>OZ023214.1:3725474-4175474 GCA_963995525.1 Escarpia spicata | reverse complement strand
TTTTACAAATAATGTCTGATCTGAGCAGAAATTTCCCAGACGTGAGTCACGAAATATGCGAGACACGATACGTCGCACACGTCTGCTAGCCTATTTGGCAGACAGCCAAATCCGTCTACAGCGGGGGTTCACACCCAGTATATAAAGTTATCCAATGTTGCCTCTCGCGTACCAGTCACACGTTACATGTATATTTAATTATCGGTATGCTGATGTATGTATGTATGTATGTATGTATGTATGTATGTATGTATGTGTGTATATAAAACTATACACACACGCGCGCGCACGAAAACGCATGCGCTTACTCATGCACAAACATATAATAATATTATATTTCATAGGCATGCACGCGCACATATGTGTGTGTGTGTGTGTGTGTGTGTGTGTGTGTGTGTGTGTGTGTGTGTGTGTGTGTGTGCGTGTGCGTGTGCGTGTGCGTGTGCGTGTGCGCAGTATCCAGTCCTCAGGACTGCTCAAAGCGCTTTACACTTTACTCCCTGGCAGATGTGTTCAATCTCGACATCTCGCAACGCTGCAATTAATGCGCGAACGCTATATGTACCCAAATATCCACCACTGTCTATCGCCAGGTACTCATTCATGCAGCTGAACGAACTGAAGCAACGTAGAGTGAACGAACTTGCCCAAGGTTCGACACCGCGACACAGGATTCGAACCCGGGTTCTCTTGGTCGATATATATATATACATATATATATATATATATATATATATATATATATATATATATATATATATATAGGCAATGGTGCAGTGGCTAGAGCTTCGGACACTCGACCAAGAGAACCCGGGTTCGGCATGGTTCGTAGCATTGGCATCCTCGCGCGCCAGGGGACGCTGCAGATTACATACGAACACGCGGCTAATGTCATGAATCATACCATAATATATGAAATATATTATATTATATTGTATTGTATTATATATTATTATTATTAATATATATATATACATATATATATATATATATATATATAATACAAAGGCATATATACGCGCCTATATCCACACACAAACTCACGCAAACACACGCAGGCACATACACAAGACACACAGACACTCTTATTCATACAGTGATCCCCCTACGTTCATCGAGCGTGTGCGTTCCGTGTCATTACGTCGATAAACTCGCGAATAGAAGCCAAAACGTGCGCATATGTAATGAGCGGCGCGCGCCTGGAATTGAGGCTCGAACGGTCTACTCCCATTAATATACACATTCGCCATGCGTCATTGCAGCTAAATATATTGGTATTTAGGTATTCTTAGAGGCGTACATTACTCGACTAGTGGTTAACAATTAGTCTATATTTACAACAACGCCACGCTGCTCCAAAATAATCGTACCAAATGTTGTGGCGCCAAAATTCGATTTCCAATTTCCTTACGGCTGTCGCCCCGTATACGCCGTAATACGCGTGCGCTGATTTCATTCACTCATTTGGAATATTCCATTCAAGGAGCGGCGCGCCGGGGAAATACACAACGCACAGTGTTAACTCGTTATTCTGTAGGCGAGACGTAAGGACCACGTTCAATCTTATTACAGGTAAGCACACAACATATGTAATATGATTACAGTATATTATCCTATTAGAGAAACAAAACCATAATCTCCAGACCCAGCATTTGAGAGCATGGTGTTCCGCATAGCTATCTAATCGCAGACGTAGCATTAGACTCTAGAGACTAGACTGCCGAAGGCTGTACCGATACGCGATCATGTTTTACGCTATATAGGGCCTACGCGTACCAAAAACTCATCCATTCTTGGGCTGACACTATATATTAACACATTTAAGCCCATTGTGTATTCCATATGCTTGTGTAACGCGGCGTTAAAGCCTTATAAGCGCTTCGTAGTACGCGTGTACGTGGCATGTTTATTATGATTACGCCCGTCTACGACTACGTCTACGGCGCATATATCGATTGACCCACAAACTGCATGTTGCGATGTCTGCTGATTGTGACCGCGTCTCCAGACACTTTCGTTAAATCACTAGTAGGCCTACTTTCTATCTATATCAGCAGCCTACATAAGCATTATTACAGCACTGCATGAGCAGCAATATTCTGCGGCAACTAAAATCTACAGTATTGAGAATACCCATCACGATTCTATAATTATTATAAAAGTGTTGACATAAAAAATTAGAATATTCAAAACCATAAGTATGTGTCTGACAGTTGCTGACGGCTACAATTCAGGTTTTGCTTTGCAGTTGGCGCTGAGTTTTACTGTGTAATATACGTCGTTCACCTCGATTAAGCGTAAATTGTGCGTGGGCGCATGTATGAATGCATGCTGTTAAGCATACATTGGCCCTACGAAACAATTCAAAAAGGTTACATGTACAGTAGTGTGTGAATATGAGAAGAGAACCAGTAGTCGATGTGTCCTCTCGATCGCCATTGATGCGTATTGTCAAATAGTGTAGTGGTTAACACATCCGCCTGGCATGCCAGCGCTCTGAGTTCGAAACCCGGACCTGGCAGGCATGATATTTGGTTTAAAAACCTGTCTGTTAACATTGTGGACTGTGTATCCCTCGGAGATCACGTTAATGTCGGTCCCATCTTAATTTGGGACGTAAAAGAACCATAAGCACCCTGGCAGTGATCACCCTCAGTGCCACCATATCAATGTCGGTTCGTCGATAATGTTCTAACAAAGGCTGACTAGTTGAATGAGACCTCATAAGACTATTACATTGTAACCACACTAATACAGACTAGTCAATTTGCTACTGATGAAACTACCCATCGAATGCTATTGTGGCGATACAACTGTTAATCACCTCATGTATGCTGATGACATTGTTCTACTGGCTCCATCGGCTAAGGGGTTGCAAAGACTGCAAGATGTAGCATACAAGTGTGGATGTGACAACGACATATTGTTTAACAGAGTAAAGTCGCAGATAATGTTTTTTGGACACAAGACAAACCGTAGCTCTTAAGCTTGGTGATGCAGTTCTGAATACAACGAAGGCATAATATTATAAATATCTTGGCCATATAATATGTGATGATCTGGCGGATGAAATGGATATGAAATCCAAAGAAAGGAGTCTGGACATAATGCATATCACATGTACGTTTTTTTGTCTGAAATAAAATTTATTGATTGACTAGAACGTTGCCGAGCGCTAGAAACAACTAGGAAACTAAATACGTCAATGTAAAATAATGGTGGAACGTGATTTTACAAGGTCTTGCGTATGGTGTTGATTTCAGAAGTGTTATTGCACCCGACCGCGTGCAATGTTGAGTGTACTGATGAACGCGAACATGCCGTGGGTGCCGAGTGCCTGGAAACACTGGGTCGACCACATCATTCGACAGGGACATAAGTTTGGCCTGAAACGGGCAACTCTGGTGCACGCGAACGGAACAACAGCGGCAGCAACGTCGGGTTTCATGCTACCATCGCACGAGATCCAGGTAACGACGGGCTTTCTGTATGGCACTTGGCCACCTCGTCTGGAGGACATTCGACTATGTGATGCTGTTTGCGCTAATTTTTGCAGTTTCCATTTTGTTTTTTAAAACAAATTTGAACAATATGAAACATTACTGAAATTAGAAACTAAAGTATGTACTAAAAACTCGTGGTGTGAGCAGTTGATGATGAAATTGATTTAAATTTAACTTCGAAAAATACACAATGCAAGACACAAGCCACTACTTTTTTAGTTGGACGTTTCTTGGAACATTGGTCAGTAAATCACTATAAAGTGGCACATTGACGCTTTCAATATTTTGTGAACCCCACTGTCGCACCACCCCTCGATAAAATCCTATATATCCACATCAGCAGTCATATCCGTAAGGAATACATATTTATTGATAAATGATATTCGCTCTTCCACATATTCGACAACCACAACTGCACTAATCAGACCTTGTTTACGTGTGCGAATCTTCATATGGCGTTGCCGTTGATGCGGGCTCAATGCCAATCGCCTCAGCTCACCGACTTGGCACACTGCCCGTTTTGCATCCACCGCCAAACATCGCAACTGTTGACTGCGTTAGTTAGGCTGTCTGCCGTCTGCTCAACGCGGCAGCGATACGCGTCTCGCTGGAAATTACCTTGTTGGGAACTTGGAAAATCACTAACCGTATTTGTTAACCTGTTTCTTGTCATGCAGTACAAATTGAAATCTCACTCGCGTAATGTATTTATTCTCTGTATAGGCCTACGTCAATCGACATTGGTCGACGGAAATTAAATGGTGGCAAGTTAATTAAATGGTTATCAAGATAGTCATGTACTATTTATTAATTGCAGCCTCTGTGTGTGTGTGGCATAGTTGTCTCCATTTTGTTTTAAAATAAGTTTACACTTCTAGCATTTTTTTTCGGTTTTGAGATGAGTGTTTCTGTATAATGTAGTTAATATGGGGTTACTATAGTTTTGACTAACACTATTATTACTATTATCTACGGTTGGTGAAGACTTGATTATTGGTAACTTCATAGTTACAATTTATCATACTTGTTTGGGCGTCTTTCTGGACAAATATTTCACTGTTCATCTTCGAATACGCCGAAATGGACTCATTTCACAGACCCTACAGGGTGCAGAACAGTCTCCAGATACGTCTTCTTTTGGGAGATGCAGACGGAAAAGAGGGATATTAAACCGTCGCTTCAAAAAAGCCTTTATTATCCCACCTAAAACGTGGACTACTTAATCCTGCCACGGATAGACCAAGCTGGCGGGCCAAGCGTCACACCGGCCGTGACATTGACACAGAAAACATCTGCGAAAATAAGACAAGGGCGTCACAAGGACCAGCAGATGGCACCGACTTTCCAGGCTAACGACAGCCGCGGGGGGGGGGTAGATATAGCCCAGTGTTACACACGTCACTAGGTTATCTTTGACCTTTCTCTAGTCTTACATAGCAACCGTAGAATGACGCACTGCGTTGTGCGGTAATATTATGAATAACACGTCGCGGTTTCTCTGTTGCAGAAGTTCGCCGCCTATTTCGACGGCGTCAACAAGGGGGATCCGGAACGTATCTCCCTGCAGGGCAAGACGTACATAATCAAGTCGATCAGTGCTTCGCAAATAATCGCCTTCAACGGTTCGCGGTACTTCGTGATCAGTCGCGCGAAGACCATGTACATCGTCGTCATGTGCGACTCACGGACTATGTATGAGGACGGAGCTCGCTGGCTCCAGCGTCTAACAGACAGTCTCGTTGCCAAGGGCTACTGAGCGACCACAGGCGTCAACAAAGGCAAGGCTGGATTCTCGTAGGCTCATAACTGTGTCAAGACCGTGGTCCTTAACAGTGTCAGACGCTTAAAGCAGTCACGTGTTGTGAGGGCGGCCGTGCGTAACAGTACAAGAAGTCCTCGGGCGACATGGGTCGTAAGGGAAATGATCCGTAACGGCCAGACGTCACGACACGAGCTGTAACTTCCTGTATCAGTGTACGAGTTGTGCTAGGTAACAGTGTCAGACGACAGTAACAGACAGTGTCAGTAACAGTCCCAGACGACCGTAACAATGTCAGACGTCCGGAACAATGTCAGTGACCCGAGAGCCGTCTGTCCGGATCTAGATGGTACTGTTCACGTCGAGTGTGAGTCTTGCTGCTCTTGCATTCCGTCGAGGAGGAAAACAGAACGTGGCGTGCATAAGCCTCGTGCTTCTTGCTAACAGTCTGCTCAGTCGACAGAGCTCTTGCCATATCTATGCAACCAAGCGTTGAATAGCGTTCCAGATTATTACTGGAAATTTAGAAACTGTTGGACTGGTTATGAACGTAACAAACTAAGGTCATTACCATAAATAGGCCTACAGAAGGTGGATTATATAATATAATAAACACTGCTATTGGCGTTGAAGTACTTGACAAAACCCAAGAGACAGTTTTAACCCGGGCTAAAATAGGCCGGGTTAACACGATGACAACACTCCACTCTGAGAAAGGGCCTGTGTATACGGTTACAAGTAATGCCATATAATGCATGTTTTGGGCAATGCAAACACGTTTTTAATATTTTTACATGAAATAAAAGACATCCTAAACATCAAATATACAACAAAGTTTGTTATCAATGGCCTAAGAGTTGCATGTTATTCCGTTTCATATTACCGTGTGCCTTGTGTATGTGGTATCACACATTGACTCGAATGCTTTGTATAAGCTGAACAAAAATTACTCTTAGTTGGTGAGTTTGCTGGAGAGTCGATTTCATTGGTGAGTTTCACCGATTCAGAGTAACCAATAATTTTCGTCACAAAGCTAGTGCGCAACAAAAAATGGCGCCACACCACCGAGCATAATAAATATTTGAGCAGTGCTCCACGAATACGTGGCGCCACACCGTGGATAACAACGTCATAAAGTACCGGTTTTATTTTTTTTGAACATTTATTAAAAACAATCAGCTCATACAACAAGCGTTGTTGACAGACGACAACAAGCACAGCAGCTAAACATTTGTCATATGAAATCACATACTGAAAAGGGTACACTGTTTGAACAATCATTTATAAATTATAACACAGATAATTCATACAGCACCGAAAAAATAAATGATGCATTCACGGTGCAAAAAAATTACATAATAATATGTGGAAACATATAAATTTTATTTACAACAGGCCTTAAAAAGTGTCCAAATCCTTGTGTTTGTCCAATTATATTTGCCAACTCTCCTGGAATTTCTGGGAGTCTCCCCGATAATGGGTGTATCACCCAGTCTCCCGGAATGTAGGTAAATCTTCCGGATTTTCGTTTTTTATCTTCAACATCACCACCCACCCCATCTTCCAATGTCATCATCCGAGAAAGCGCAACACCACATGCTGAACGGCTGGTCAGCAAGAAATGTGATGATGAATCTCCCAGAATAAAAAAGTTAGGTATACCATACAATTGCCACACAAAAGTTGTTTCAGGCTCAGTAAAGGATTCACCCCCCTTCCTCTCAATGAGTGCCTTTCCCTTCGCCGGCATCTAGCCTGCAACCTTCTGACTTTCAGGGGGCATCACGTTTTTTCAAACATTGAAAACCATCTCCCACAACACATTTCGAAAAAAGCCTTTAAACCTAGAAACAACAGTCCAGTAGAGGCTTCTTATGATCTATCCAACAATTTGGTGACATTTTTAGATGTAGTGGGTGCTAGCTGGAAGGGCCTCCTGTAGACGTGTAGTGGGTTCTGTAGACGTGTAGTGGGTGGTGTAAACGTGTAGTGGGTGGTGTAGACGTGTAGTGGGTGGTATAGACGTGCAGTGGGTGGTGTAGATGTGTAGTGGGTGTTGTAGACGTGTAGTGGGTGGTGTAGACGTGTAGTGGGTGGTATAGACGTGTAGTGGGTGGTATAGATGTGTAATGGGTGCTGTAGATGTGTTGTGGGTGGTGTAGATGTGTTGTGGGTGGTGTAGACGTGTAGTGGGTGCTGTAGACGTGTAATGGGTGCTGTAGATGTGTAGTGGGTGGTGTAGACGTGTAGTTAGGTTCAGTTTGGTGACATTTGTAGATGCAGTGGGTGCTAGCTGGAAGGGCCTCCTGTAGACGTGTAGTGAATTCTGTAGATGTGTAGTGAGTTCTGTAGATGTGTAGTGGGTGGTGTAGATGTGAAGTGGGTGGTGTAGATGTGTAGTGGGTGGTGTAGATGTGTAGTGGGTGCTGTAGATGTGTGGTGGGTGGTGTAGACGTGTAGTGGGTGATATAGACGTGCAGTGGGTGGTGTAGATGTGTAGTGGGTGCTATAGATGTGTAGTGGGTGGTGTAGATGTGTAGTGGGTGGTGTAGACGTGTAGTGGTGCTAGCTGAGAGAACTAGGCAAGGCTCCTCGTCGAGTTGGCAGGGGCAGCAGTTGCTTCACTTGCTGCAACCAAAGAATAAGATCACTGAGACTGACAGACAACACGACAAGACTGGAACAACCAGAACAAATACAATCACCTGGTGGCAGAGATAAATGACAGACACCTGGCGGCAGAGATAATTATGGCAGAGACACCTGGTGACAGAGATATAAGTAAGTGTAGAGACACCTGGTGGCAGATACATAATTTAAATTATATAAGTGGCAGATACATATATAAGTGGCAGAGACACCTGGTTGCTAAGATATTAGTGTCAGAGACACCTGGTGGCACATATAAAAGTGACAGAGACACCTAGTGGCAGATATATAAGTGACAGAGACACCTGGTGGAAGAGACATATATAAGTTGCATAGACACCTGATGGCCGAGATATAAGTGGCAGAGACACCTAGTCGCAGATACATATATACGTGACAGAGACATCTAGCGGCAGAGATATAGGTGGCAGAGACACCTAGTGGCGGATGGATATAGATATGACAGAGACACCTAGTGGCAGAGATATAGGTAGAAAGATAGAGTTTATTTTGGAATTGATTCAATCATACATACAAGCAGGTAGAGTATAAACAGTATGGTGGTTGTGTACAACTCCGGGTTGACAGGGGAGCCAGTTAAGGCTGTAACCAGTTGATAAAGGATAGTGCAATACTAAGATTAAGAAATTACTCAGTAACTAGTCGCTGTCAACCCAAACATACCTATAATAATACAATAATTTAATGCGTAGTGTGTGGATGAAGATGCTGCATAAGTGCAATGTAACAAACATAAGTTCAGAAGTGTAGTACAACCGTAAACATAATGACGGTGATACCATCAGCTATGGCATAATACATGATTGTGGAGGTAGAACATTACATAAACATTAAATACACATTTGGTGAGAGTTCCATAACTGATTAAGATAGAGCACCATACCCCCTTGCAACTTTTGCTTTTAACAATAATACAAAACGTTTAAGGTTAGGTTTATTTGGAGTGCTAGAATTGAATTCCAGATTAATGGTCCTTTACATAATAAACTGTTTGAAGATCTATCAGTAGATGTGATCAGAGGGCGTACGTGTGAGGTTTGTCTAGTTTCGTAATCGTGAATGTCATGGGTAAATGTAAAAATAGCAGATAAAGAATGTGGAAGGCTCCCGTGGACATAATTATACATAAACTTTCCAACTTCGATATCCTAGATATCATGCAGTTTTATTAGACATAAGCTTATAAAGAGGGGGTTTGAGTGTTCCCAATAGTTTGTTTTAAGAATGGAATGGATAACTTTCTTTTGCATAATGAATAATTTTGTGATATAGACGATTCCATATGTCAAGTATAATATATATAAACTAAAGTATAATAGATTGTTTTAAAGGCGAAAACAGGATGATACTGTTTAACGTTATTGACTGCATATAAAGCACTAGTTAGTTTAGAAGATGTTGCGGTGTTTGGCGAATGCTGTCCAGCCGTCGGTGATTCTTCTTTGAATCTCCTTGGTCTTGGTTTTTGTCTCTGATACTGTATCGCTGTCCCTGATATACGTAGCTTTCAACGTTCTCTATCTGCGTGGTGTAGATATATATTGGTGTCATTTTCTAGAATAACTTTTGTCTTCGAAAAATGTTCATCTTCAGACCACGTTTTATTCTCCGTCTATCCTCAAGCCTCTGGTTTCCCAGGTCAGTCTTCGGAATATACTTTCAAGTGTTGCCGTAAACAGCTTAGGCGATGTGGTGTCACCCTGTCGTACTCCTCTCTTGATGTTGATTTTGTTGCTCTTTTTGTGTAGGTGGACTGTCATTGAGCTGTTGGTGTAGATGTCTCTCAGGAGTTCGATGTACATGTCTTCCATCCCCTGTTCTTAAAGGGAGGTCAGTATTGCTTGAGTTTGCACCGAGTTGAAAGCTTTCTTGTAGTCGACAAAAGTGATGCAGAGTGGGATATTATATTATCGGCACTTATCTTTCAGTTGGTTTATGACATGTATGTGGTCTGCTGTTGAATCCTGCTTGGTCTCATGGTTGATTTTTGTCGAGTGTCTTCTCTAGCCTATTTGTTAGTATCTTTGTGAGTAATTTGTAGATGTGTGATAACAGACATATCGGTCTGTATTTTTTTATATTTCCCTTCTTGAAGATTATCACCATCTTTGCGTTCTTCCATGAGGTGGGTATTCGTCTTTCTGATAAGCATTTAGTATACAGCTTAGCCAGTGTCTTCGAGATGGTAGCTTCTCCTGCTTTTAATGTTTCAATGTTTACATGGTCGTTGCCTGATGTCTTCCCATTCTTCATATCTCTTAGCACTGCTTCCACCTCCCATGGTGTTATCTCTGGTACTTCTTTCGGGTCGGTGTGAATTATGGTACTCAGTTCACTGTCTTATAGCTCAGTGTAGAATTCCTCAATTCAGTCATTGATCATATCTTGGTCTTGTATTTCTCTACCCTGCTTGTCTAGAAGTGTAATCAGTCTGTCTCGGCCCAGTGCCTGTGTTCTTCTGGCTTTCTTCAGGCTCTTTGGTGCTATAATCGTGTCTTGTATGATCTCTTGTTTGTACTTTCTGATGTCCTCCTTTGCTTTCTTGTTGATGGTCTTGCATATTTCTGCGTACTCTATTTGTTTTTATGGTCGCCGTTATCCACCATTTCTCATCGTTTCTTCATCAGTGTTTGTGTTGGTGACAATATTCTTGTCTTTCCATGCCTGTTGATTGCTTTGGCTACACTTGTTGCACTGTGCTGCACTGTGCTGCACTGTGTTGCACTGTGTTGCACTGTGTTGCACTGTGTAGTACTGTGTTGCACTGTGTTGTACTGTGTTGTACTGTGTTGTACTGTATTGTACTGCAGCACAGAGTCTGGTACTACTGGCGATCCAGTTATTGGGGCTGTTCTTGCGTCATGATGCTTACTTTTTTGTCATTGGTAAGCAAACACTGGTCATTGGTAAGTGGAAGTCAGGTCGACGTTTTGCCATGAATACGTTTTGATGCTCTTTGTATTTACAAATTTAATAATTATTGCACATGGCTTGGTATTGTCTCCAGACACACCAAGATGGTGACAATGAGCGATGTCGTCATGCTCGACGGGAACAATAAGCTTTTGGACAAACAGGTCAATGACAGCTTGTCCAGTGTCGTCGCTGGCCGGCACATCGTGCACAATTATGCAAATCTGGCGACTATATTGTTCCAGTGCATCAAGTTCAGTTTCCACTTTGGCCTTTTGTACTTCTAAGTGCGTAATGCGCTTGGCCACTGCGTGATTGTCAGCGGCAACTTGTTTGATTTCCATATGGCATGATTCATATATTTCTTGTTTAACTTCGTTGACCATGCCATTTTCTAAGATGATATTGACAATCTTCTTTGTGAATTCTGCATTGTCTACAAGTTTGGCAATGATTGTCTGGATGATGGAATTCACAATTGTTGACACAATCGGATCATCCGTTTCGATCAGGGCAATGATAGCCCTGCGCATTTCAGCATTATCTGCTTGTTGTTATTCGGCTGAACATGCAGAGCCACTTCCTTTTCTTTTCTGTGTTGGCATCTTCGTGTGTGCAGTTCATTTACTTGCTCAACGGACACTGTACGGCGAGTTGACACAGGCGATCGACACTAGTAGACAACGGACACTGTACAGCATGTTGACACTGACGGTCGACACTAGTAGACAATGGACACTGTATGGCGATACATTATATAAGTGGCAGAAACACTTGGTGACTGATAAATATGTGGCACAGACACCTGGTGGCAGATACATATATGTGGCACAGACACCTGGTGGCTGATATATAAGTGACAGAGACACCTGAGGGCTGATATATAAGTGACAGAGACCTCTGGTAGCTGATATATAAGTGACAGAGACCTATGATGGCAGATTATATAATATATTAGTACATCAATACTTTTTTTGGACATTTGTTAGCAAACTTTTTAGGCCATCCTTAAGTTCAAAGATATTATAAATGATAACATGTTTTCAATATCAAAACCACTGGTTTCACTGGTCAAAAGCTAAACTTACCTGAATGAGTTTCTTGTGGTAATGTTCGCCGGACTCTTTCCTGCTCTTTTGTGGGGCTGACTTGCCAGCATTAGTCAGCAGTCTCTTCAGGTCCTGGTTGCTCATGATGACCACGGGATCAATGCTGTTCTTGTTGATCAGACTGACTAGGTACTCCTTGTAGTGCATCCTGAACACAACACGTGACACATAGACAGTACTCCTTGTAGTGCATCCTGAACACAACACATCACACATAGATAGTACTCCTTGTAGTGCATCCTGAACACAACACGTGACACATAGACAGTACTCCTTGTAGTGCATCCTGAACACAGCACGTGACACATAGACAGTACTCCTTGTAGTGCATCCTCAACACAACACGTGACACATAGACAGTACTCCTTGTAGTGCATCCTGAACACAACACGTGACACATAGACAGTACTCCTTGTAGTGCATCCTCAACACAACACATCACACATAGATAGTACTCCTTGTAGTGCATCCTCAACACAACACGTGACACATAGACAGTACTCCTTGTAGTGCATCCTCAACACAACATGTGACACATAGACAGTACTCCTCGTAGTGCATCCTCAACACAACACGTGACACATAGACAGTACTCCTCGTAGTGCATCCTGAACACAACACATCACACATAGACAGTACTCCTTGTAGTGCATCCTGAACACAACACGTCACACATAGACAGTACTCCTTGTAGTGCATCCTCAACACAACACATCACACATAGACAGTACTCCTTGTAGTGCATCCTGAACACAACACATCACACATAGACAGTACTCCTTGTAGTGCATCCTGAACACAACACGTGACACATAGACAGTACTCCTTGTAGTGCATCCTCAACACAACACATCACACATAGATAGTACTCCTTGTAGTGCATCCTCAACACAACACGTGACACATAGACAGTACTCCTTGTAGTGCATCCTCAACACAACATGTGACACATAGACAGTACTCCTCGTAGTGCATCCTCAACACAACACGTGACACATAGACAGTACTCCTCGTAGTGCATCCTGAACACAACACATCACACATAGACAGTACTCCTTGTAGTGCATCCTGAACACAACACGTCACACATAGACAGTACTCCTTGTAGTGCATCCTGAACACAACACATCACACATAGATAGTACTCCTTGTAGTGCATCCTGAACACAACACATCACACATAGATAGTACTCCTTGTAGTGCATCCTGAACACAACACATCACACATAGATAGTACTCCTTGTAGTGCATCCTGAACACAACACATCACACATAGATAGTACTCCTTGTAGTGCATCCTGAACACAACACATCACACATAGACAGTACTCCTCGTAGTGCATCCTGAACACAACACATCACATATAGACAGTACTCCTTGTAGTGCATCCTGAACACAACACATCACACATAGACAGTACTCCTCGTAGTGCATCCTGAACACAACACATCACATATAGACAGTACTCCTTGTAGTGCATCCTGAACACAACACATCACACATAGACAGTACTCCTTGTAGTGCATCCTGAACACAACACGTGACACATAGACAGTACTCCTTGTAGTGCATCCTCAACACAACAAACACATGACACATATACACAGTACTCCTTGCATTGCAAGGTAGATGGATAGATGGATGGATGGGTTCATGGATAGATGGATGGATGGGTGGATGGATGGGTCGATGGGTTGATGGATGGATGGATGGACTGATGGATGGATGGGTTCATGGATGGTTGGATGGGTGGATGGATGGACTGATAGGTTGATGGATGCATGGATGGACGGACGGATGTACCGAGAAGAGATACAAAAAAAGAAGTAAATTGTATATCAGGTCACTGTTGGGAAGTTCAGGTCACAGAATGGTACATCAGGTCAGTGGAACGTACACTGGTCACGGTGGGTCACCATAGGGTATACTATGTGACACAGGGATACATCAGGTCACCAGCGGGCACATCGGGTCACAGGGGTACAACAGGTTATAGGGGGATGCATGAGGTCACTGAATTTACATATGGGATACATCAGGTGACCATAATGTAGACCAGGTGACAGGAGGATGCACCAGTGTGTAGATCACTGTTAGTGCACAATGCCACCAGTGAGCGGGCGTGATCACCAGTGTGTGTGTGTGTGTGTGATCACCAGTGAGCGGGCGTGATCACCAGTGTGTGTGTGTGTGTGTGATCATCAGCGAGCGGGCGTGATCACCAGTGTGTGTGTGTGTGTGTACGTACTCGCAGAGGCCAGCATAGTTGGCAGGCACCGGGCGCTGACACGGAGCGTCCTGGACCCCGTTGGGCATCTCTCTCTGCTCCATCACCTGACACGTAAGGCTGCAGTCGGAGCCACTCGGAGGGGCCGTGTCAAAGTCCACACTGTGGTCCTGCAAACAGGTGACAGATGACGTGATGAAATAAATAACTGTACACATGTCAGATGAGATGATGATGTCAATAAGTGTACACGTCATGTCAGATAAGGTGACGACATCAATAAGTGTACAGATGTCAGATGAGGTGACGACATCAATAAGTGTACAAACATCAGATGAGGTGATGATATCAATAAATGCACATATGTCAGATGGGGTGATGACATCAATAAGTGTACAGATGTCAGATGAGGTGATGACATCAATAAGTGTACAAATGTCGGATGAGGTGATGATATCAATAAGTGTACAGATGTCAGATGAGGTGATGACATCAATAAGTGTACAGATGTCAGATGAGGTGATGACATCAATAAGTGTACAAATGTCGGATGAGGTGATGACATCAATAAGTGTACAGATGTCAGATTAGGTGATGACATCAATAAGTGTACAGATGTCAGATGAGGTGATGACATCAATAAGTGTATATATCTCAGATGAGGTGACGACATAAATTAGCAATAAGTGAACAAATATCAGATGAATCAACAAATGTGCAGATGTCAGATTAAAAGATGGCGCCAATCAGTGAACAGGTGTCAAATAAGGTAAAGTTGTTAATTATATAAAGCATCCCTTTTAGAAGAAATTATTGTTTACAAGTAAGTGTGTCACTTACATTAAGCAATGTCTGCAATTCAGTGACGTCACGGTCACGCAGGTAGAAGAGACAGTCACGGGGATGGTGACAGTGTAGCCCCGCCCCCTGACAGGTTGGCAGCACTTTACAATTCTGCAAGAAGAAATGCATCATATCTATTAGTTATCTCTAAAAAGTTACATCTACTAGTTATCTCTATTAGCTATCCAGCCAGCCTAGAAGAGTAAGGCAGGATGCAAAGATACTTGGTAGAGCTGTGTACCGTTTGGCTCTACACGGTAGACGGTATGTACTGTATAGTTTACATGGTATACGGTACGCTATACGTTTTTTTCTGGTGCATATAAAAACATACTATTGAAAGCAAAGTGGTGAGTCAGATTAGGTGAAAGTGATGAAAGTTTAGGCGGCATCGTAAAAATTCATGAGTGAAGATGCTTGCTTCGTAATTTCGCAATGGAAGACGCTGGCAGACGACAGTTAGCGTAATAGATAAACTAAATCAATCGATAATTTGATGCATTAAGTGTGAGAAACGTTATGTAAGTTTCAATTTTCTTTCAAATTGTCTAGCATATCTAATTAATTATTCACATATTCAGGATGTGAAATTTCCGGTTTTTGCCGGAATTCCGGTTTTATACTGCTCCAAAGATAACTTTTGTGAATCGTGTAAATCTGAGGAGAAAAAAATTTATGTTGGGGGGTAGGGCATATAAAATCCTGGACAATTCACTGACGATCTATCTACGGATTGAGTTAACCATCTATCCACCATCTATCCATCTATCCACCGTTAATGACGCTGCCTGGCAATTAGAGACAGAACCGACCCAACCGAACCCGTGAATCTGCAAAGTAAAACCCTTAATTCTGTCGGCTGTTCGCTTCAGCACTTTCGAAGTGCACGCGCAAAAGCAGTGGACCAATAGGAAACGACGATGTAGTTTGTGGAGATGTCGAACATTTTCGAACACAATTGTTAATCGACAATTTGTTGTATGGCAACACAAATGTTGCGTGAAGGACATTGACAAAAGTGTCAAGAATAAGTGGAATTGGGCGTGGCTGGAGAGATCGGCTGGAGACACTATGTTGGATATATTCATCAGTAAATTATCAGCACCAGGAAAAGCCTACTGTTTGTAGTGCGAGGCCGATGTCAACTATGCGGATTGGATCCTACAGGCTACAGTCAGAGGGGAACCGAAGGCATTGAAGTACACATGCTGGCACTGCCCATGGTGGTCACCATTGTTCTATTAGAACCTGAACAGAGGGGGTATCACATGGAAGTTCGCCGATTCCATGTAGACAACACACTTCCGCAAGCACCCACAAGTTCCAGATTGGACTCGTGGTGGGCTACCATATTCTATACTGGCAATTTCCCAGCCTTGTCAAAGCTGGTGGCTGCAATGATGAGCTGCTTTCATGGTCCTCAAGTGGAAGGGTGTTTTAGTCACATGTCTAGCATCATGAATACTGCCACTGCCAAAAAGAATGTTAGTACATTCAACACTATCCAGACAGTGAAGTACTCACTCATGGCAAGCAACAAGACTGCTATACAGGACTTCCACAAACAGGACTGGTCGCCTCGTTCACAATACGAGGGGTGCACACAAAATGAACTCCATCCATCTTGCTGAGGAAGGAAAGATGAAGGAGAAGAAAACTGAGCTGAACATGTCAAAGAAGAAGGCAGCCACCAAGTACAAAGCTAAGGAAGCAGTTGAGCTGGCAACGAAGAAAGCTAGAATGGCCCATCAACGGGCTGTTTTGACAAAGCTGGCCAAGGAGAAAGCTGCCCATCAGCCACCTTGGGTTCAGCCCAGAAAATATCATTAACAAGTGAGTTAGTACTATGACAAAGTGTGCTTTCTATTTAATATTGCTCAAAATACACCATATGCCTTCTACAATTAAAAATTATACCTGAGGAGTCCCCTCCCCTCCCCCCAATTAGATGAGACAGTCATCTCAGGCTGAAATGTGGGCCACAGCAAAATTTCCGTTTTTTTCTCTGAATGTCACTCTCATCCCTGCATATTAATAGGCAAGCAAAACAACGTATATATCGGTATCTAACAGCTCTAATACTTAATCTGTATGACTGATAGCAGCCACTGAGACACATACTTAGACTGAATAACTGATAGCAGCCACTGAACAAGATACTTAGACTGAATGACTGATAGCAGCCACTGAACAAGATACTTAGACTGAATGACTGATTGCAGCCACTCAACAAGATACTTAGATCAAATGACTGATAGCAGTCACTGAGACAGATACTTAGACTGAATGACTGATACCAGCTACTGAGACAGATACTTAGACTGAATGTGTGATAGCAGCCACTCAACAAGATACTTTGACTGAATAACTGATAGCAGCCACTGAACAAGATACTTAGACTGAATGACTGATAGCAGCCACTAAACAAGATAATTCGACTGAATGACAGATACCAGCCATTGAGACAGATACTTAGACTGAATGACTGATAGCAGCCACTAAACAAGATACTTAGACTGAATGACTGATAGCAGCCACTGAACAAGATACTTAGATCAAATGACTGATAGCAGCCACTGAGACAGATACTTAGACTGAATGACTGATACCAGCTACTGAGACAGATACTTAGACTGAATGAGTGATAGCAGCCACTCAACAAGATACTTCGACTGAATGACTGATACCACTGAGACAGATACTTAGACTGAATGACTGATATCAGCCACTAAACAAGATAATTCGACTGAATGACAGATACCAGCCACTGAGACAGATACTTAGACTGAATGACTGATAGCAGCCACTAAACAAGATACTTAGACTGAATAACTGATAGCAGCCACTGAACAAGATACTTAGACTGAATGACTGATAGCAGCCACTGAAACAGATACTTAGACTGAATGATTGATAGCAGCCACTGAGACAAGATATGTTTAGACTGAATGACTGATAGTAGCCAATGAGATAGATACTTAGACTGAATGACTAATAGCAGCCACTTAACTAGATACTTAGAGCTAGTTACTCAAACATTTACGGAGCCTTGTTTGAAGGGCCTGAGACAGCTATTTAGCTAGATACGCAGAGCTAGATATTTAGATACTTATGGAGCTTCGTTTGAGCTTCTTAAGACAACCAATGAGCCAGATACTTACAGCTAGATACTCAGATACTTACAGAGCCTCGTTTGAATGGCTTGCAACAGCCACTACAGAACTCATGGCCGCACTGGATACACTTGAAGTGCATGCAGCCTCCCTTTGCCAGACTGTACCGAAAGTTGCAGTGGGGACAATCTGACGTCAACAAAACACAGTACGCATCATAGATATTATGTACATGTGTGTGTGTGTGTGTGTGTGTGTGTGTGTGTGTGTGTGTGTGTGTGTGTGTGTGTGTGTGTGTGTGTGTTTTGTGTCAGTGTGTGTATGTGTGCATGCGTGCAGGTGTGTGTGTTTGTGTGTGTGTTGTGTGTGTGTTTGTGTATGTGTATGTGTGAGTGTTTGTTTATTGATATGTATGTGTTGTGTGTGTGTGTGTGGTGTGTGTGTGTGTGTGTGTGTGTGTGTGTGTGTGTGTGTGTGTGTGTGTGTGTGTGTGTGTGTGTGTGTGTGTGTGTGTGTGTGTGTGTGTGTGTGTGTGTGTGTGTGTGTCTGTGTGTGTGTCTGTGTGTCTGTCTGTGTGTTTGTGTGTCTGTCTGTCTGTGTGTGTGTTTGTGTCTGTGTCTGCGTGTGTGTGTCTGTGTGTGTGTGTGTGTGTGTGTGTGTGTGTGTGTGTGTGTGTGTGTCTGTCTGTCTGTGTGTGTGTGTGTGTGTGTGTGTGTGTGTGTGTGTGTGTGTGTGTGTGTGTGTGCGTCTGTGTGTGTGTCTGTGTCTGTGTGTGCGTGTGTGCGTGTGTGCGTGTGTGCGTGTGTGCGTGTGTGCGTGTGTGCGTGTGTGCGTGTGTGTGTGTGTGTCTGTCTGTGTGTGTGTCTGTGTGTGTGTGTGTGTGTGTGTGTGTGTGTGTGTGTGTGTGTGTGTGTCTGTCTGTGTGTGTGTGTGTGTGTCTGTGTGTCTGTCTGTCTGTCTGTGTCTGTGTGTGTATGTGTGTGTGTGTGTGTGTGTGTGTGTGTGTGTGTGTGTGTGTGTGTGTGTGTGTGTGTGTGTGTGTGTGTGTGTGTGTGTGTGTGTGTGTGTGTGTGTGTGTGTGTGTCTGTGTGTGTGTGTGTTTGTGTCTGTGTGTCTGTGTGTGCGTGTGTGTGCGTGCGTGTGCGTGTGTCTATGTGAGTGTGTCTGTCTGTGTGTGTATGTGTCTGTGTGTGTCTGTGTGTCTGTGTGTCTGTGCTTGCATATGTGCAGGTGTGTGTGTAATGCATAAACATACATGCATGCATGTATGTTTGGGCATGTGTAAAGTTCTTATACAGCGTGGTATCCAGTCCTTAGGATTCCTCAAAGCACTTTACATGTCACTCCCTGGCAGACATGTTCATGTCTGAAAATCATTCAGCCATGCTGCAAATAATGTGCGAAGACGATTTGTACACAAATATCCACCACTGTCTATAGCCAGGTACTCATTCACCCAGCTGAGTGAACTGGAGCAACTTGGACTGAACAAACTGGCCCAAGGTTCGAGGATTTGAACCCAAAATCTCTCAAATGCTGTACCCGCTCGAGCCCCGTGTGCGTGCGCGTGTGTGTATGTGTGTCTGTGTCCTTACCGATTCCGTTGTCCTCCAGGTGGCGTGCTAGACCGGCCTGTTGATGTTCGGGATCGTTAGCCTCCTTCCAAGCCTGGAACTCTTCACAGGTGATTCCTTCATGTTGATCCGCCCACTGCAAACATCCCACAACCCTTCAAGTGTCAACAGCAGCTTATTCAAATGTCCTTAGATGTTCCTAAGTAAAAACATTGTTTAGATGTTGCTAAGTCCATGTCCCAGTTACACAAAACCAGTTGTGATACACTTTAATACAAACAATTCTGTGCATCATTAAATGTAAAATTAACACTCTTTAATTTAATAAAACCTGTTTTACTCTCCGTATATAACAATAATATTCCATTTCTCCACATTAAAATTTATCTGGGAGTCATTTTAAGACAATTTTTTATGTTCCTTATATCTTTTAAATTTTCAAAATGGGACATTTCACTATTTCCCAAGCACTATATCTATATTTATTGTAAACCTAACCCAATAATATTTGGCTAACATATTACATGTACAACACTCGCTGTGTATTTTAAATATGATGCAGATTAACACATCAATTCTAAAAAGATGTAATGCTAAAAGTCAGCGGTCCTTGAAACAATCTCAGAAGATATGCATAACTTTCAATTTACATCCATCTAACATCCAGTGCAAACCCTAAAACTGGTAAAACCTGTAAACCATTGGGAATTTCGAAAAAAATAAAGGGCATTTCTTTTCCTCTGAGGGGTCATAGATAAATCCCTGAAAGTTTGATGCCCGAAATGCAAATCATCTAGATGGAAAACATAAACATACCCACACACATACCCACACACACATACATACCCAAACACACATACATACCCACACACACATACATACCCAAACACACATACATACCCACACACACATACATATCCACACACATACCCACACACACACATACCCAAACACACACACATACCCAAACACACATACACACCCACACACACATATCCACACACACACCCAAACACACATACATACCCAAACACACATACATACCCACACACACATACATACCCACACACACATACATACCCACACACACATACATACCCACACATACATACATACCCACACACACATACATACCCACACACACATACATACCCACACACACATACATACCCACACATACATACATACCCACACACACATACATACCCACACACACATACATACCCACACACATACATACCCACACACACATACATACCCACACATACATACATACCCACACACATACATACCCACACACACATATCCACACACACACCCAAACACACATACATACCCAAACACACATACATACCCACACACACATACATACCCACACACACATACATACCCACACATACATACATACCCACACACACATACATACCCACACACACATACATACCCACACACACATACATACCCACACACACATAAATTAAGCAGAAATCACCAAACTCACTGGTTTCTTGCACTGGAAACATGTGGCGCGCTCACACGTTGGACACTCCATCCGCAGTTCGGTGGGATCGCCAATGAAGCCCGACACACAGCCAGGCTGGAGACAAACAAGACATCTTGGAAATTACGGCTGGTAATCAAGAAATACAGCCATCACATCAAAGTAAACATCTAAGAATCCCATTTTCAGAAATTGTTACATTACATTGACATCCTGATGACCAGGTGTCATCAGCTGGAGCCACAGTTGACAATTTAGCTCATTTTAGCATTAAATAGTATAATTTAAGTGATTATTATATATAGAAATATTACATCATATACAAGAAAATATTGTATAATATGTTGTCATTCTACCCTGCAGATCACATTCATCAGATGCTTAAACAAGGTAAAATTATAATTATATCTTGCACACCATTCATACAATCCTACAAGATAAAATGATCATTATAGTTATTATATAATTAATAAAATCCACAACAATGTAAAATGATCATTTGATCATTCATAAGACGCTGTAACAAACTAAAATTACCATCCTAGACAGCCAGTCATTAATAATCATAAATAATAATTTTAATCAAATAAATACTTATATTAATATCTAAAAAAACTAGTCATGAAGCAATTATGACACATGTATGTATCATATTTACATGATCTATCTGTTTTTAAATGACTAATTGCAGTAAATATTATACTTCCGTGGGTGGCTCTCATGCTAGCGGTTTTTTAAGCCTTAATGAGAGTCTCCCGACACAGACTAACTATTGTAAAATTTGTGTTGCATTTTGCGCCTTTGTTTGTTTATTATTGAATAAATGTTCAAATTCCAATAAGATCATATAACAAAGTGAAATGATCATTCTATCCTACAGGTTCTTCATACAATCCTACAGCAAGGTAAAATTATCACTCTTGCCAGTAGCTCATTCAATTGATCATACAACAAGATAAAATTATCATTCTACCCAGAAAACAGAAACTTTCTTGCCAGGATTCATAAGATATTGCAGCGAGAACAAATGATCATTCTAGCATGCAGATCACGTTTATATTATTATGTTAACTTTGGATCATTGTAAGTGAATCTCCTCTGATGTGGCAGATCACGTATATATTATTATGTTAACTTTGGATCATTGTAAGTGAATCTCCTCTGATGTGGCAGATCACGTTTATATTATTATGTTAACTTTGGATCATTGTAAGTGAATCTCCTCTGATGTGGCAGATCACGTTTATATTATTATGTTAACTTTGGATCATTGTAAGTGAATCTCCTCTGATGTGGCAGATCACGTTTATATTATTATGTTAACTTTGGATCATTGTAAGTGAATCTCCTCTGATGTGGCAGATCACGTTTATATTATTATGTTAACTTTGGATCATTGTAAGTGAATCTCCTCCGAGACAGCAGATCACGTATATATATTAATATGTTAACTTTGGATCATTGTAAGTGAATCTCCTCCGAGGTGGCAGATCACATGTATATTAATATTTATGCAAGCAACAACACGGAGACAAATATAGATATGAAAAAGGCCAAATGGATGACGTTTGTTTATTATGGGTAACCAGTGTATAAGCCTTTTTGGCACACTGTAATATTTAAATAAAAGAAATGTGGACTCTACAACCCAATGCCAGGCCTGTGACTGAGCCCATACTAGTCTCCTGAGCATCAGGCTGTTTATGTTAACTTTGGATCATTGTCAGTGAATCTCCTCTGATGTGGCAGATCACATGTATATTAATATGTTAACTTTGGATCATTGTAAGTGAATCTCCTCCGAGGCAGCAGATCACATGTATATTAATATGTTAACTTTGGATCATTGTAAGTGAATCTCCTCCGAGGCAGCAGATCACATGTATATTAATATGTTAACTTTGGATCATTGTAAGTGAATCTCCTCCGAGGTGGCAGATCACATGTATATTAATATGTTAACTTTGGATCATTGTAAGTGAATCACCTCCGAGGTGGCAGATCACATGTATATTAATATGTTAATTTTGGATCATTGTAAGTGAATCTCCTCCGAGGCAGCAGATCACATGTATATTAATATGTTAACTTTGGATCATTGTAAGTGAATCTCCTCCAAGGTGGCAGATCATGTATATATTAATATGTTAACTTTGGATCATTGTAAGTGAATCTCCTCCGAGGCAGCAGATCACATGTATATTAATATGTTAACTTTGGATCATTGTAAGTGAATCTCCTCCAAGGTGGCAGATCATGTATATATTAATATGTTAACTTTGGATCATTGTAAGTGAATCTCCTCCGAGGTGGCAGATCACATGTATATTAATATGTTAACTTTGGATCATTGTAAGTGAATCTCCCCGAGGTGGCAGATCACATGTATATTAATATGTTAACTTTGGATCATTGTAAGTGAATCTTCTCCGAGGTGGCAGATCACATGTATATTAATATGTTAACTTTGGATCATTGTAAGTGAATCTTCTCCGAGGTGGCTGATCACATGTATATTAATATGTTAACTTTGGATCATTGTGAGTGAATCTCCTCTGATGTGGCAGATCACATGTATATTAATATGTTAACTTTGGATCATTGTAAGTGAATCTCCTCCGAGGCAGCAGATCACATGTATATTAATATGTTAACTTTGGATCATTGTAAGTGAATCTCCTCCGAGGCAGCAGATCACATGTATATTAATATGTTAACTTTGGATCATTGTAAGTGAATCACCTCCGAGGTGGCAGATCACATGTATATTAATATGTTAACTTTGGATCATTGTAAGTGAATCTCCTCCGAGGCAGCAGATCACATGTATATTAATGTTAACTTTGGATCATTGTAAGTGAATCACCTCCGAGGTGGCAGATCACATGTATATTAATATGTTAACTTTGGATCATTGTAAGTGAATCACCTCCGAGGTGGCAGATCACATGTATATTAATATGTTAACTTTGGATCATTGTAAGTGTATTTCCTCCAAGGTGGCAGATCACATGTATATTAATATGTTAACTTTGGATCATTGTAAGTGAATCTCCTCCGAGGTGGCAGATCACATGTATATTAATATGTTAACTTTGGATCATTGTAAGTGAATCACCTCCGAGGTGGCAGATCACATGTATATTAATATGTTAACTTTGGATCATTGTAAGTGAATCTCCTCCGAGGCAGCAGATCACATGTATATTAATGTTAACTTTGGATCATTGTAAGTGAATCACCTCCGAGGTGGCAGATCACATGTATATTAATATGTTAACTTTGGATCATTGTAAGTGTATCTCCTCCGAGGTGGCAGATCACATGTATATTATAATATATTAACTTTGGATCATTGTAAGTGAATCTCCTCTGAGGTGGCAAGTGTTTCTTTCTGTGTTTGTTCACTTCCGTGAACTGCTGGCCTCTCATCTACCAATTAGCGATGTATATACAGACACAATTTAGAGTTGTTGACTTTTCCGTGGACAAATGGAATGGTGAGCCATGGAGGCACCATGTTTAGTTTATAACAATGCGAAAGCAACTGAGAAATTATTATCACATGCACGCAATACAGTGGGATAAAGTTTAAGATCAACATACCATAATAGTGCATAATAACATTTGCCCTAGGTTCCTTGTTCCATTGTTATGTCTGGGCTACTTCATAAGATGATGCAAAACAGAATCTTTCTAGCCTGCACTTAATTCCTACGTTCTTGCAGCAAAGATAAATGACTGGCTTAGAGTGTTGTGTTGATGTGAAGAGTATTATTAAGATCCTACATTAAGAAAACAGCGTAATAAAAACACAGGTACAAATTCAGATTGTGGACATCGAGTCTAGACAAAATTCTTGAACACTGATAAAATAGTTAAAACTCTGATAAAACAGTGTCAAGTACAACTTACCTGAGAACACCATCGGAAGTTTGGGTCTCGCATCAAATGCCACTCAGTTAGCTTGCGCTCAAACAAACTATACAATTCGGAGCTCAACAACTGACGAATCTACAAACAGACCAGTTAATGCAATGAATTTCCGTACACAGACCTTTCCTTAATTTTAGGAAAATTATTAAATCTACGTTTTGCTTTCTACATATTAATTCAGTTTGCTATCATAAATCTGATGGGTGAAAACAAATCCAAGTACGGCAGTAAGTAGTTATTTTGTTTGAAAGCTAATAGGAGCCTATATCTTTGGAAAACTGTAATACATATGTCTGAGTCAAATAAAAGTAAGTTCTTATATAGCGCGGCATCCAGTCATCAGAACTGCTCAGAGTTATTTATATTTTACTCAACAAAAAACCTTTTCAAATGAACATCATCTCAACTTCTATGGGAAGCTGCAAATACTGCATAAAGACTATTTGTACACAAATATCCATCACTGTCTATAGCCAGGTACTCATGCATGCAGCTGGAGCAACGTAGAGCGAACGAACATGTCCCAGGTTTCAAACGGCAGCAAGACGTTTTGAACCAGGAATCTCTCGACTGAGATTTCGCTCTAACCACATTCACTGTCGCGCCTACACGGAACCCACTAGCTACACTAAGACAGAACTGCAGTGCAGCCCAGAGTATTACAATCATGTCAAGATATTCGAAGTGTGTCTCTGCCAGGTCGATGTTGTCTGTGTCGGGTTCACCACAGACGGGACACACAAACTCCTTGATCAGCTTCTCACGCACGTACAACTCCAGGTACTGTTTGAGACACTCGAAGCAAAACTTGCACTGACACAGGAACTGGCTGTGGATCTGTAACAGAACATATCAGGTGGATAACGTTCTGTAACATATGATATGTCATGTGGATCTGTAACACAATGTAACAGAACATATCAATTGGATAACGTACTGTAACATATGATGTGTCATGTGGATATGTAACAGAATACTATCATCTGTAACATGATATTGCTGAGGATTTATAACATACCTCAGGTCATGTGGATGTGTATCTGACTGTCCTGTTTGTACCTAACAGTCCTGTTTGTACCTGATAGTCCTGTTTGTACAGGTCTGACAGTCTTGTTTGTACATGACTGTCTTCACACACTCAACTGTACTGCTGCTCCTGCATGTACCTGACTGTCCTACGTGTACCTGACTGTCCTACACCTACCTGACTGTTCTACACATACCTGACCATCCTACACATACCTGACTGTCCTACACATACCTGACTGTCCTACACATACCTGACTGTCCTACACATACCTGACTGTCCTACACATACCTGACTGTTCTACACATACCTGACTGTCCTACACATACCTGACCGTCCTACACATACCTGACTGTCCTACACATACCTGACTGTCCTACACATACCTGACTGTCCTACACCTACCTGACTGTCCTACACATACCTGACTGTCCTACACATACCTGACTGTCCTACACATACCTGACTGTCCTACACATACCTGACTGTTCTACACATACCTGACCATCCTACATTTCCCTGACCATCCTCCTACATGTGCCTGACTGTCCTAGATATACTTGACTGTCCTACATATACCTGACTGTCTTACATGTACCTGACTGTCCTAAACATACCTGACCATCCTTCATGTACCTGACCATCTTACACATACCTGACTGTCCTACATGTACATGACTGTCCTAAATGTACCTAACTGTCCTAGGTATACGTGACTGTCCTGCAATTATCTGGCCGTCCTATGTACCTTGCTGGCTGAGAAGTGGTGCAGACACAGCTGACACTCCTGCTGCAGGTAGCTGATGGACCTGGAGAGAGTGTTACAGTTCTTCACCGACTCGAGGATGTCAGACAGCTTGATGTCCCCCTCCAAGTCATCGCGTTCGAGGATCTGCAGGAAGGTGTCCGCCTGCTCTACCCGCTGCAGGTGGCCGCACGTCAGGAGGAGGCGGATCTTCCTCTGCAAACATTGCAACACACGCAGTGCATCTATCATAAATTCTGACTGTCCTAAAGCCATGCCTGTAATTAAAGACACGCTCCAATCTTTCACATAAATCACAAATTTCCTCTCCGTAGTTTCTTGCAGGCAGAATCCTTACTTAGAGCTGCACACCTCTGACATAATCTTGATGAATTTTGAGCTGTTTTTTACAATACATCTTATGTAAAACGTCCCCAGCTGATATGTGAATGTTTTATATAACTCGGAACAATCATAGAAACTATGCATAACACTAAACACACACATACACACAATTCATGGCTATGAAGACATCACCTATCACACTGCATGGTTCTGATATCATGGTTATGAAGACATCACCTATCACACTGCGTGGTTCTGATATCATGGTTATGAAGACATCACCTATCACACTGCGTGGTTCCGATATCATGGTAATGAAGACATCACCTATCACACTGCATGGTTCTGATATCATGGTTATGAAGACATCACTTATCACACTGCATGGTTCTGATATCGTGAATAGCATAATTTATGCAGCCACCCATAAGTAATGACAAATAAAACGTACCTCTCTGTTCAAATCTTTGTCTCTCAGCATTGCTTGATATTCCGCCTCATCCCAATCGGAATACTCCACGATGTTCTCAACGATACGTTTTTGTGCTTCTTCCAAACAGCCTTTGCATTGCCGTAGAGCTGCCAATGCTTCTGTTTCACTGAACACACCAGCAGCCTGGAGCAGGGTGAGCTGAAACAAAACAACACCATTGAACACAATGTCAGCCTGGAGTAGTGTGAGCTGAAACAAAACAACACCATTGACACAAAACAACACACCAGCAGCCTGGAGCAGGGTGAGCTGAAACAAAACAACACCATTGAAACAATACAACACCATTAAACACAATGTCAGTCTGCATCAGGGTGAGCTGAAACAAAACAATACCATTGAAACAAAACAACACCATTGAACACAATGTCAGCCTGGAGTAGTGTGAACTGAAACAAAACAACACCATTGACACAAAACAACACACCAGCAGCCTGGAGCAGGGTGAGCTGAAACAAAACAACACCATTGAAACAATACAACACCATTAAACACAATGTCAGTCTGCATCAGGGTGAGCTGAAACAAAACAATACCATTGAAACAAAACAACACCATTGAACACAATGTCAGCCTGGAGTAGTGTGAACTGAAACAAAACAACACCATTGACACAAAACAACACACCGGCAGCCTGGAGTAGGGTGAGCTGAAACAAAACAATACCATTGAAACAATACAACACCATTAAACACAATGTCAGCCTGCAACAGGGTGAGCTGAAACAAAACAATACCATTGAAACAAAACAACACCATTAAACACAATGTCAGCCTGGAGTA
Source organism: Escarpia spicata (assembly GCA_963995525.1). NCBI lineage: Eukaryota > Metazoa > Annelida > Polychaeta > Sabellida > Siboglinidae > Escarpia > Escarpia spicata. The sequence continues at coordinate 4,146,933 of OZ023214.1, read as the reverse complement.
GTGTGAGCTGAAACAAAATAACACCATTGACACAAAACAACACCATTGAACACACCAGAAGCCTGGAGCAGAATGAACTGAGAAAAAAAACACTACCATAAAAAACACTGGCAGCCCGGAGCAGAGTGAGCTGAAGAAAAAAACACACCACTAAACACACCTGCAGCATAGAGTATGGTGAACTGATACAAAACGACACCATTGAAACAAAACAATACCATTAAACACACCAGCCTACAGTGGGGTGGGCTGAAACAAAACAACACCAACTGGAACAAAACAATACTATTCAACATACCGGCAGCCTGGAATAAGGGTGGGAATGCAATTTCAAATAAATAAGTCTTTAGTTTTTTACGGAAGGTATTTATAGTCTCTGATGATTTTAAAGCGATAGGGAGTTGATTCCAGATGTTGGGTGCAGCTACAGAAAAAGCACTTTTGCTGATATTAAGCTTGGTTTTCAGAACAAAAAGTCGTTGTGAAAGAGATGATCTGAGATTCCTGAGGATATCGGAAAATGAAGGAGGCTAAACAAATAGGATGGGTGTTGCATAGAAAGGGTACGATATGTGATAGTGGCTAATTGGAATTGTATTTGATATGTAACTGAAAGGCAATGCAACTGTCTAAGTAGGGGCAGAGATGGTGAGAAACGAGGTGCTTTTAGTACTACACGTGCTAAACAATTCTGTACACGTTGGAGTTTAGCAAAGTCCTTTTTAGCAATATTATTTAGGAGTGAGTTGCAGTAGTCAAGGTGACTGCTAATTAGAGATACTATTGTTTTAGCAGTAGATAAAGACAAATGACGCCAAATTTGGCAGAAATCACGTATATGGTAGAAACAAGATTTACATACTTGAGAAATGTTCTGCTTAAAGCTGAAATCACTGTCAAAGATAACACCTAGATTACGAACAGTATCTGATGGTGGTGTATCATTACCAAGCAATTTAACTGTCACAGTTATCTGAAGGGCCCTTCTCAAAACCACATGACTAGACAGTGTAAAAAATTTGCATTTTGGGGGCCCCTGAGGTGCCTTTAGAATGATTCAATCAAATACAGATTTCTTGTGTATAGTGGCACTACAACATGAAATGTCTATGCTAAATTAGAGAAAAAGTTACTGAAGAGTTTTTGAAAAAAATAGGCAAAATGTGATAAATTACCTGTTTTTTTGGCCAAAAATTTGAGAAAAAGTTCCTGAACGGTTTCTGAGATATGGCAGCTAACGGCACATGGCGGACGCAGAGTGATGGTATAAGTCCGTTGGACCTTCGGCCCAAAGGATTAAAAATGGCTCCATTCACATTTAAGGTATACTGGTAGGTATCAGATTGAATAATGTATGTGCCACCTACCTTTGCTATGCGTGCATCGCGACACTGTTGCACTGCCAAGTCGACCTTCCCCTCATGCGTCTCTAAGATCGCCTTCACTTCCTCTTCTGAGAGGTCATCTGATATGTCATGGAGAGACCGCTTGATAAACTTCACCTGGTCAGCAATGCTGTCTCCATGTGACTCATGATTAGGTATGGCCTACAACATTAGATATTTGATTGATTTATTCAATATAAAAATGTGGGTTTGTACAAACATGACATATAAATACAGAGTGCATTAAATATATACGGATGACACGATACTTAATAAAGGATCAATATACAGTGGTCCTTTATAGTCAAATAAGTACAACGAAAATTATCTGGCAAACAATACATTTTTCTGCATGACTTTGTAATTCTTTTTCATGAAATCTGTATAATCTACCAGTAGTAGGTACAAGAAATTGGAGCAAAAATTAGAAATAAACCACTTGTTTATAGTGGTGCCATCTGGAGAATTTATAACCATTCAATTCTCTTAGATAGGAGAAAGGCCCTCCAGAAAAACAGAGTATATAAAGAACAAGTAATTAACTCTCAATAATTAACTCTCAAGTAATTAACTCTCAATAGTGTCTGTGGTGTTTTCCGAAATACATTGACAATTGGTAAGAGGCCAATGATCAAAAGAAGTGAGTGAACATAGGAGACGAGTGCACCTCGGCACCTGGGAGATGATGCAGTTACAGTACTCCAAAGTTAGCAGTCTGAGAAAAGACTCACACTGCTGACACGCTTTTTCTTCAGAGCCTCTATCTTCCTCTGCTCTTCTTCCTTCTGCTTGTGTATGTCAGCAAGCCAACTCTTCAGGCCTCTTCGCGTTCTTGTTGCCTGTGTGTTTGTTCCAGGGCTGGCACTGGCACTAGTCAGTGGTGCCCCTCCCTGGGCGGCACTGGTGTCTTTGGTGCTATACGTGGATGCACTATTTGAAGTGGACGTCTCACAGGTTGCATTTTTTAGTGCCTCACTGTGTACTGTATCACCAACTGCAGCTCCATGAACTGCAGCACCACCAGTTGCAACACCACCAGTTGCAGCACCACCAGTTACAACACTAACAGTTGCAGCACCTCCAGTTGCAGCACCAACAGTTGCAGCACCACCATTTGCAGCACCACCAGTTGCAGCACCACCACCTGTTGCAGTACCACGAGTTGCAGAATTGCCGATTGTGCCGACACCAACTGCCGCAGCAGTGGGTGTACTAGAGCTGGGCACAGCACTGCATGTGACAGTCCCCTCTATCAGCAGCCGTGTCAATGTGTGTGACTTGAGTCTTGGGTTGCTTGGTGGATGGGAAACCTCAACGTTTTCTTCAATCTTCGAACCATTTCCAGATTGTAAATCTTGCTGTTCTTTGAGCCCGTCTGACAAGTTAACACCTGTCTTTGTGCCAGTTGGCATGTCTGGAGCATGTGTTGACAGAGTGGGATTTTGTGAGCCCTGGATTGGTGGACTTACCGGTATATATATGTCTGGCGGTCGTTGCAACAATGATGGACTTTTAGAGCTATGAACTGGTGGAGTTAGTGGTTTAGAAATGTCTCGCGGATATTCCAACAATGATGGACTTTGAGAGCCATGAACTTGTGGAGTTAGTGGTTTAGAAATGTCTCGTGGATATTCCAACAATGATGGACTTTGAGAGCCATGAACTAGTGGACTTACGGGTATAAACGTGTCTGGTGGGTGTGCCAACAAAGATGGACTTTGCGAGCCCTGAGACAGAGGTGAGGGGGAGCCACTACTCGCAGACAGACGCTGGTCAACTGCACTACCACATGCCACATTTGATGACAACTTCTTCAATTTAATTTCCAGTTCAGCCTTCTCTTTTTCTAGTTCACCTTTCTGTGTCTCCGCAATAGTAATATCCTTCTTCAGTGACTCAAGATTAGAACTCACCATAAAGTCTGGATTCGATCTGATCAGTGAATACAGACGGAGATTTAACTGCTGCACGCTGGTTACTGTCTGCCGTAGCTTATTGACTACATAATGGTACTGTACTTTTATCATCAACAAATATTTCTTTTGTTCATTTGCAGCATTTCTGTCTGGCAATGTATTGTACTGCAACATGTATGGGGTACTGGGACTTGACATGGGTGACATGATACCGGCCGGCATAGTTCTAGGTCCTGACATAGGTGATATGGCATTAGGTGGCATTGTTGGTGAGCCTGCCATATATGGCATTGTATGAGGTTCCAGTATAGGTGGTGGCATGGCGCCATGTCTTGATGTAGGTGGCATGGTACCAAGTGGCATAGTCCTAGGTCCTGACATAGCTGAAATGGCACTAGTTGGCATAGTCCTAGGTTCTGCCATATGTGGCATTGTGTGTGGTTCTGACATAGGCAGCATGGTACTGGGTTGCAAGCGTTTCTTAAGATCATCCACAATCCAACGAGGTGAACTGCCACTGAAGCTGAAAATACAATACGTAAAATATTATAAATATAATTTTAAACACACTAATAAATGTGTTTTATTATTATTATAAATAATTAAGTGGGTGTGCAGAATAATGTAGACAATAATTCTACCTACCAGTCCTCAAATCAAATCAATCAATCAAATAAAATATACTTTATTAATCCCAGCAGACATCCTTTATCAATTGAAAACAGCCCATAGTATTGCTAACATGAATAAACTGTCATCACTACACATGTTGGAAGCTTGTTTAAATCCGAAAGAGGATTTAATAACAAGTTACATATATTTCATTGCATTACTGAGCTGCAAGAAACAACTTAGCAAGTTACAAATAAAACATGAGCATTTATGAATAAATTGACTGTCTGGCATAGGAATAGAAATTATATAATAATAATTAAAATGTATATAAAACATAACTTCATAGCAGTTTATGTTTATGAGAAGATCACGGTGGAAGTCAAGAAAAGAAGATGGAAATGGATTGCATTTGCTCAGAAAAAATAAAGACAGTCACTGGTTAATAGTGCTAACTTGGTTGCCAGAAACGAAGTAGAAAGTAGGTCACCATAAGACAACCAGGCGGCTAACCGTTGAGAAAGCCAGACAACAACTGGGACGGGAAACATGGAAAGAAGCCTAGAGGGTGGCCTGCAACTGGATAAACTGGTGGAGATGCATTGCAACATTATGGACCATGAGGCCCGAAGAGGATTATGTAAGGTATGGTACATGTGTTTTGATTTAAAGGCATTGTAAGTTTGTTTTGACTTAAAGGTAAGTTAAGTTTGTTTTGATTTAAAGGTATGGTAAGTTTGTTTTGATTTAAAGGTATGGTAAGTTTATTTTGATTTAAAGGTATGGTAAGTGTGTTTTTATTTAAAGGTATGGTAAGTTTGTTTTTATTTAAAGACAACAGTAAAACATGAACAAGTCTGGCAGGAAACATACCCCATGTTGGTGACACCGGCTGCCAGTGACATTGGCTGTCTTGTGTGACCTGTCCTCATTGGGACGCAGTGCCACTTGTGATCACAGTCTCGACACAGGACCTTGTGGTCACACAGGGCACACGTCCACTCCGCGGCCCTGACTTCACACATGTCACACAGGGTGGCTGTCAACAACCACAACACATTAACAACAACCATGACACACATGCCAACAACAACTACAACATATATGTCAACCACAACACATGTCAACAACAACCACAACATACATGTCAACCACAACACACATGTCAACCACAACACACATGTCAACAACAACCACAACATACATGTCAACCACAACACACATGCCAACAACAACCACAGCATACATGTCAACCACAACACACATGTCAACAACAACCACAACATACATGTCAACCACAACACACATGTCAACTACAACCACAACATACATGTCAACCACAACACACGTCAACAACAACCACAACATACATGTCAACCACAACACACATGTCAACAACAACCACAACATACATGTCAACCACAACACACGTCAACAACAACCACAACATACATGTCAACCACAACACACATATCAACAACAACCACAACATACATGTCAACCACAACACACATGTCAACAACAACCACAACATACATGTCAACCACAACACACATCAACAACAACCACAACATACATGTCAACCATAACACACATGTCAACAACAACCACAACATACATGTCAACCACAACACACATGCCAACAACAACCACAACATACATGTCAACCACAACACACATGTCAACAACAACCACAACATACATGTCAACCACAACACACATGTCAACTACAACCACAACATACATGTCAACCACAACACACGTCAACAACAACCACAACATACATGTCAACCACAACACACATGTCAACAACAACCACAACATACATGTCAACCACAACACACATGTCAACAACAACCACAACATACATGTCAACCACAACACACATCAACAACAACCACAACATACATGTCAACCACAACACACGTCAACAACAACCACAACATACATGTCAACCACAACACACGTCAACAACAACCACAACATACATGTCAACCACAACACACGTCAACAACAACCACAACATACATGTCAACCACAACACATGTCAACAACAACCACAACATACATGTCAACCACAACACACGTCAACAACCACAACATACATGTCAACCACAACACACGTCAACAACAACCACAACATACATGTCAACCACAACACATGTCAACAACAACCACAACATACATGTCAACCACAACACACGTCAACAACCACAACATACATGTCAACCACAACACACGTCAACAACAACCACAACATACATGTCAACCACAACACACATCAACAACAACAACAACATACATGTCAACCACAACACACGTCAACAACAACCACAACATACATGTCAACCACAACATACGTCAACAACAACCACAACATACATGTCAACCACAACACATGTCAACAACAACCACAACATACATGTCAACCACAACACATGTCAACAACAACCACAACATACATGTCAACCACAACACACGTCAACAACCACAACATACATGTCAACCACAACACACGTCAACAACAACCACAACATACATGTCAACCACAACACACATCAACAACAACAACATACATGTCAACCACAACACACGTCAACAACAACCACAACATACATGTCAACCACAACACACGTCAACAACAACCACAACATACATGTCAACCACAACACATGTCAACAACAACCACAACATACATGTCAACCACAACACATGTCAACAACAACCACAACATACATGTCAACCACAACACACGTCAACAACCACAACATACATGTCAACCACAACACACGTCAACAACAACCACAACATACATGTCAACCACAACACACATCAACAACAACAACAACATACATGTCAACCACAACACACGTCAACAACAACCACAACATACATGTCAACCACAACACACATCAACAACAACAACAACATACATGTCAACCACAACACACGTCAACAACAACCACAACATACATGTCAACCACAACACACGTCAACAACAACCACAACTGTGCACTGTGCAACAATGTATCCATATTTATGTGTGGCTACAGTATTAGTTTAGCTAACCAGGATATGTTAAAATGTGTAAAAACTATGCTAACGTTAAAGTTCTCAACATATATTATGACTAGGAAAAAAGACTACCCTTCAGAACGTGCTGTGTACATACAGACACAGATGTCAGTTTCCCAGAGTATTTATAAATGACACTTGTTACGATACAGTTATTATATTTGAAATGTTTTTTGCGTTAACGGAAGTTACGAAAAACAGCACAACATGATTGGCGTTGCTCGAACCAGCCTCAGAAACCATGGGTAACATTGCAAACAATCAATTTATATCATAATAATAAAAGATAACTTCCTTTGCATCTAAATCCAGAGAAACCAGTCTCAGAGGCGCATCAATACAAAAGGGTTAGTCAATATCAGAATCGATAAGCCATATTAAAGTCATCAACAGATGGATTGATACGCCAGGGAGCTACACAAGGTTATAAAGGTAAGTCTTTAAATGACGGCGAAATTGCATAATATTTTCTACTGATCTAACACTAAGAGGGAGCGTATTCCAGAGAGTTGGTGCAGCAACAGAAAAAGCCCTAGTTCCAATATTAGTTTTGACTCTACGAACAAAAAGTAAATCAGAACTAGATGATCGATGAATATGATAATAACAGCACCGACAAATTTGAGAGATATGCCATCTAAAACTGAAATTATTATGGAAGATTACTCTGAGATTTCATGATAAAGGTGCATGCGTAACAAACTGGCTAAGCACAGGTGTGGGAAAAAACTTTTAATTTGTTCATGCTGCCTGTGTACCAATAATACGAAACTCTGTTTTATCAGCATTTAACTTTAATCTACTCTTAGTCATCCAAACGAAAATGTAATTAAGACAATTCCTGAGCTAATCTAAGAAGCAATTAGTATTAGGCTTAGATAAAGAAATGTAAATCTGGGTATCAACTGCATAAAGATGATGGTTTAGATTCTGACAGTTAATAACTGAGCTCAGAGGAGTTGTAGAGAGAATGAAAAGGAAATGGTTCGAGGACAGAACGACTGAGGAACACCACATGAAATAGGGACTGCTGATGAAAGACAATCCCCATCTTCACTGATTGATGCCTATGTGTTAGATATGACAAAAACCAACTTAAAGCTGTGCTGGACACATCATACAAAAAAAACAGACAATGCACTTGTAATAGGGCAGTTTCCGTTGAATGAAGCTGTTTATATATAGACAAGTCATTTGATTTAATGTGAGATCCAAGGCGTTTTGCTACAACTTTTTCAAGTATCTTATAACAAATGAACTGGACAAGAAGAAAACACTGAGTAGGAATAATGGCGGCATAGTTATTGTAGACTATGTCACATTCAATTTAAATATTTAAAACAAAACCTACTACATCTACATTGATAACTGGAAGAAACATCCGGCATGTGTTGAATAGTGGCATATAACCATGTCCCACAAAATACCAAAATGTCACAAACCAAGTCACAAGTTTAACAACAGTAAGTCACAAATTTATGTTGTCGATGCAAAGTAGAAATGCAGATTGTAATACTTAAGATATCATAATTTGTTAATTATATATCATCTAGAAAATAAATAGTAAGGAATGATAAGCCCAGTGGTAAGGCTAAGGCGTAAGACAAAAACTAAAACACATTTACAAGGATAGTAGAGTTTCAATTTTAACAATAAAACCTAATTTATTATTAATAAATTGAGACTTACAGGGCTGCTAAGGGAAGGAGAACTGTTTAGATTTATTAAAATTCACTTAGCCGTAGCCTTAGACAGGCAGAAACTGACTGCAGTGTAAATGATTAGTCACAACTTGACTGCACCATGCTTCTGTTTTAAATACCTTTTATTGTAATAATATAAAAGGCCAATAATAACCTAAAAGGAGTAAATAAAAAAATCCACAGACAGCCTGTTTTATAACTTAATCATTTAACAGCATAATTGACACCATTTTGAAAACTAAACATTGTCGACTGGCGAAGAAATTTGTGATAATCATTGATATTGGCTAATGTTTTTTTAAGTTGAATGTGACAGCGCCCAAACTTGTTAAAATATGCTTTTAGTTTAAATATACTTAGCTTATGGTTGAATTCTTGGTTCTGCAGCACTTTACAAGTTACATAATATTAAAAGTGATCTATTAAAAATAATTAGTATGCTATAACTGAACACTAGACGATGTCCAGTCTGAGCCCTAAAACCATTAAAAACAAAAAGGGGAATTTAGAAAATGCATTATTTTTCTTTCGAGGGGTCATAGATTAATTCCTGAATGTTTGGCACCCGCGCTGCAAGCTGTCTAGGAGAGGAAACCATTATCACTCTTCCTTACACACACTCTAAATGACTCACCATCAAGTTGTGCATTTGGTGAGGACAAGTTGGTTGTCACAACGTTATGTTTGGTGACTGCTTTCTGTGATGCCATGCCATATGCAAATGTTATGTCGCTGGGAGGCGTGGCTTGAGAAGGCATGGCCTGAGGAGGCTTGGTCTGAGGAGGTGTGGCCTGAGAAGGCGTGGCACTGGGAGGCAATGTCTTTGGCTGCTGCAAAGGCAATCACATTTTATCATCAGCAAAACGTTATTGTTAAATGCCATTATGTTTTGGTGTTTGAGTTTGGAATATTATTGAACATACAACACACTTTCCCTGTACAATCCAAGTGTTAGTTTTATTTTCAATGTTGCGCTGAATAAAAAGGGCTGTATACATCTGCCAAATCCATCCTTTTGGCATACTGGTCCTCACTTAAACAACTTTGCTTGTTCTGTTTATTAAAGAAATCATGGCTTGAATATGCTAGCTTCACACTTATGGTGACCATATAGAAAGCTTGTCGGTCTTGGTTGCTAGGCAAATTGTGACATAATGGATCCATCATGTGTTTTCATGCACAAAATGTTTGCTCCAATGTATAATTACAAGCAGCTGAAAGAAAACACTATAACTGATACATACCACAATGCACTGTGCTTGAGAAGAAGTTGTTATTCTGAAACACAGAATACATCAAGGCTACCATTTGACAGTGGACACATTTGGTTTATTTACATAATAACAAACAATACTTAATCAGTCTTATTCATCAAACAAATATAAAAATATTTAAAATAATGGAATAGTTTCATATTTCATACCCAGTGTCAGATGAGATTTGGACCCGGTTGATATTTGGACCCCCTTTTAAATGTAGTAATCATTAAATATGTTCCTTATACATGTGTGTGATAACTAGATCGTAGCAGGTTTGTCTTTACATATCGAGGTGACTATGGCACAGTACTTCTTATGTCAGAAAGTCACATAACCAAAATTGGTATAAGATTCTCCACTTAAGGAGCAGGGCTGGCACATTTCTGCCCTCCCAGTAGAAACAGTGCGGCTGAAATACTTTCTGCCCACATGGCAGAGATATGTTTCTCCCCTAGTTTCTGCCCTCAGAAATACCTTTTTCCCCTATTTCTGTCCTGGGCAGGGCAGAAATACCGACAGAAAACCAACTCTGTTAAGGAGTATACAATTATACATTTCATGTTTTGTTCTTAATATTCAGTGGCTTTATCCTTACAATGTCAGTGGAATATACAAACTTGCGGAACTAACTTGTGATGTCAGCAATATTCAACATTAAGATTTGGGGGTCAAAATATCATAGCATGAAAAGTGGACCTGTCTATAATTTTTGAAAAATAATTACATATTGGAAGTTACTTACATTCATAGGAATTACGATGCTATGTCAAAATATCATAGCATAAAAAATGGATGTGGGTCCAAATATAGTAAAATATGGACTTCCCATGACATTTGTACTCCTTTAAAAATAGTAATCATTAGAATGATTCCATATATAGTGTATATGTGTGCATGGGTGTGTGCGTGCGTGCGTGCTTGCGTGCATGCTTGTATGCATGTGTGTGTGCTGTGTCTGTGTGTGAGCGTGCATCTATGTGTGCATGCTTGCATGCATGTGTATGTACTGACGTAGACTTGTGACAGATGTGTTGAAGGTACTCTGAGAACTGTTGCTGCTGAGGGTGTCGTTGCTGAAGGAAGGCTTGTAGGTCGTCCCTAGCCAGTAGAATATCAGCCGTCACCTGTGCCACAAGCCCCCGGTCTGGTTCCTTCCCCTCCGGGAACGTCATCTTGTCTGGAGCTACTAACTCGTAGCCAAGTCTCACAAGTATGTCTCTTGAGCCCTTCAATAAACACAACATTTGCATTCAAATGCAACTATCTACTCCATATTTGTACTTGAATTTGTGTTGAAAAATTTCTTCCTGAGGTGCTACACAGACGCACACAGAAGATGGTTTCCCAAAGTATTTGGCATTTGTTATTATATACATTTTGAGCGGTTTATCACTATGCAAGTTACATCAAATATTCCCACCTGATACAATTGCAAAAACGTGCATAAATTTGCGAACAATTGATTAAATTAATGTCTGTCTAACATCCGGTATGAACCTTACAACTGGTAAAAACCCTTAATCAAAGTGAATTTTAAAAAAAGACGTTACTTTTCTTCCGAATGGTTATAGATTAATCCCTGAAAGTTGGTGCAAGCCATCTAGTAGGGAAGCATTGGGATACAAACACAAGCACGCACACACGCATGGACACACACATAGGATATATGTTGATAATGGTTAGATTGCATTTGAATAAAAATAATTTGCATTTGACTCAAACACACTTGCAACACAGATTTCTAGTAGTTTCATATTGTTTATAAGAAATTATGAATCTTACTTCCACTATGTCGACTTTCTGCGAGAAGATAAGATTGACAAGATATATCTCCCTCCACTGTAGCGGTCGCTCAGACTCTTTCTTCAGAAGGTTGTTGGCGTACTTGTGAAGTAGGCCAAGAGCCGTCACCAGTCTCTCTATGTTGTCTCTTGTCTGCAGGATAGACAAGACTGTCATCACAAGCCTTATGACAATGTAATCATGTCTGCAGGATAGACCAGACTGTCATCACAAGCCTTATGACAATGTAATCATGTCTGCAGGATAGACCAGACAGTCATCACATGCCTTATGACAACGTAAATCATGTCTGCAGGATAGACCAGACTGTCATCACAAGCCTTATGACAATGTAATCATGTCTGCTGGCTAAATCAATCTTTCCCACATGTAGTTTATGACATTGGCTAAATCAATCTTTCCCAAGTGTAGTTTATGACATTGGCTAAATCAATCTTTCCCAGTTTATGACAACGGCTAAATAAATCTTTCCCACATGTAGTTTATGACATCGGCTAAATCAATCTTTCCCACATGTAGTTTATGACATCGGCTAAATCAATCTTTGCCTTATGTTTCTGTCCTTAAAAAATTGGCCAAGTGGCCCTGAAGTCCTTCGGACTAATACGTCTATATGTGACCCCGGCTGACCAAATGAGTGATAAGTCAGAAAAATGTTAACATTGTTTTCTTACATCCTTGTAAAGGTTTGGAGGGTGCTTTACACGGTTTCAAAAATTATGACTGCTACAAAAATTTGCATGCAAGTTATGGAGCATTGAACATGGTACGGGTCAAAAAGTGAAAATGAAGAAAACGGCTGTTGAAGTTTTACATTATATATGCAAATGGATTGCATGGAATTATTACATGCACAACATTCAAATGTGGCACACAGTATGTATATGTATGTTATGTTGCAATGATACACTGGAAGTACAAATGTGCTGCTCCAAAGACTTATCAAGTTATGCCAGATTATGTCTTTATGTGTAAAACTAAGAGGACAGATTATTTGAGAGCAAAAGGTAGACTCACTGCTTGACACAGTTTAAAACCTACAGGCAACTGTCCAGTTTAACAGGGGTCTAGTGGCTTAATGCTGTCTGTTGACACAAGCTACTGCCAGTGACCAGTTACAGATTAGTCACAGTCTCCATCAAACAATAGCAGGCAGAGAATCTTAGCTCCACAGCTGGGTGTAATACACAACAAGTGATAAATATATGATACGCTGGAAGTACAAATGTGCTGCTACAAAAATGTTTAAAATTATGCCAGATTATGTCTTTATGTATAAAATTAAGGACAGATTATTTGAGAGCAAAAGGTAGTCTAAAGAAAATTAAAAATGTGTCAGCTGGACGGTGACAGACCATTTGAACTTGAAGCCTTTGTCAAACTTTTGCTTCGACTTCACCGAAGGCGGTGTCCTGCTGTCAGAACTTCAAAGGTGTTACTCACCTAACTTACAGGTCTTTGTCAGAATAATGGGATGATAATTTACACCAACGTTGTTTCCTGTAGAAATCATTTTGTGGGATATATTAGCATTAGTTGTGCCAATTCAAAAATATTTTAATGACATAATGATATATTTCACATAAATATATAGGGAGCTAATGGAGAGGCCCATCATAATTCATAGCACTACAAAATGAAGTATCTGAAAGTCACACTTCATATATTGAGTGACACATCTCATACTGTCTTTCTGGACTGTAGCAATGTCCAATAGTTTCCTATCACAACCCTCGTGTACAATATACCAAAGCTATATATTTTCAACACCACAACATATGTATTATCATTGGATAGGTAATTGAATAATCTTTCATATGAGCGCAACTTGTAGCAGCAGAAAATGAAGCATACAAAAGTTACACCGCAAACAAAGACATGCATTCTCAAAATGTGATTCATTCAAAATTAGTGCTATATAATAGTAGTTTGTCAAAATGTAAACAAACTCAAAGACAGTTGCAGCTTACTGTCCACCAAGCAGTAGCAGAGCAGTTTTATAATAATAATAATCCACAAGTTAAGTGGCAGTGATCTTCCTTTTATCATTCATGTGATGTTTTTTGTGAGCAGGGCGGACAAATGGTTATCATACGTAGACAGGTACAGAAAGAAACTGACATTATAAAAAGAACACGTTTGCCTATCAATGGCATGTATTTCCTATTGTTGCTGTTTCTGCCGGGCAGAAACTTTATTAATCAAATGTTTTTTGGTGAATCATAGTTACAGATCATTAAGGTTTATGATGGAAATAAAATGTTTACATGTTTACTGTTCACTGAAGAAAACAACCCCAAAGAGCTAATTATAGTTATTGTTAAGATGTTTAACCTAGTTCCATTATCTGACATTGTGCCAACAGATTGGTGTATTGGGATCATTAAGCCTATATAATTATTATTATATAAACATAGCAGCAGACACTGGGACAGTGTGACTGCTGCCTGGCTAAATGGATGCAATGGTGCTTTGAAGTTAGTTCTTCTGCCAACTATCCTTTTTCACACAAGCCTATACGTTTAGTAGCTGCCAGCACACTACTGAGCCTAAACTACCATGCAGGTGTGAAAAACATGCTGATGTATTTGAACTTAACCCACTAATTAACTGTCCACCAAGCAGTAGCAGAACAGTTTATAATAATAATAATCCACAAGTTAAGTGGCAGTGATCTTCCTTTTATCATTCATGTGAATTTTATTGTGAGCAAGGCGGACAAATGGTTATCATACGTAGGTACAGAAAGAAACTGACGTTTTCTATAAAAAGATCACATTTGGCAATGGCATGTATTTCCTATTGTTGCCGTTTCTGCCAGGCAAAAACAGTTTCTGCCCGGCATAAATCAAACAACCCTATAGGTAATTATTAATCAAATGTTTTTTTGGTGAATCATAGTTACAGATCAATACAAGGTACAAGGTGCTGTGTTTGTTGACCCAAGCCTCTGCCGGTGACCAATTACAGATTAGTCACACTTCCAACCAGCAGCCACAGTGACCCAAGCCTCTGCCAGTGACCAATTACAGATTAGTCACACTTCCAACCACCAGCCACAGTGACCCAAGCCGCTGCCAGTGACCAATTTGACAGATTAGTCACACTTTCACCAGACAGCAGACCTGCCTACCCCAAAAACTTCCTGTCAGTAATCCATCTTCCCATTTACACTGATTTTCAGGAATATAGGCTTCCTGTCAGTAATAATTCAGAACTGTGTCAGATATTTTCGAGGGGGGGTGTAGCGAAGCAACAGGTCAAAACCATAACTTACGCTGTCACCAACATCAGCCAACACTCTAGGCTCTAGCCTACTAAACTCTAGAATGATAGATGGGGGGGGGTAGCGACAGGTCAAAACCATTACATCACACTGTCATCGACATCGCCTACACTCTAGTGACTGTATGATAGGCTGTCGATGATAGATTAAACTCCTCAATAAATACACTAACTTAGTCTTAGTACAGTCAGTTGGCCTAACACTACAAGTACAACACTCACTACATTTTTGCATTACACGTTTCTTTTCGGTTGGCGGTGGCGTCGTTTCTATGTCATTCATCATTTCGTGCAGCGTGACTTCGTTTTGTTTGATTGCGGAAATGCCAATTTGTCATAACGTTGTTTCCTATTGGTTAGATTACGACCAGACTCAGCGAATAAAAAACCATGTCACAACATGCTGCATACATATGCTGCCACCTGTTGAATATAGTGGAAACTAAATTTTAGTGATTGGCAAACATGGTGACAGTCCATAATATTTTCATCCCTCGCCGTAATACTGTAATTTGAGGTGACTTTCCGGAATGATTCCGGACAATCCGGAATGGTAGGCAGGTCTGAGACAGGCACAGTGAGGTGTGACAGATATTGTGAGAAAAGGGATTAATTGAACAAAAGGACTGGAAGCCTGCTAGATCTGCTGCTACAGTAGACCATTTAGTTAACAAATTTAGCATTTTAGGGGACCTTTGGAGCCCTTAGAATGATTGAATCAAATACAGATTTCTTGTGTACAGTGACACTACCACATGAAATGTATATGCAAAATTATAGAAAAAGTTGCTGAACAGTTTTTGAAGAAATAGGCAAGATGTTACATTTTTACCAGTTTTGGGGTCCTTGGAGGCCCTAGGGAGCCCTTAGAATGATTCAATCAAATACAGATGTTTCGTGCATAGTGGCAGTGCTCTAAGATGTCTATGCAAAATTAGAGAAAAAGTTGCTGAACGGTTTCTGAGATATGGCACCTAACGGCGGATGGCGGACGCAGAGTGATGGCAATAGTCCCTTGGACCTTCGGCCAAAGGACTAAAAAGCTTTATGGGCTAGAATTTCAAGAAAATATGCAACAGAATAACCGAATGTGTTCAGCATCCATTTTTATGGCTTCATGGACTTTCTGGCTTGACCATAGGTCACATAGCATAACAATTGTTCTTTTGATGGTTTCTTTTCCAATTACATCTACTGACAAGCATGTTAGACATGGAAAAATGACTTACTTGACTACTACATACTTGACTGTCAGGTATTTGGTTGTTACCTACTTGACTACTACCTACTTCACTACTCAAATGATACCTACTTGACAGTTTTGAAGAAACAGTTTCTCCACATTCAGTGTCTGGTATTTGAGCGTAAAGTCACTGCAGTTGACTGCTACCAGATCCTGTAGGGGGCGCCAGTAGTCTGTAGAATTCCTCACGAGCTGCAACATAATAATTATATATTTTTAATATTACACTATACCACATAAACACTTAAGTATACCTCAATAAATATGTACCTTACCTATACTTTTCAGAGACCAAAATTTCCAAATGCCCGTTTTCGCAATGTTTTATTTCCCTATGGTTATGAGTGGCATCATTAGTCGTTAGAGTACCGGACTCTCAACTGAGAGATACCGGGATTGAATCCCGTGTGCACAGCCATTTTAAATGTTGAGCAAGGTCTTTCACTCTACAGTGTTCCAGTTCACTCAGCTGTATCAATGAATACCTGGCTGTAGATAATGGATATCTGTTTATGTCAATATGAATAGTCTTCATGCCATAGTTTCAACATGACTGAATTCTTCCCAGAAAAGTCAAAATGATGTTTGATTGATTAAGTCTGCCAGGGAGTAAAGTGTAAAGCATTTTGAGCAGTCATAACTCATAAGAACAGGATCCCACGTTACACAAGAAATTACAGTTTTATGTTGCGTCACTACTAGTATGAAGTTCTAGATATGCCACTGACATTTTCCATTAATTTTTTTATCACACCAACTTTGAAGTCATGTTTATAAAAGTATGCAATGCCATTAGCTGAATCTACAATTGTATTTTTGTTTTCTGTTTTCAGTGAAACTGGTCAACTCGACTTTACCTCAACCTACCAGTGGACTCATATCACAATAATCGGGAATAACAGGTGGGCTCATAATTCTGCAAAGTCCAAAGAAACATTATGCGTTTCATACTGTTTCAAACTTGGGACTTTGTGAATTTATGTGTCAGTGACCACTACAAACCTAGCAAACAGTTACTGACCATGTGTGCAAGGAATGTGAATGAAAACTTACAACATCAGAGAGTTGTCTGTGAAGTTGTCGGACGGACGCCTCGAGCACCCTCTTCTGCATAGGGACGGGCAACATGTTGATGGACTGGGGCATAGACGATGCTTGTCCTACGTGTTCACCCCCCGTCACATCCATACCGGCTTGTAACTGGCCGAAATCCACGTTCTTAACACTGTTTTAATTTGCCACAGTCCTCACCTGTACAGGAAACACAAACATTCAGATTCAGACTGTTTATTACCAAGTAGTATTTAAAATGT
Organism: Escarpia spicata; assembly: GCA_963995525.1. Lineage (NCBI taxonomy): Eukaryota > Metazoa > Annelida > Polychaeta > Sabellida > Siboglinidae > Escarpia > Escarpia spicata. The sequence continues at coordinate 4,129,339 of OZ023214.1, read as the reverse complement.
ACGAGGAATTCTTGGCGTTGTGGCGTCAGTATACATACATGCTTATCTCCCCTGCCCCCCATCATGCACACGCAAAATATACAATCAGAAACACTATGAAACTATGCTAAAACCAGTATAAATTTAAACCAAGGCCAACTGCCAACACATTTTAAGACAGTCGTACATCTATTGACATAAAGTGAACTTGATAACATAATATTAATACCATCTGAACATTACCTATACATATAGTTAAATAAATAATAAATGAATAAATAAATTAGTTGACGATATAAAAACTAGGCTGACAGTTAAAAGTGTGTACATACATGTAGTCAAGTTAATAAATTAAAAATACATAAATAAAAAATAAATAAAAAAATTATAAATAAATAATCTACCATGGCGACATAAAATCTAAACCGACTGAAATCAGTATCATGGCATCTCGCGGTTCAAGTGACTCACAGCCTGCGGATAAAAACTATTTTTTAAGTCTAGTGGGCTTTGTCTTAATACGTCTATAGCGCTTGCCAGAGGGAAGAAGTTCAAAGAGATGGTTGGCTGGGTGGGTAGTATCCCGTACAATGCTCTTGGATTTTCGCGCACAGCGAGCATGGTAAATAGATTCAATGGATGGCAACTCGCGCCCAATGATTCTAGATGCGCAATTCACGATAACTTCTAGCCGTTGTTTCTCCTCCTGACATGCTTGTTTATGTCATTCTGTGTGTACATAATTATTACCTATTTATTTATGATAATAAATATCTATATAAATTGAGGTTGAATGTTCCATTACGTAAATTATTAATTAGAATCATTTCAGCTATTATTGTTAGTACTGTTGGACTGTCAGTCTGTTGTTCTGCTGGGGTTTGGTTTTTGAATAGTTTTCCCCACTCCCTTTTCTACTAAAGAACTTATTTCACTGTATTTGCAAGACAGGTCTAGACCGAACTGTCTGGGGCTAGCTGACACCACAGGTGGAACTCTTCCTCTGAGATCACGTCTCTGCTGAGTACTGGTTCTGCTTGGTCTTCTGCGTTGTTTTCAAGTTCTTCTGAGTTCAGCATCCATGGAGAGTTTTCATCCGACCTTCATCTGTGATACATCCATCCCCAGCCTTGGTCTTAATAAACTGTGAAGACACCCTCTATGTGTTTCCAGTAAGTATTGCCTCTTTCAAATGGATGAGTCGCTTGAGAGACTTGTATAGTCCTCTTGTTTCTTCACTGCAAGTCTTCTTCCATCTTTTGTGTAACCTGTCCTCTCTCCTGACCCAGTCAGTTTCTGGGGCTCATATAGTGCACCCAATGGTGGCTGGTCTTGGGTCGAGACATATTGTGGTGAATTATGTTTGTCCTGTCTAGTTAATGGGGGATGTAAATGGATGGCATACACCGGTGCCTGGTGAATACTTACCACATATTCTCAGTGCCAGTATAGAAAGGTCAGCTGTACACTAGTTATATGTTCTGAACAAGTCTAATTAGTTTAATCAATCAGTAAATCAATCAGTAACCAATGAATCAGCATTTCCAAAAACCAAAATTATATCATTATATAATACTTGTAACAATCTTTCAAACATGTAAAAAATAAACAATACAGAGTTATTGGAAAGGGGTGAACAGAAGGGTGGTACTTGTTTATGGATTATGGTTCACCCACAACTAGTAGAACTTTACACTTACATTTACAGGTTAATGGGCTGACTTAGGCCATTGGCCTTTGTTGGTGCCCACATCCCAGGCTGTTCCAGTGCTCATTGAGTCTGGCTTTAAACTGTGTGACGATCTTGGCATTTACCACATGTTGTGGGAGCCTGTTCCACTGATCCACGACTCTAATTGAGAAGTATTTCTCTTGAAAAGCTTTCTTGTGTGTCCTCGTGTTGCTGTACTGTCATTCTATTGGAATAAGTGGCAAACTTCAACTTTGTCGATTCCGTCAAGTATTTTATACGTTTCAATACGGTCGCCTCTCTGATGCCGATAATACAACGAATGTAGTTTCAGTTGTTGTAATCGTTGTTCATACGTGAGTTTTGCTGATAACCAGCTTGGTTGCTCTTCACTGTACCTTTTCAAGGATGTCAATGTCCTTTGCCAGATATGGGCACCATGGTTGTACACAAAACTTGAGGTGCGGATGGACGTATGCCCGCTAGTGTATCACAAATTATTTCTTGGTCATGTGCTTAAACGTTTTCTTTACCATGAGCTTGCATGGCTTTTTTGCTGCTTTCTGGCACTGCACTGTCGGTTTTAGGTTGGTGGTCAACCACACCACCATGTCCTTTTCCTCATTTGTTGTCTCGAGGTTATGTATGATATAGGCACGATAGCTTATGGCCTCATGCCAGGAGAGACAAGAACATCCGATTCAAGTAACCTTGGCATAATGTATGCAAACTAGTAACTTTATTTAGGCCCCTACATAATAATTAATACTTGACTTAGTTACTTAGTATTTTGACTTGGATGCCCGACTGATACCATGGAAGCAGAGTAGAATCAATTGTTTAAATGTACAAACATTGATGACTGAACTCGCAAATGGATAGACCTACCTGTTTCCCTGTACGTGTAGGCAATAGTTATTGCCAATAGTGCACGCAAGTGGTGACGGGACATTCTGGGTAATCCTCACCTGCCCTGACACCGTCAGTCACTCGGACCCGGTGACAGTCAATTTAAACAAGCACTACTCAACTTAACTTTCTTAAGTCAATCTGTCCTCGATTCGAACACGGAACAGTGCCGAACTGGTTTACCGCCGAACTTGTCACCACTGAATATAATGTTATAGTTACATTACATCTAAGGATTTCTGTCAGCCGACAAATAGATCTGCGTGTTGTGTTTCAATACAATTAGGCACTCATAACCTCTTGCGGAAATCTGTTGTAAACCATAACCACCCAGCACTTAGCACTGTTATAACCATGTCCTAGTAATGAGTCATGACAAAACAAGTTTCGATTCAATGTGTGTCGCCATCTAGTGGTGAAATTAAAAACCAACCAGGACACCAACCAGTACCGTAAACCGATTCGTGTAAAAATAATATTGCACGTATTCTTCATAATTGTGGATATTACTACAAAATAATGTAGGCTCTCTCTGTAAGGTCTACATATTTAATGTTTTATTATAAACAGTATGCTTTATGGTATTATATGTGATGTTGTAACAATGCATAAGCGCATCCTATTTACGGCTTCGTGTTCCCCACGGTGGTCACGTCAGTTTTGGTCGCGTGGTAAACGAAAAACAGAACGGCGATGTTGTTACAAAGATTCGGTAGACTGTTGATACCTGCAGTCGAATCTCGACTTATTGGTAAGACGACATTTTCCCACCATAGTTTATGCAAACAAGGTTCAAATGACAATTTATCATTCACAACTACGTGGTAGAAGCTAGATGAATGCCATTCCAGAGCTGAGGCTGCAGTAATGTTGTGTTGACGTTGTGACTGACTATAATTTATAGTCGCGTAATTTTGTGGTTTACTTCGCGACGCGTCCTTCAATGTTTTTTTCAAAGTCATGCTGATTTGTTTTGCTTCCTGATTGATATATTGCAATGTGTCAAAAGCTAAAATGCAAAAGTACAGTAAATCATGACAGTAAACTTGACATCTATAGACTGAGTCTGAGAGACTGCCCCAGACACTAGAGTCACGATCAATGTCAACTGGGATCTTCAATTGAGACTTGGCTTGAGAGGCGCACGCACGTCCACACCTGCTCAAGTATCCCGCTGAGTTGGCACAGTCCAACGCCCTAGGGCTAGGCTTTGTCCGGCTGGGCTATTTGGCAGTGCTGACTGAGAATGACATTTGTATCGTTGGTGTTGCACGATGCAACCGAGTATAATGTGTTGTTTATCACTTTATGTCATGACAAATTATATTGCAGCATCCAACTCTGTTCACGTGTTATAGGCCTACAGTACTAGTGTGGTGTTTATTTTACATCATATTATGGCATTGACCATGTTGTACAAGGTGTTCATGTTGTATCAAAACTTAACTATGTTGTACAATTTTGTATTTATGTTCCAACATACAATGTTGTTGTTTTGTTTCTGTGGCAGCACACTATGACTAAATTATACAACATCTTGTTTATGTGGCAGCATATTATTATCATGTTGTACCGTGTATTGTTTCAATTGCAGTATACGACTATGTTGTTCATCGGCATCACACCCTGAGCTGCTGTCACCGGATAGCTTCACTTTCGAGTACCTGTCGTAAGCACAACACATCTAAAAGTTTCAACACTTGTCCTTTCGACAAAACCTCTCAACACAGACTGTCAACATTGTGCACTCAGTCAAAAGACTGTCATCCTCTGTTGACATCTTCCACGATATACTTGTTACCAAGTGTGTCGTTTAGGTCACTACCCAAGTATGACACAGAGCAGCCCCTACAAGACCGACACGCAGCCATGACGGCCCACGACAGGAACAATCGGCCACTCCCAGTGAAGGAACCAAAAAGAGACGACAAAACATTCTCATCATATAAAAAAGGCGCCAGTGTTGGTGACAAAACTGAATTGTCACAGCCTAGTGACACAGTGTCCCGACCTGGTGAAGCAGTGTCACAACCTGACGATGTGGTGACAGAGGAGAAAAAAGGAATTTTTGCTAGGTTTAAAATGGCATACAGAGAGTACGGGAAGGTCCTCATTGGTGTGCACCTGGCCACATCTACTGTCTGGTTTTCGTCGTTCTACTATGCTGCTGTTACGTAAGTTGATCACGCACATTTAAAGGGAAACAAGTCATGGTTTTGGGCCTATGTTCCTCTTGTTCTTCCCCCCTTGTTCACTGTTGTACAGAGGTTAGGGTAACGTACTTCAATGTTTTACAGCACTTTCCATTCTTGCTCCCCTCAGCTTCTTATCAACAGCTCCCGCGCTTTCCGTCTTCATCTTCCTGAGATTTTCTCAAATCCCTCAATGCGCAGGCCTCCCAGGTGTAACAAAAAATAAACATTTGTAACATATTTTCAAGAATATAATTATATTTAAGTAGTGTATGTATGTATGTATGTATATATATATAATCTTGCCATCTGATTACCTTTGATTAATCCATGAGTCTAGACCATTTTATTACCCCTCAATTAATCTGTGTATTGACCATCTGATTACTCCTCAATTAAACTGTGTATTAAAGTAAAGGTAAGTTCTTATATAGCGCAGTATCCTGTCCTCAGGACTGCTCAAAGCGCTTTACATTTTACTCCCTGGCAGACCTGTTCACTCGAACACCATCTCGATTTCTCTGGGAAGCATCCAGCTGTGCTGCAATTAATGCGTGAAGACAGTTCATACACAAATATCCACCGCTGTCTATAGCCAGGTACTCATTCATACAGCTGAGTGAACTGGAGCAACATATAGTGAAAGAACTTGCTGAAGGTTCGACACCGCCGCACAGGATTAGAACCAGGGTTCTCTCGGTTGAGAGTCCAAAGCTCTAGCCACTGCACCACGGCACTACACAAACTACCCAACATTAAACTAAGTATATAGACCATTTGACTCCTCAAATGTATTGGTGCAGTATTGGACTTTCAATTGACAGATTCCATGTTTGAATTATCTTCTTGTCGTTTTGAACTTTGTTGGCAACTTTAATCACTCTACATTGCTCCAGTTCACTCGGCTGTATAAATTAGTACCTGGCTCTACTGACAGTAGTGGATAAATATGTACATGCGATTGAACCAGTCTATCGGTGTGAAGTGTAATTGACTCTGAACAGTCATGCTGTATCTGAACTTACTTTGACCAATTAATCACCCTCAATTAATCCATTGTCTTGATGTTTTAATTAGCCTCAATTAACTCATGTTTATTGGCCATTTCTCTTTTGTCATTTGATGACCCCACAATTAATATATCTTGCCCATTTGATTTCCTTCAATGTCTTCAACCTATTAAGGGCAAGTAGGTATCAGTTTGCAAAGTACAAAAATAAGCCTCATATGGGGGATGTTTGGTCAAAATAACAATAAGGTAACTTCTTTTGTGCCTGAATCCTCAGAAACCAAGCTCGGAGACACAAAAGAGTTAGTCAATATATCAGAATCAATATGCTGTATGAAAGTCGACAACAGATGGAACGATACATCGCCACGTATCGCAAGGGAAATAATTTGCTATGACATTGCCATCTAGCGAGTGAAACACATTAATGCAAGTCGATGTGAATTGACATTTTGGACTGTAAAAGTCCCCCCACCACATAATGTTGGGGGAGTCAAGGTTGAACCAGTGCTAAACGGATGCAGCTTTTTTTGAAGTTGCGAACATATGAAACCATCTCTTTATCCATGTTCTCTCTGTACAACATATGAGATGACCTCTTTACCCATGTTCTCTCTATACAACATATGAGATGACCTCTTTACCCATGTTCTCTCTATACAACATATGAGATGACCTCTTTACCCATGTTCTCTCTATACAACATATGAGACAGCATCTTTACCCATGTTCTCTCTATACAACATATGAGATGACCTCTTTACCCATGTTCTCTCTCTACAACATATGCGATGACCTCTTTACCCATGTTCTCTCTCTACAACATATGAGATGACCTCTTTACCCATGTTCTCTCTCTACAACATATGAGATGACCTCTTTACCCATGTTCTCTCTCTACAACATATGAGACGACCTCTTTACCCATGTTCTCTCTCTACAACATATGAGATGACCTCTTTACCTCTGTTCTCTCTCTACAACATATGAGATGACCTCTTTACCCATGTTCTCTCTATACAACATATGAGATGACCTCTTTACCCATGTTCTCTCTATACAACATATGAGACAGCATCTTTACCCATGTTCTCTCTATACAACATATGAGATGACCTCTTTACCCATGTTCTCTCTCTACAACATATGCGATGACCTCTTTACCCATGTTCTCTCTCTACAACATATGAGATGACCTCTTTACCCATGTTCTCTCTCTACAACATATGAGATGACCTCTTTACCCATGTTCTCTCTCTACAACATATGAGACGACCTCTTTACCCATGTTCTCTCTCTACAACATATGAGATGACCTCTTTACCTCTGTTCTCTCTCTACAACATATGAGATGACCTCTTTACCCATGTTCTCTCTATACAACATATGAGATGACCTCTTTACCCATGTTCTCTCTATACAACATATGAGATGACCTCTTTACCCATGTTCTCTCTATACAACATATGAGACAGCATCTTTACCCATGTTCTCTCTATACAACATATGAGATGACCTCTTTACCCATGTTCTCTCTCTACAACATATGCAATGACCTCTTTACCCATGTTCTCTCTCTACAACATATGAGATGACCTCTTTACCCATGTTCTCTCTCTACAACATATGAGATGACCTCTTTACCCATGTTCTCTCTCTACAACATATGAGACGACCTCTTTACCCATGTTCTCTCTCTACAACATATGAGATGACCTCTTTACCTCTGTTCTCTCTCTACAACATATGAGATGACCTCTTTACCCATGTTCTCTATACAACATATGAGATGACCTCTTTACCCATGTTCTCTCTTTACAACATATGAGATGACCTCTTTACCCATGTTCTCTCTCTACAACATATGAGACAACCTCTTTACCCATGTTCTCTCTCTACAACATATGAGATGACCTCTTTACCCATGTTCTCTCTCTACAACATATGAGATGACCTCTTTACCTCTGTCCTCTCTCTACAACATATGATATGACCTCTTTACCCATGTTCTCTATACAACATATGAGATGACCTCTTTACCCATGTCCTCTCTCTACAACATATGATATGACCTCTTTACCTCTGTCCTCTATCTACAACATATGCGATGACCTCTTTACCTCTGTCCTCTCTCTACAACATATGAGATGACCTCTTTACCTCTGTCCTCTCTCTACAACATATGAGATGGCCTCTTTACCTCTGTCTTCTCTCTACAACATATGCGATGACCTCTTTACCTCTGTCCTCTCTCTACAACATATGAGATGACCTCTTTACCTCTGTCCTCTCTCTACAACATATGAGATGGCCTCTTTACCTCTGTCTTCTCTCTACAACATATGAGATGACCTCTTTACCTCTGTCCTCTCTCTACAACATATGAGATGACCTCTTTACCCATGTTCTCTCTCTACAACATATGAGATGACCTCTTTACCCATGTTCTCTCTCTACAACATATGAGACAACCTCTTTACCCATGTTCTCTCTGTACAACATATGAGACAACCTCTTTACCCATGTTCTCTCTCTACAACATATGAGATGACCTCTTTAACCATGTTCTCTCTCTACAACATATGAGATGACCTCTTTACCTCTGTCCTCTCTCTACAACATATGATATGACCTCTTTACCCATGTTCTCTCTATACAACATATGAGATGACCTCTTTACCCATGTCCTCTCTCTACAACATATGAGATGACCTCTTTACCTCTGTCCTCTCTCTACAACATATGAGATGACCTCTTTACCTCTGTCCTCTCTCTACAACATATGAGATGACCTCTTTACCTCTGTCCTCTCTCTACAACATATGAGATGACCTCTTTACCTCTGTCCTCTCTCTACAACATATGAGACGGCCTCTTTACCTCTGTCCTCTCTACAACATATGAGATGACCTCTTTACCTCTGTCCTCTCTCTACAACATATGAGACGGCCTCTTTACCTCTGTCCTCTCTCTACAACATATGAGATGACCTCTACCTCTGTCCTCTCTCTACAACATATGAGATGGCCTCTTTACCTGTGTCCTCTCTCTACAACATATGAGATGACCTCTTTACCTCTGTCCTCTCTCTACAACATATCAGATGACCTCTTTACCTCTGTCCTCTCTCTACAACATATGATATGACCTCTTTACCCATGTTCTCTATACAACATATGAGATGACCTCTTTACCCATGTCCTCTCTCTACAACATATGAGATGACCTCTTTACCTCTGTCCTCTCTCTACAACATATGATATGACCTCTTTACCCATGTTCTCTCTATACAACATATGAGATGACCTCTTTACCCATGTCCTCTCTCTACAACATATGAGATGACCTCTTTACCTCTGTCCTCTCTCTACAACATATGAGATGACCTCTTTACCTCTGTCCTCTCTCTACAACATATGATATGACCTCTTTACCTCTGTCCTCTCTCTACAACATATGAGATGACCTCTTTACCTCTGTCCTCTCTCTACAACATATGAGACGGCCTCTTTACCTCTGTCCTCTCTACAACATATGAGATGACCTCTTTACCTCTCTCCTCTCTGTACAACATATGAGACGGCCTCTTTACCTCTGTCCTCTCTCTACAACATATGAGATGACCTCTTTACCTCTGTCCTCTCTCTACAACATATGAGATGGCCTCTTTACCTCTGTCCTCTCTCTACAACATATGAGATGACCTCTTTACCTCTGTCCTCTCTCTACAACATATCAGATGACCTCTTTACCTCTGTCCTCTCTCTACAACATATGAGATGACCTCTTTACCTCTGTCCTCTCTCTACAACATATGAGACGGCCTCTTTACCTCTGTCCTCTCTCTACAACATATGAGATGACCTCTTTACCTCTGTCCTCTCTCTACAACATATGAGACGGCCTCTTTACCTCTGTCCTCTCTCTACAACATATGAGATGACCTCTTTACCTCTTTCCTCTCTCTACAACATATGAGACGGCCTCTTTAACTCTGTCCTCTCTCTACAACATATGAGATGACCTCTTTACCTCTGTCCTCTCTCTACAACATATGAGACGGCCTCTTTACCTCTGTCCTCTCTCTACAACATATGAGATGACCTCTTTACCTCTGTCCTCTCTCTACAACATATGAGACGACCTCTTTACCTGTGTCCTCTCTCTACAACATATGAGACGACCTCTTTACCTGTGTCCTCTCTCTACAACATATGAGACGACCTCTTTACCTGTGTCCTCTATCTACAACATATTAGACGACCTCTTTACCTGTGTCCTCTCTCTACAACATATGAGATGACCTCTTTACCTGTGTCCTCTCTCTACAACATATGAGACGACCTCTTTACCTGTGTCCTCTCTCTACAACATATGAGACGACCTCTTTACCTGTGTCCTCTCTCTACAACATATGAGACGACCTCTTTACCTGTGTCCTCTCTCTACAAAATATGAGACGACCTCTTTACCTCTCTACAGCTGCTGGTTGGTGTTTTCAGGGACAATCTTCCGATCTACACAAAATCCACCCGGAAGTTAACAAACAGTAACCATTTGCAACTATAATCAAGAACATAAATCCCTTAATGTCTTGACCATTTTATTTACCTCTCAATCAGTCCGTATGTATTGATAATTTAATTACAGTAATTAATTTGATTACAGTTAATCCATGTGATACATTCGCGACGTATCGTATCATGTGTCGCAATATGCGAGGGTACTGTATTGATTGATTGGTCTTTTTTTCTCTTGGTAACATGCTTAGTTTACACTATTTTCTATCCATTCATGTATCATTTACATCAATCATACAATTTTACATATGTACAAAGGATTAAAATAATAAAAAGTAATATGTGTATGTAAATAAATGTAATAAGTATAAATAGAACCCTGTCCTGTCATTACAACTGCTGGTTGGTGTTTCAGGGGCATTGACGTGATTCCCCTGCTGCAGTACATGGGGGTGGGTGAGACAGTGCTGAAGGCATTCAGTAACCCCGCCATCGGTGACGTGGCCGTCGCGTACCTGCTCTACAAGATTGCGACGCCGGCGCGCTACACCGTCACCATCGGGGGCACGCACTGGACGGTGCGACAGCTGCGACGTCTCGGCTACATGAAGCCCGTGCCACAGGGAGACTCGATCCGCAGTCTCATGAAGGAAGGCCGCAGTCAGATGAAGGAGAAGGCGAGTAATATGAAGGACCGTGCGGAGGACGTACGCGACAAGATTAAGGAGAAGACGAAGGACCATGTCGACAGTATGAGGGACAACATACAGAAGAAGAGGCAGAAGTGAGGAGTCAGTTGCCATGGCAACACGTCGGTTGTCATGACAACACATTGAGGGTATGAGGAATACTGTTGCGTTCCAGTCACCTCGTGTATACCGTGCAGACCACTTTGTAACCCCTACTTGACCCAGTTGCATAAATTTACAAGTAGAAAACTCGAGGAGCTTGTGAACATTCCAGTTCACCAAGACCCCCAAATCATGTAAAAACTTGTCAAGTAAATGTCAAGTAGTTATTTCAAGCAAAAGTAAAAGCGCCAGGGATGCTTCCTGTGGCCTTATATTAACCTCTGAACGTTTGGTGCCCGAGGTGCAAAACATCTAGGAGCATAACGTAAATATGTATGCGCACACACACACACGTGCGCACTAGCTCGATTATCGTTAAATTATTCTACATGGAATTCAAGAAGATTACTGAACTAACATTGCAAGACACTGGTCGAACATTGGACATTTCTTTGCAGTTCTCACAAAGTTTTTTTATATTTGCTTTGAGGGTTTTCTCTAACGTGTCACCCACACAAACATGACATACATGGTGCATGTATAGGCACATTTTTAATGTTCTCAATTAAAGTGATGACATATTATTGCAAGGTAAGACATTTCGTTCAAATGCAAAAGCAGTACGGTAAGTAGCAAACATGCGTACCCCGGGGTAGACATAGTTACAGGAAATGGTAACTTGATGTTTATGAATTGTTCATAAATACATCCGTTAGTATAGATGGCTATTAGATGTAGTGTTGTGAATTTTCGTGAAGTGCAGATGATTGAAATTTGTTGCGGATAATGTTTGAACTGTTCTAGTGTGCCATACAATGGGTGTACAGTAGTTTGTGTTGAATACTGACAGGTGCTATCTACTTGGCTGTAGTGGACGGTACAGTCTACTTGCTATATACTTGTATGTAATAAAACTGTTACTTAGCTGGACGCATAGATTATATAACTATCATGTGACCAACTAGTGGACTGTATGAGTGTCTGCTGTTGTGGTCGTGCTCTGGTCCAGTATCTAAAGCTGCTTGCCAGTTGGACAGAGTGTGTATGACAGCAATGTCATCGCTGACGCCCTTTGTGTGACCAGTCACAGCAATGTCATCGCTGACGCCCTTTGTGTGACTAGCCACAGCAATGTCATCGCTGACGCCCTTTGTGTGACCAGTCACAGCAATGTCATCACTGACACCCTTTGTGTGACTAGCCACAGCAATGTCATTGCTGACGCCCTTTGTGTGACCAGTCACAGCAATGTCATCGCTGATGCCCTTTGTGTGACTAGCCACAGCAATGTCATCGCTGACACCCTTTGTGTGACCAGTCACAGCAATGTCATCGCTGACGCCCTTTGTGTGACCAGCCACAGCAATGTCATCGCTGACGCCCTTTGTGTGACCAGTCACAGCAATGTCATCGCTGACACCCTTTGTGTGACCAGCCACAGCAATGTCATCCCTGACGCCCTTTGTGTGACCAGTCACAGCAATGTCATCACTGACACCCTTTGTGTGACTAGCCACAGCAATGTCATCCCTGACGCCCTTTGTGTGACCAGTCACAGCAATGTCATCCCTGACGCCCTTTGTGTGACCAGTCACAGCAATGTCATCCCTGACGCCCTTTGTGTGACCAGTCACAGCAATGTCATCGCTGACACCCTTTGTGTGACCAGCCACAGCAATGTCATCCCTGACGCCCTTTGTGTGACCAGTCACAGCAATGTCATCGCTGACGCCCTTTGTGTGACCAGTCACAGCAATGTCATCCCTGACACCCTTTGTGTGACCAGTCACAGCAATGTCATCCCTGACGCCCTTTGTGTGACCAGTCACAGCAATGTCATCCCTGATGCCCTTTGTGTGACCAGTCACAGCAATGTCATCCCTGACACACTTTGTGTGACCAGCCACAGCAATGTCATCGCTGACGCCCTTTGTGTGACCAGTCACAGCAATGTCATCGCTGACTCCCTTTGTGTGACCAGTCACAGCAATGTCATCCCTGATGCCCTTTGTGTGACCAGTCACAGCAATGTCATCCCTGATGCCCTTTGTGTGACCAGCCACAGCAATGTCATCCTTGATGCCCTTTGTGTGACCAGCCACAGCAATGTCATCCTTGATGCCCTTTGTGTGACCAGCCACAGCAATGTCATCCCTGACACCCTTTGTGTGACCAGTCACAGCAATGTCATCGCTGACGCCCTTTGTGTGACCAGTCACAGCAATGTCATCGCTGACGCCCTTTGTGTGACCAGCCACAGCAATGTCATCGCTGACGCCCTTTGTGTGACCAGTCACAGCAATGTCATCCTTGATGCCCTTTGTGTGACCAGTCACAGCAATGTCATCCCTGATGCCCTTTGTGTGACCAGTCACAGCAATGTCATCCCTGATGCCCTTTGTGTGACCAGCCACAGCAATGTCATCCTTGACACCCTTTGTGTGACCAGCCACAGCAATGTCATCCCTGACGCCCTTTGTGTGACCAGCCACAGCAATGTCATCGCTGACACCCTTTGTGTGACCAGCCACAGCAATGTCATCGCTGACACCCTTTGTGTGACCAGCCACAGCAAAGTGGATATTAAGTCACAACATTGTAAAATGGAGTTTTGTACTTTTTGGATTCCGCAAATCGTGAGCTTTAAAATGACACCCCACTTGTTGAAATGTCTTCAGTAGTTTTTATTTATTGCTCAAATGGAAGCAGTATTTTAAAAGGTAGCGTTTTAAAAAATGAAGTAATTTTGACTCGTCTATGGTTTCTGAACATGAGTGTTCATAAATGCATCCATTTTCTTAATTAGATTTTATTTGTTGAGGAAAATTAGCTGGACACTGAAAGATGTGTTATTAAGTATGAATTTCTGCCCAAATCACCAAATTGATGGGACATGCCTAGGCTTTTTCCTCGTATAAATTAAACAATTACCATACAGATATCTTTGGCTCATGTGCAGAATAGCCCCGGGCAACTTATTACGTGCTTCTCTGGGGCGAATCGCATGTGTGGACAGTTTCAGTTCAGCTCAAGTTTACAAAAACAAGCTTCTAAACAGGTTTTTTGTCTCGTATATGTTCAGCAGTTACCATGCAGATAACTGCTCAATACAGGTTGTGTCATAGCGGTCAGTACCCTATATGGCCTTAGACACCATGGCGATGATGGAAAACTAACAAGAGAAAGTACCGGCTGGTGAAGACGAGGAGAGGAGAACTACAGTCACATTGTAGACCCATGTCGTATGTATGTTTGGTTTCTGGCCAATCGTGGGGTATTGAATGAGGGGGTTAACAAACTTTAAACGTTGTGCATTTCAGTTGGACTAAACATGAACACTTCTTAGATGAATAAAGTCAAATATCAAGTTGTGGTCAGTTGACTTTGACATGCAATGTTTTATTGAGTACATTATTAATTGAACATTTACCAGTAATTACAACATAATATATTAATTTGTCAATATGTCAGGTTAATGAGGTAAAATAAAAAATGCCATTAAAACATCATGGTCATTAATGTACAGTTGTAATGTAGATTTTTGTTGAAGACAGATTTTATACAAAAACAATAATTCTTCAAAAATATCACAATATACACACATTTGTACAATCAATGACGTAAATATCTTGATCAATCAATGATACAAATATATCTGCATGATCAATCATGTTTTTATATATCGCATTTAAGTTTTTTAAATCGTTTCACGGTCCTAGAAAATAATAACTAAATGTACTCATGTATGCAGGTATTTAACAATGTACATTATACCAACATACGTTTTCCTTCTAATACAGGTGTTATGAGCATGCTCACAACCGTAAGACATATTTAAAGGGAGGGGGGCATTTAGCCATGGCCCCTTTAGTTTTGGGAAGACATTTTGGGAATAATAATCCCTGGGTGACTAACCTTTGCCCCTCATCGGTCTTCCTCAGATCCCAAATACGCCACTCTCTTCGTTCGATTAAGTATGAAATTTCCTGTACGATTCAAAGATGTTTTCTCTGCTGTTGAGAATCCATTGCTATGTGTTCCACAACCAGTTATCTTAACTATAAGCTTATCAAATACATACGCCCAAAAGGACGCAACTCAAAGACAGCACTAAGACACCAACATGTATCCATATGTGGAGTCACAAAATATACAAAAGACCTTAAATACTTGATACTGACTACAACATGGATGCTTTGAACAGACATCAGAGCTTTCATTCTGTGCGTTATTGTTCTGTATCCATTTATACTGGTAAACCTGCCTCACAACACACAAATATAGTACATTATCAAAGGCACTTTGTATAGAAAGAACCAAAGCCCCTGCAATTACATTGATTCAGCATCCACTATGGAATGGTCTCGTGTTCGCAGTTCAAAAATTATGCATTTTATATTGATTCAACCCCCTTCCTCACCAATACGTGATACGGAACTTGCAATTTTGATGATCCAAAAATGCTATTAGCATCAATTTGCATTTATGTTTCACTTGCCACATCGTGGCAAAGGAGCAATTTCTTATCCCCACGATATGAGAAGATGACCAAACCACCACCCACTTCTATGTAATTGTTAATGTATTTAGGCACTAAACAAACTTATGCGACCATTCTTAAGCCAAGGAAGTGGACTCAACCGAAACCACATCTAATGACACCATCCACGCTGAACAAACTCGGACTAGGTATTTGGAAACTGAATGTTTGTTGGCGACACCTGGGTTGCCATGGTGATGCCACCAAGCGGTGGCCAATCTCGATCCTCCAAGAGTTTCTGTTCTATGACCTTGTATTTGTTCTTGACATGTTTCTTCCGCCGAATCTTGTTGACGAATTGACCGAACCAGGCGCTTGGAATGAGCACCGACTGTGGAACAGAAATGTCATCAAATCTTCATGAGATACTCGTTTATTATCAAATGTCTACAAGATTGGTTGAACGACGTCTGCTGTAATATTCTACGTAATGTAGCTTCTGTTAGGACACATTAGTTTTCCATCACAGGAATTGGTGGAATAATAATAGTAGACTTCTCTGGTGCCTATATCATCAGGAACTTGAGCTCAGAGGCACAACAAACAGCAATCATTAGGCAGGGTAATTGTGAACAGGAATGCGCAAAAGTTATCATTAGTGAAAGGGACTGATAAAGATTTAGGGTGAGCATGCAACTGAAATAAAAAAGTCTTGAGTTTCCTACAAAAGGTGGCTATAGTTTTGGATGATTTTTATGTAATGGGGGATCACTCCAGTTTTCCGTGCAGCTACAGAGAAAGCTCACTTGCCAATGTTAAGGTTCATTTTAGGAACAAACAGTTATTTGGAGACAGATGAGCTGAGGTGTCTGGGGATATTTTGAAATGCAGGAGACTAACTAAATAGGGTGGCTGTTGCGTAGATAGGGTACTGTTACTCACTGCAAGAGAGAAGACTCACCACAAGCTCAAAGTGAAAGATAAATGCAAGAGTGAACATACCTCTACTAAGAAGGAACACAGGAAATTTAATGCTATAATCCCAAAGAGCTTCAGTTGGAAGGTGAAATCTGGAATCAACTTCAACTGCAACAGAGAGAGAGAGACGTATACCTATATATGTGTTCCTTGAATTGATGATTCGGTTTCTCAGTTATTAATATTATTATAATACACAATTGCCTCTCAAGAAACTTGGTGTGTGATTTGTATATTACTGTACGTGTTGTTATGCTAACCTTGTCACAAAACGAAATCAATACATGCAAATTAATGTGACATTATTATACAATAGCTTAATTTTACAGAATACTGACATAAATGTAGCTTTGATTAATCAGTATTTCTACATTTTGGATGTTCCTCAAATTGGTAAGTATGATAGAGAAAACTATACATTTATACAGAGCCGAGTTAATGAACAAGATATTGCATTAGGATTAAGGGAATTCCAACAGGTGTGTATTAAGGTCTCACCTGTAGTAGCCGCACCAGGAAGCTGACTGGATAGAGAAGCAAGAATGTACTGAAGCCAGCAAGAATGACCAGAGCCAGGAGGAAGAGAACTACAACATCACAGGACACCATGACAGTCTCAGTTCCCATTAAGGGTGAAACAACACACTGAACGATAGTTGGCAAACGGATCAGTAGTGCTACTTGTGCCACATAAAAACAATGTTAGCAGACATGATTTTACAGGTACCTTTGTAATTGTACTTGTTTACAGACCTCAAATCAATAGTGTAAACATGTAACTTGCAGTGGACTCACTAACTTTAGAGGGACACTCTGAAATAAACCTGCAGTGCAATATCATAGTACTCCTTTGCCGAGTAGCTGATCTTTCCCGCATACAATTCCCACTTACACAACTTCCCTGATGTTTATATAAAAAAAACATTTGGGGCAAGAATTTCAATAAAATATATGACGGCATGCCTGAACGCTCCATTTTTGCTGACATCACAAATTGTGTTGCTAACTAGCAGATCATGTGGTAAATAGCTCAATCATGCAGACGTCTGACCTACCATTGGTCCATATTGGCTTCCTGTACGGCGGTCCCTTCGAGAAACAAAAGGCCAACATGAGATACTGGAAGGACGAGACATAGAATATGACAGCAGTTTCCCACGAGTGTACGTTGGATGCCGTTGCACTGTGGGTGGCGGGGGTGAACCTACAAGGTCAAACAAAGGTCGCACAACAATTAAGATGTCTGGTAACATTTTATTTTTTTAAAGAAGCAAGCCCCACAATGTTTCAGGAATTCTGTTTTATTGTCCGGAGTCATCTTTGTGCAGTTTGTGGCACTTCACAGCGTAATAAATAAATGCATTAACATACTCATTATTTTTTAAATTAAAATAAATTATTGCACAATGTAGCAATATTATTACTAACACAATAATTACTAAGTAAGTAAAATAGACAAATATATATTAAATTAAACAAATCCCAGTTGAATCCATCCAATAAGTACTAATTTAAATAAATACAACTTTAACTAAATACACACTAATTTAAACAAATAAATATTATAATTAAATGAATATGAATAAAGTATTAATTATTACATTAGAGGCAGTAGAGGTACTGGTGTTGATGGAACGAAGACAAAACACACGTATAGCAATCAACTTGTCATCCGTTACCTACCACGGCTGGTAAGTCAGGTAGAAATATGCAGCAGCTTGGTACAGTGCAACCATGGCAACGTGTATGATGATGGAGAGAACAATCCGGGGGGCAACCAAACTGCCAGGTGGTCGCTTAGCAACGAGTGACTGGTAGGCAGCCGTGTGACCCACTGAAACATAGGGTGGTGATTTAGGGGTGATCGCACAAGTTCGCAACGTCCCACAATATGTGGGATAATATGTGGGGTTAGGGCATCACAATGTGTCACATAGGAAATAAATTGCTATGGTGACACTACCTACTGAGTGAGACATATATTAAGGCAGATTTGCTGGTCATGTGACTGACACAACCGGTGGGGTGGGTCGAGTCTTGGCAACCATGTCAAGTCACTAAATCTGTTCAGCAACTTTGTCCACACTAGATTGTGCTATGACTCTTTCTTAGAAAAGCACGCACAGCATAGCATGCATGCACTCACAGACACACACACATACTCATGCATGCATTCACACACACACAACGCATTTTGTATCATAACAAATTGCATGCCCTACACCACATATTGGTGGGGAATGGTTTCAACCCGTTCTAAACTCATGTTATATTTTACTTGATGAACTGTTGTGGTGATGACTTATTTAACACAGTCACTGTCATGATGATGACTTACTTAACACAGTCACTGTCATGATGATGACTTACTTAACACAGCCACTGTCATGATGATGACTTACTTAACACAGTCACTGTCATGATGATGACTTACTTAACACAGTCACTGTCATGATGATGACTTACTTAACACAGTCACTGTCTTGATGATGACTTACTTAACACAGTCACTGCCATCATGATGACTTACTTAACACAGTCACTGTCATGATGATGACTTACTTAACACAGTCACTGTCATGATGATGACTTACTTAACACAGTCACTGTCATGATGATGACTTACTTAACACAGCCACTGTCATGATGATGACTTACTTAACACAGTCACTGTCATGATGATGACTTACTTAACACAGCCACTGTCATGATGATGACTTACTTAACACAGTCACTGTCATGATGATGACTTACTTAACACAGTCACTGTCATGATGATGACTTACTTAACACAGTCACTGTCTTGATGATGACTTACTTAACACAGTCACTGCCATCATGATGACTTACTTAACACAGTCACTGTCATGATGATGACTTACTTAACACAGTCACTGTCATGATGATGACTTACTTAACACAGTCACTGTCATGATGATGACTTACTTAACACAGTCACTGTCTTGATGATGACTTACTTAACACAGTCACTGCCATCATGATGACTTACTTAACACAGTCACTGTCATCATCATGACTTACTTAACACAGTCACTGCCATCATGATGACTTACTTAACACAGTCACTGTCATGATGATGACTTACTTAACACAGTCACTGTCATGATGATGACTTACTTAACACAGTCACTGTCATGATGATGACTTACTTAACACAGTCACTGTCATCATCATGACTTACTTAAATAACTTAACACAGCCACTGTCATTATGATGACTTACTTAACACAGCCACTGTCATGATGATGACTTACTTAACACAGTCACTGCCATCATGATGACTTACTTAACACAGTCACTGTCATCATGATGACTTACTTAACACAGTCACTGCCATCATGATGACTTACTTAACACAGTCACTGTCATGATGATGACTTTCTTAACAGTCTCTGCCATCATGATGACTTACTTAACACAGCCACTGTCATGATGATGACTTACTTAACACAGTCACTGTCATGATGATGACTTACTTAACACAGTCACTGTCATGATGATGACTTACTTAACACAGTCACTGTCATGATGATGACTTACTTAACACAGTCACTGTCATGATGATGACTTACTTAACACAGCCACTGTCATGATGATGACTTACTTAACACAGTCACTGTCATGATGATGACTTACTTAACACAGTCACTGTCATGATGATGACTTACTTAACACAGTCACTGTCTTGATGATGACTTACTTAACACAGTCACTGCCATCATGATGACTTACTTAACACAGTCACTGTCATGATGATGACTTACTTAACACAGTCACTGCCATCATGATGACTTACTTAACACAGTCACTGTCATGATGATGACTTACTTAACACAGTCACTGTCATGATGATGACTTACTTAACACAGTCACTGCCATCATGATGACTTACTTAACACAGTCACTGTCATGATGATGACTTACTTAACACAGTCACTGTCATGATGATGACTTACTTAACACAGTCACTGTCATGATGATGACTTACTTAACACAGTCACTGTCATCATGATGACTTACTTAACACAGTCACTGTCATCATGATGACTTACTTAACACAGCCACTGTCATTATGATGACTTACTTAACACAGTCACTGTCATGATGATGACTTACTTAAAACAGTCGCTGTCATGGTGATGACTTACTTAACACAGTCGCTGTCATGATGATGGCTTACTTAACACAGTCACTGTCATGATTTGAACTTACTTAACACAGTCACTGTCATGATGATAACTTACTTAACATAGTCACCGTTGTGGTGATGATTTAACACAGCCACTGTCATGGTGATGACTTACTTAACACAGTCGCTGTCATGGTGATGACTTAACACAGCCACTGTCATGATGATGTCTTAACACAGCCACTGTTATGATGATGAGTTAACAAAGCCACTGCTATGATGATGACTTACTTAACACAGCCACTGTCGTGATGATGACTTACTTAACACAGCCACTGTCATGGTGATGACTTACTTAAAACAGCCACTGTCATGATGATGACTTACTTAAAACAGCCACTGTCATGATGATGACTTACTTAAAACAGCCACTGTCATGATGATGACTTACTTAACATAGTCACTGTTGTGATGATGACTTGCTTAACATAGCCAATGTCATGATGATGACTTACTTAACAGAGCCACTGTCATGATGACGACTTATTTAACATAGCCAATGTCATGATGATGACTTACTTAACACAGCCACCATTGTGGTGATGACTTACTTAATACAGCCACCATTGTGATGACTTAACACAGCCACCGTTGTGGTGATGACTTACTTAACACAGCCACCGTTGTAGTGATGACTTACTTAACACAGCCACTGTTGTGGTGATGACTTACTTAACACAGACGCTGTCATGGTGATGGTTTACTTAACACAGCCACTGTCATGATGATGGCTTGCTTAACAGAGCCACTGTCATGATGATGACTTACTTAACATAGCCAATGTCATGATGATGACTTACTTAACACAGCCACCGTTGTGGTGATGACTTAACACAGCCACCGTTGTGGTGATGACTTACTTAACAGAGCCACTGTCGTGGTGATGACTTACTGAACACAGCCACTGTCATGGTGATGACAAGGTCGATGTAGAGAAACATCCAGTCTCCGAGGTTGCATACTTTCTGCAAGAGAGAGAGAACCGTTAAAGGTACAATGTCCGTTCCTCGAATATTTAGTACCATTATTTACATATCATTCTCAGTATTAGGATATACATGTTGAAGGTACACACTGTCTGCTCAATTATGTTTAATAAGCTTAAATTGTGCCCACGATATGTTCAAAATGTAAAAAAATGTTCAATTTCTAAAGAGCCACTGTAGGAACTTGTCGTTTATTGGCACCCACTGCTGGAACTACTAAATACAGCTAATTTAGCAAACATCACTGGTCACTGGCTCAAAGGAAACACAGTACTGAATATGACACTGACCAATCAATAAACACCAGCTTACACCCACCCCTGGAGCACCAATCAATAAACACCAGCTTACACCCACCCCTGGAGCACCAATCAATAAACACCAGCTTACACCCACCCCTGGAGCACCAATCAATAAACACCAGCTTACACCCACCCCTGGAGCACCAATCAATAAACACCAGCTTACACCCACCCCTGGAGCACCAATCAATAAACACCAGCTTACACCCACCCCTGGAGCACCAATCAATAAACACCAGCTTACACCCACCCCTGGAGCACCAATCAATAAACACCAGCTTACACCCACCCCTGGAGCACCAATCAATAAACACCAGCTTACACCCACCCCTGGAGCACCAATCAATAAACACCAGCTTACACCCACCCCTGGAGCACCAATCAATAAACACCAGCTTACACCCACCCCTGGAGCACCAATCAATAAACACCAGCTTACACCCACCCCTGGAGCACCAATCAATAAACACCAGCTTACACCCACCCCTGGAGCACCAATCAATAAACACCAGCTTACACCCACCCCTGGAGCACCAATCAATAAACACCAGCTTACACCCACCCCTGGAGCACCAATCAATAAACACCAGCTTACACCCACCCCTGGAGCACCAATCAATAAACACCAGCTTACACCCACCCCTGGAGCACCAATCAATAAACACCAGCTTACACCCACCCCTGGAGCACCAATCTAACAACATACATCACTACCATTACATTGGCGCCCTCTGGAGTAGAGTGGTTCACCACTCAATTCTCTCAGGCAGGAGAAAGGCCTTCTAGAAAGTATTAATAGCATATTAATAGATAGATGCATTGTATATGACAGAGGATGGCGCCAAGACTGACCGTGTAGAGAATAAGCAGTGACACAAACTGTATCATACTATAGAGGGCCATGTACTTGAACACACCAAACGATGTCACCAGTGCTGCTCTACCTTCCCTGGTGGAGAAAACATTAATTATATAAGACTTACATGGAAACACTACTTGGTATTTTAATTTCAGTCACTTAAAAAGATGTTCTGTATCAACCTAACAGAGACTACAATGCTTTCCTAACATTTAATTAACTCAATTGGTATATAACTTCAAAGATCACCTGACAACAATGGGACTCGTTACCTAACAACAATGAGACATGTTATCTGACAACAATGGAAAATGTTACCTGACACCAATGGGACATGTTACTTGACAACAATGGGAAATGTTGCCTGACAACAATGGGACATGTTACCTGACTACAATGGGACATGTTACCTGACAACAATGGGACATGTTACCTGACAACAATGGGACATGTTACCTGACACCAATGGGACATGTTACCTGACAACAATGGGACATATATGGGACATGTTACCTGACAACAATGGTACATGTTACCTGACTACAATGGGACATGTTACCCGACAACAATGGGACACATTACCTGACAACAATGGGACATGTTACCTGACTACAATGGGACATGCTACCTGACAACAATTGGACACGTTACTTGACTACAATGGAACATGTTACCTGACTACAATGGGGACACACTCGATGTTGGCAGTGCAAGATGTGAACGGTGAAGCGACCGAAGCCTCGGCCTCCGACAACGAGATGCCTGCATGTGCCATCTTCAGGGCGCCACAGTCATTAGCGCCGTCACCGCACATCCCAACGCAATACCTGGTGAATTACAAAATTACCCTAGATGCCAGAAGGAAACCTCAAAAGCAGGCTAGAAACAATGTGGCAAAGAAAAATAAGCAAAAAGCTACAGACTGTGCCACAAGGTATGCACATTTAGTATGTAATTTGTAGTCTATACTATAGAATCTGCCTCAGGTGACGTCTGTTTTAGGTGGCCACCTGTCTTGAACGACTATTTTCTTGATTCCCTTGACTGTCTTTTTAATGTTAACTGACTTCCCACGGAGGGCCACCCATCTTAAATAAATAAAAGTACTTATATAGCGCCCAATCAATTAAAATTGCCCTCGGGTGCTTGACATACATGCACACGTATATAATAGTATATTACAAAAAAAGAAATGCTAATTTAGAAATAAATATGTAACAAATATAACATTAACTTAAATATAGTTACTAAAAAAGAGAGATCATTAAAAAAATGTTCAAATAAATTAAGACATTTATAAAAACTACTAGAAATACATTCATTTATACAAGAAGAATAATCATAAATATGTTAAGAAACTAATAAAAAAAAAACATTTATCAATAGAAAGCACATAAAATGTCCTAGTCGGTGAATTATAAAAACGCTTGTTTAAACAGGTGAGTCTTCAAAAGTGTTTTAAACACTTGTAATGATGTTGCTGTCCTGAGCATAGGAGGCAAATTGTTCCATAGAACTGCCGAGCAAACCGCAAAACAGTGATCACCATGAGTAACAGTTTGTAAGGACGGTACGAACAAAAGGCGAGGCTGTGAGGTAGATTGTAGAGTTCTGTTGATGGGACGGTAGCCAATTAACTCACTTATGTAGTCCGGCGCTAGACCATTCAAGGCACAATACGTAAAAACCAGCAATTTGTAGGTCGGTCTCAAATGAACGGGTAGCCAGTGCAAACACTGCAACACGGGCGTGATGTGTTCGTATTTCCTCGTGCGAGTAATTAGGCGAGCGGCACAGTTCTGCACCCTTTGTAGACGTTGCATCACCATGTGTGGGAGACCATAAAAAAGTGCATTCCCATAATCTAAACGGGATGTCACTAGTGCGTGAACAAGTGTCTTGCATGATTCTTCCGTCAGATGTGGCCGAATTCGCCCAATGTTTCTAATATGATAGTAGCAGCTTTTCACAGTGTTGGCAATCTGCTGTTCCATTTTCAGGTTGCTATCAAATAGCACACCCAAACTGCGCACGCACGATGATGGTTGAATTCGATGGCCGGCTACTGTGATGTATACATTGGCAGGCAGACTGCCGCGTTTCTTCACTGGAGAAAAAACGATCGCCTCGGATTTCTCTGTGTTCAGTTTTAACTTGTTTCTAGTCAACCATGCAGCCACTTCCGCAACACACAATTCCACCTTAGCCAGTGCCGCCACAATTGATTCATCTCGTTCAACCGTGAGGTAGATTTGAATGTCATCAGCATAACAATGATGCTCCATGCCGTGTTTAGCAACAATATCTCCGACAGGTTTGGTGTACATGCAATACAAAGTAGGGCCCAACACCGACTCTTGAGGGACGCCACACGCCAAGATTGACTCAACCGACTCGGCACTTCCCACTGCCACTTTCTGATACCGTTCTCTAATATATGATTTCAGCCACGCAAGCACCTTATCGGTGATACCGAATGAGTGTTCAAGTCAAGTCATCAACAACTCATGATCGATTGTATCAAACGCGGACGACAAATCAAGCATCACGTGAATTGTTGTACATTTCCTATCCAGTGTTGCGGCAATGTCATTCTTGACACGGAGAAGAGCTGTTTCTGTGGAGTGGCCACGACGGTATGCAGACTGAAAAGGGTCGTGCAGAGCATGTTCATCAACGTGTGTGCTAATTTGTTTTGCAATGACTTTCTCAACCAATTTCGACACAAATGGCAAGTTCGACACTGGCCGGTAGTTGCTCAAAATGTCTTTATCCAGCGTAGGTTTTTTCAGGAGTGGTTTAACGATTGCGAGACGCATTTGAGAGACGCATTTATCGTTGCGGTGATTAGTGAAACTAACTCATGCGAACATTGTCTCAAAGCAGACTAGTGGGACACCACTGAATGCCGCGTCGTTGCTCATAGCAGCCAACGTAATGTCCAAACGATCCTCACCGTAGTCGACTATGTATTTTCTGATGTTAGAAACTTTCTCAATAAAGTGATCACCAAAGCGTTGCGCCATGTCCACCGGACACACATACGATGGCATTGTCGTTATGCCACTATTGCCCACGAGGTTTCTTGTGATACAAAATAGTTGTTTTTGGTCATTTTTGCAATTGGCGATCTTAGCTGTGTAGTAGTTTTTCTTTGTGGTAACCAGCATGTTGTTGAAGACCACACATTGAGCGCGATACGCCTGTCGATGTACCTCAAGACGAGTTTGCAGCCATTTGCGCTCAGCTCGCCGTCGACGCTGTTTCTCGTCACGAAGCTCGTCAGTGTACCACGGACAGTCCGGTCGCAATGTTATGGTCGTCTTCCGCAGTGGGGCATGTTTGTCAACAAGCCAACGTAAGCCATTGTTGTACGCCTCACTGTTTATGTCATGTAGCAAAGAGGTAATGTCACGTTTGAAATCAGGAAGACGTATATGACGCAATCGTCGAAAAACCATCTCTTTACGCATTCGAGCAGGCTTTGTGGCATTTACACAGAACATTATGGCCATGTGATCACCGGATGGATAAGCACGGGTCAATCACACTTGGTCGTGTAGTAACTATTGCACTGTCGCTTCGAACGATACCTACATCCAGGAGGTGACCTTTATTGTGCGTGGCATCTGTAATTATTTGGTTCATGCCACGGTCAGCGAGCGTCTCAGAAAAATGCCGTACGTCAGGATCTGATATAATGTCAAGATGGAAGTTGAGATCGCCGGTAATAACAATGTCATGCGGGTCCAGCATCACGGTGTCCAAGTATGCCGACCACTGCTCGAAGAAAACAGACGTTGTGAAGCCGTTTCGTTTAGACGGTGGCGGGCGGTATATAACACCCAATCTGAACTTGGCGTCACATGTCGTAATATAATAGTCGGCATGTTCAAAATGGGTAAATTTAGGCCTATTATGACTTGATGGCACATTCTCAACTTTCATGCCGGACTTATACATTAAGCCCACTCCACCACCGTGCTTCTGGGCAGGTTTTGACGCGGCATCGAACTTGTAGCGTGAGGTATGTTGAAATGTGTAGCCAGATGGCACAAGTTCTTTTATCACCTGATTGTCAGTGTCTGTTCCAAGCCAGGTTTCTGTCAATGCTAATACGTCGATGTCCCTGGAAATTACCAGGTCTGCCAGCGACAAAGCTTTATTTCGAACTGACCGAACGTTGAGACAACACATCGTCAGTGGAACGTCACATGCATGATGTTTAATGCAGTGTAAATTTACCAGATGGGCTGCATTATTTGCTCTGGCAACATTTGCAGCTCATGTAGCATACTCCAAATGGTCAGTAATACGCATTGGGATCGCGCGCTGTTTGCGCATGCCCCCACGTTTGCCACGCAAGGTTGGACATGTCGCAGACAGTCCTAAATGTCTTATTAAGGAATATGTCGCATCCGGCAATCGGGGAGTGACACCCCTGGAGCCAGGCCAAAGAGCCCGAATGAAGCACATTGTCGCACAATTACAGCCTGCCAAGTTATGTAACTCACGGGCGTTGTCGACCACCAACTTCGCCAACGTCACGGATGGCTGACGGCATTCATTTATAACATTTAAAAATCATAGATAACGTGCACTGTCTTGACATATAAAAAATGTACCGTGAGAATCACTGTAGTTTCACGAACAAACAATGGTATTTGTGATCCTCAGTGCAGCGTAAATCCATTGAAAAACACGATAATTTCCAGAGAACAATTTGGCCTGCTGCCTGTTAGGCGCTACCAGTCAATCATCTTGAGAAACAGATTTTGCTAAAGGAGTTGTTGCTGAAGACTGGTTCTACTACACAGGAAAATTAGATTCTGGATATGTTAAGAAGAAATATATTCAAAAGATTATCAATCTTGCAGAATGTTCAGTAATTTAAGAATACATTGTACACACATACTCAAGATGAAACATTAGTGTGTCTCACCCGAGGGCCTGAAGGTGCTCAACAAGTTGGCTCTTCTGACTGGGAGACATCCGCGCAAACACCGTCCCTCGTACACATATCTGAAACACAAGACTGTCCCTGCAACCTGATCTAAACGGGAAATCAACATAACAATTTTAGCAAACAGACCTGCACAGATAAAAGTCTGGATTACAAAGATCTCAATGTGCTGTGGGAGGATGCATGTAAATCTGGTGGAGTTGCTTAAATTCTCATATTGTGCTTTGCCAAGGCCTGGTTCTCTTTCATAAAAATCTGTTACACATATATGACAGTCAACAACACATTTTTACCGTTGTAATCCTGGGTGATCTTTATATATTGACATAAACTTAAGTTTTGCTGTTGATTGTCATAGTTTTTGTAGTGTTTGCACGTAAAAATGTAAAGGTAAGTTCTTTTGTTACACGTCATCCAGATCTCGGGACTTCTCAAGGCACCTTACACCTCCCCTTCATGGCAGACCTATTCATCCAAACGCCACGTCGATTTCTCTGAGTAACTTGAGCTGTACTTACACAAGTGATTGAACTGAGGCAATGTGCAGTGAACGAAATTACCAAAACTTCAAATCAGCAGCAAAAGGAATAAAAACTGGGGCCATCAATTTAGGGCTGATGTACCAACGACTACACTACACTACTTGGCCATCAATTGAGGGCTGATGTACCAACGACTACACTACTTGGCCATCAGTTGAGGGCTGATGTACCAACGACTACACTACTTGGCCATCTGTTGAGGGCTGATGTACCAACGACTACACTACTTGGCCATCTGTTGAGGGCTGATGTACCAACGACTACACTACTTGGCGATCAATTGAGGGCTGATGTACCTATGACTACACTATTTGGTCATCAGTTGAGGGATGATGTACCAACGACTACACTACTTGGCCATCTGTTGAGGGCTGATGTACCAACGACTACACTACTTGGCCATCTATTGAGGGCTGATGTACCAACGACTACACTACTTGGCCATCAATTGAGGGCTGATGTACCAACGACTACACTACTTGGCCATCAATTGAGGGCTGATGTACCAACGACTACACTACTTGGCCATCAATTGAGGGCTGATATACCAACAACTACACTACTTGGCCATCAATTGAGGGCTGATGTACCAACAACTACACTACTTGGCCACGGACATCACTGGCCTTTGG
Organism: Escarpia spicata; assembly: GCA_963995525.1. Lineage (NCBI taxonomy): Eukaryota > Metazoa > Annelida > Polychaeta > Sabellida > Siboglinidae > Escarpia > Escarpia spicata. The sequence goes on along the minus strand of OZ023214.1, from coordinate 4,100,297 downwards.
AAACAGAGTAAAATACATATCTTCAAGCACTGACAATACTTCTTGAATGGTACATTATCACCCACTCACCTTCTTGAGAAGATCTGGGAAGTATTGTAGGATGACAGCAAAACTGCGGCCACTAAGTGCAAGGTGATACCGAGGCTTGGCCATGTCAACATGGGCTGACTGGTAGGTCTAAAAAACAAGTAGTATTTTTTTACAGCTGTAAAATTACACTTGTATTGTCTGTCTGTAATTTGACAGGAATCTGAGCAGGAATTATTGTCATTGTTCATATCATTGTTGAGATTAAATCAGATGACTGGTGGATTAAACTGAATATGGATGTTGTTTTTTAAACTTGGAATAATAAGATGGAAACATCCATAATATAATCATGCGACATTAGGTTGAACATTTTAAGGGCCAACCAGGCATGCAGCATGAACATATTATGGGTCCTTCTAGTGATTTGAAGGCCCAACAGACCCAGCTATTCAATAAGCTATTGCATTAAACTTTTTGGTTTTAGTGACGACACAAAGTGCAGTTAACAGTTGTCAGTACGTATTCACAACATAAATATTGATAAATATGCTGAAAAAAAACTGTGTGCGGGCAAAGGTGAGCCAATGGGAGATTCTCAGGCTAGCAATTATGTCGAACTATGGTCCACATACTAACTGACATGTCAGACAAGACAGTGTGTCACTGGTGATGGAGACACTAAGATACAAAAACTTTCTATGAGTTTCCAACATTGGGCAGTTAATTGAAAATGGACCATTACTTATTGTCAATTTTAAGACAGTTGGATTTGTCAAACATTTGCAGAAAGACTGCAGCGATTCAACACAATACAAGCTATGCAAAAGTACATTATGAAAATTGTGGTGATAATGCTGCTGGATGCAGATAATTACAGCTAAATACAGCTGAATACCGTTGTACATAGGTGAACACAGCCATAGGTAAACACAGCCATAGGTGAACACAGCCATAGGTGAACACAGCCATAGGTGAACAGCCATAGGTGAACACAGCCATAGGTGAACACAGCCATAGGTGAACAGCCATAGGTGAACACAGCCATAGGTGAACACAGCCATAGGTGAACACAGCCATAGGTGAACACAGCCATAGGTGAACACAGCTATAGGTGAACACAGCTATACCCAGGTGAACACAGCTATACCCAGCTGAACACATATGAATGCAGTTGATCACAGCTGAACACAGTATGACATGTACAGTACCTAAGACCATGGTCATATACTGATTTATTGTAACATTTCAGACTGAAATGTAACATCAAACACTGGTAGATGTTATTCAGCTTCAAGTATTTTACGAGGCTTTTTCAGAAACAGTGGCAGTGTAGACACAGCAGTGTAAGATCTGTACATTATAGTGCATTGTGGGTAAACTGTGACACAGTGCAGTATCATGTATTAGATTCAGGGTGAAACGGTGGTCAACGAACGTTGGTTGGTCACTGCTGAACAGATAGTAATTGGAATATCGCAACATATTATGTACACAAAATAATTTGTTTTGAAAATAGTGATTACATTAGAAATAACAGAAATATATTTGGTGTTTTGGATCTCATTGGTCAGGAAAACAAGAGATTTGGCCTCATGTCTTTCATTTTTTCATAGATAACAATGTGTATTCATCTCAGCAGCTTCAAAACTTTTTTGTAAACGTAAACAACGTTTATTGTCGGGTACCTGAGTATATCTACAGAAATGTGATGGTTATAAACTGATGTCAGGACAACAGAGTGACTGAGGACACTAGAGTTACGTTAAGATGGTTATCGACTGAAGAGTGATTGAGGACACTAGAGTTACGTTAAAATACACTTGCATGTGATGGTTATAGACTGAAGAGTGATTGAGGACACTAGAGTTATGTGAAGATACACTTACATGTGATGGTTATAGACTGAAGAATGACTGAGGACACTAGAGTTACGTGAAGATACACTTACATGTGATGGTTATAGACAGAAGAGTGATTGAGGACACTAGAGTTACATGAAGATACACTTACATGTGATGGTTATAGACTGAAGAGTGACTGAGGACACTAGAGTTACATGAAGATACACTTACATGTGATGGTTATAGACTGAAGAGTGACTGAGGACACTAGAGTTACATGAAGATACACTTACATGTTATGGTTATAGACTGAAGAGTGACTGAGGACACTAGAGTTACGTGAAGATACACTTACATGTGGTGGTTATAGACTGTAGAGTGACTGAGGACACTAGAGTTACGTGAAGATACACTTACATGTGATGGTTATAGACTGAAGAGTGACTGAGGACACTAGAGTTACGTGAAGATACACTTATATGTGGTGGTTATAGACTGAAGAGTGACTGAGGACACTAGAGTTACGTGAAGATACACTTACATGTGATGGTTATAGACTGAAGAGTGACTGAGGACACTAGAGTTACGTGAAGATACACTTACATGTGGTGGTTATAGACTGAAGAGTGACTGAGGACACTAGAGTTACGTGAAGATACACTTACATGTGATGGTTATAGACTGAAGAGTGACTGAGGACACTAGAGTTACGTGAAGATACACTTACATGTGATGGTTATAGACTGAAGAGTGACTGAGGACACTAGAGTTACATGAAGATACACTTATATGTGGTGGTTATAGACTGAAGAGTGACTGAGGACACTAGAGTTACGTGAAGATACACTTACATGTGATGGTTATAGACTGAAGAGTGACTGAGGACACTAGAGTTACGTGAAGATACACTTACATGTGGTGGTAATAGACTGAAGAGTGACTGAGGACACTAGAGTTACGTGAAGATACACTTACATGTGATGGTTATATATTAGAGTGCCACAAACACCTGTGCAACCTCCACCAAAGTAAAATAAGTTAGTCACATTTGTTGTTCTTTCCTGTGTACTGCTAAACTTGCCATTAAAACTTCACTCACTATTACAAACTTCAATAAGAAATAATGACCACATAAGGACCTTTTTTCTAAAATTTCATCTCTTCTTGAGACTCAAATTAGGTGGATGTGCATGTAATGATTTGCCAAGTTTTTCTATAAATTTTGCATAAAGGCCCCGGTACAAATACATGCCAGAATGTAAAAAATGTAAAATGTAAACCGTGTGGTGATAAAAATCACTGATTTGGAATAGCTTAGGGTCAACTGCACACAGTGCAGTAAATCTTGGCAAAGTATAGGCGTTTTTAACTGCTCTGTTTCGAAATTCTTTGTTACATTAAACTGGATCGCTGAGCAGAAGCAGGTGTAAAAACAATGCACCAAAAGAAGGAACCAACATATCAGATGTGGAGAGACCCAACTGATTAACAACAAGACACATATACAGTTGTAATTTATAAAATAAAATTGCAGTGTGACTTAAGCAAAGTTCAAAAGTTGAAGGATTTCTGGCAAAGATGTTAGCTACTGTTACAATAGAATTGAAATGTGAGGTAGGGCAAAATAAAGTATGGCAGAGAAATCTGGGAGGCGGATTGTTAATGAGCAGTGAAGGCAACTACTATTTACAACAGAAAAATTATTGGTTTTACCAGGCGTGGTGAATTAAAACTGCTCTCAGTTTCGCGTAACTCATTCTGAAAGCAATGCAGCATGTCTTGTAATGATTCACTGGAAACTACAGGCAATGAGACTGCAACTATAGGCAACAAAATAGTAAGATGCAAATGATACAAACTCCTTTCACTTGGAATAAATGTTTGAATATGTAATTTCTGCTGAAAGAATATACAACAATTAGTGTCAATCATTTCACAATGCTACAGTTTTGTTACAACTAGACCAAAGTGGAGATTGACTCCAGATGGCATTATGCATGTAACAGGGAATACCTGTTCTGCACAAAATGCACAATGTCGGATGACATTATTTTAAAATAAAATGTAAAGACAAACTTCTCACATTTTGTCCCCCACCCATCACTTCCAGTCTAATGGCAGATTTAAAATGAAATATAAAAAAATAGCAACCACCAAAACATGGATTAAAGTAACCTTCCAGGGGTTTCCTGTGGCCGTAATGAATACAGGAAATCTTGCTTGATGCCAGACTGTATAAATAACCTTACAGGGAGCATTCAGTGTTTGAGGGTGATAATGTTGTTACCTGTCAGTGAATAAAGATAGCAGTTATCACCAATAGAGTATCTTAATTGTCTAAAACTGTTTCCCATATTGGCACCACTGGAGGGATTGATTCACCTCTCAATTATCTCACTTATGAGATTACCCTGTTGAAAAGCATAGCATATCAAAAACATGTACGTAAATAACTGTAAATAACTATCGTTGTTTATTCTGAAATACATTGCCATTTGTTAGATGAGAGACTGATGGTCCATGGAAGCTAAAGATCATTGAAAGAGGCAAGTGGATCTCGGCACCTTGGAGAATGGAGTCACAATGCTCCAAAGTTAGCATATTAATACATACCGGTAGATTAGTTATATAAACAAGCAACTCTTGGTGAAGGTTCCCGTGACTGCAAAGAACCTACCACAAGACCCAGTTCTTCTACTCTGTTCTCGTCCTCTGTACTTTCTCCCTCCATCTGTTCATCGCCTATATTCGTCCACTCAATCAGTGCTGGCTTGCCTTCATCAGGAGGGTAGGCGGAGGCCAGAATGATTGACTCTCTGGATGCGACCATACCACATTGTCTCGCAACACTGACCGCTGTCAAGATGTTGTCACCTGTCACAGCAAACATTCTGTCAACTATCTTAAGATACTGTCAGTATGTTGTCAACTGTCACAGCAAACATTCTGTCAACTATCTCATGACACTGTCAGTACGCTGTCAACTGTCACAGCAAACATTCTGTCAACTGTCTCATGACACTGTCAGTACGTTGCCAACTGTCACAGCAAACATTCTGTCAACTGTCTCATGATACTGTCAGTACGTTGTCAACTGTCACAGCAAACATTCTGTCAACTGTCTTATGATACTGTCAGTACATTGTCAACAGTCACAGCAAACATTCTGTCAACTGTCTTATGATACTGTCAGTACGTTGTCAACTGTCACAGCAAACATTCTGTCAACTGTCTTATGATACTGTCAGTACGTTGTCAACTGTCACAGCAAACATTCTGTCAACTGTCTTATGATACTGTCAGTACATTGTCAACTGTCACAGCAAACATTCTGTCAACTGTCTTATGATACTGTCAGTACGTTGTCAACTGTCACAGCAAACATTCTGTCAACTGTCTTATGATACTGTCAGTACGTTGTCAACTGTCACAGCAAACATTCTGTCAACTGTCTTATGATACTGTCAGTACGTTGTCAACTGTCACAGCAAACATTCTGTCAACTGTCTTATGATACTGTCAGTACGTTGTCAACTGTCACAGCAAACATTCTGTCAACTGTCTTATGATACTGTCAGTACGTTGTCAACTGTCACAGCAAACATTCTGTCAACTGTCTTATGATACTGTCAGTACGTTGTCAACTGTCACAGCAAACATTCTGTCAACTGTCTTATGATACTGTCAGTACGTTGTCAACAGTCACAGCAAACATTCTGTCAACTGTCTTATGATACTGTCAGTACGTTGTCAACTGTCACAGCAAACATTCTGTCAACTGTCTTATGATACTGTCAGTACGTTGTCAACTGTCACAGCAAACATTCTGTCAACTGTCTTATGATACTGTCAGTACGTTGTCAACTGTCACAGCAAACATTCTGTCAACTGTCTTATGATACTGTCAGTACGTTGTCAACAGTCACAGCAAACATTCTGTCAACTGTCTTATGATACTGTCAGTACGTTGTCAACTGTCACAGCAAACATTCTGTCAACTCTCTTATGATACTGTCAGTACGTTATCAACTGTCACAGCAAACATTCTGTCAACTGTCTTATGATACTGTCAGTACGTTGTCAACTGTCACAGCAAACATTCTGTCAACTGTCTTATGATACTGTCAGTACGTTGTCAACTGTCACAGCAAACATTCTGTCAACTGTCTTATGATACTGTCAGTACGTTGTCAACTGTCACAGCAAACATTCTGTCAACTGTCTTATGATACTGTCAGTATGTTGTCAACTGTCACAGCAAACATTCTGTCAACTGTCTTATGATACTGTCAGTACGTTGTCAACTGTCACAGCAAACATTCTGTCAACTGTCTTATGATACTGTCAGTACGTTGTCAACTGTCACAGCAAACATTCTGTCAACTGTCTTATGATACTGTCAGTACGTTGTCAACTGTCACAGCAAACATTCTGTCAACTGTCTTATGATACTGTCAGTACGTTGTCAACTGTCACAGCAAACATTCTGTCAACTGTCTTATGATACTGTCAGTACGTTGTCAACTGTCACAGCAAACATTCTGTCAATTGTCTCATGACACTGCCAATATGTTGTCAACTGTCACAGCAAACATTCTGTCAACTGTCTCATAACTCTGACCATGGCCATGCACGCAGGTCATTGACCACAAGGTGAAGGTCACTAACCACAATGTGAAGCTCACAAACTGCAAGGTGAAGGTTACTGTCACGCTCACTGACCGTGTTCTACTGACCACTTATTTGATTTGGTAGTTCACTCAATTGCACCATGCACATCTGAAATTGGTTTCCTAAGATTTAGGTGCAAAAAGAGGTATTTTAGTATTATTTCAAAGCAAATAATAAGTTGCGTTACTTCAATGAACTACATTCAGTTACTTCACTGACCTGTCACCATGACAGTGCGGATGTCAGCGTTCTTCAGCTGATGGATGACGGGAGTTGTCTGAGGCTTCAATGTGTTCTCCAGAATTAACAAACCGAGGAGACTCATGTCACACTCCACTGAATCTCTGTAATCAACAGACCAAGGAGATGCATGTCACACTTCACTGAATCTATGTAATCAACAAACAAAGGAGACTCATGTCAAACTCCACTGAATCTCTATAATCAACAGACCATGGAGATTCACATCACACTACACTGAATATCTGTAATCAACAAACCGAAGAAATGCATGTCACAATGCACTGAATCTATGTAATCAACAGACCACGGAGACTCATGTCATACTGTACTGAATCTCTGCAGTCAACAGACCAAGGAGACTCATGTCACACTGTACTGAATCTCTGCAGTCAACAGACCAAGGAGACTCATGTCACACTGTACCGAATCTCTGCAATCAACAGACCAAGGAGACTCATGTCACACTGTACTGAATCTCTGTAATGAACAGACCACGGAGACTCATGTCACACTGTACTGAATCTCTGTAATCAACAGTAAAAAAAAAAAGTTATAACATGACAGTGTGTTGACACAGTGTGTTGGACTAACCATACAACACAACAGGTGTGTTAAGGCCAGACACGGCAGGTAGATAGGAAATTTTTTTTTTTTGCAAACAGTTAAATTTTTTCTGCTCAATGCATGAATTGGGTCTTACTGAATAAAATATATATTGAACTTTTTTCAGCCAGACCCCCCGTTTACATGGTAACAAAATGGCTGCCTTTTGAGCAAATATTGGCAAATTTGGAAACACTGCAATTTTTTATTGAATCCATATATAGTAATAATTCTTGCAAATCCATGTTCTCTAAAGATTCTATTGTGAAATGATCAGAGCATTTTTTTTAATGTTGTTTTTATTTTAAAAATAATTTATTGGTAAAATAGGAAAAGAAATCTAGTTTTTTGGCAACAAATATGGCTATATCTTTCAAACTATTCACAATTATTAAAAAAAAAGTGTCTGATCATTGCACACAGTAGAATATGTCGCATGCAACACTGAAAACATTATTTATATATAGCGTAATTATTCCAAGAGATGTCCCGTTTCCAAATGCAGAAATTTGAAGAAAAATGTTTTTGAGAAAATGGCTGTCAAAGATTGCATAATGGATTTCATTACATGATATCGACGTGCTTGATCCATGACTATAACTCACTTAGAGGTATGTAATTGTCATAGAAGTGAACTGTATTGATAGTATGCATACAAAGGTATAATAATCTGGCAGAAAACCATTTTCAGTATTTTTTTTTCTTCAAAAAACACCATTTCACCTGGGGTGTCTAGCCTTAACATAGTGCGTTGGACTCACCGGGAGATTCTCTGTGCCTGATGCCAGTTGACCCTCTCATCTAGGGCCTTCCATGCGAGGGCAATCACCCTGAACCCCCGCCGTGTGTAGCCGTGGAGCACGGTGTGGAAGTCCTCAGGAACTGCAAGCAGACTCCCGTGTTAAGGCAAAATATTTCGCTGGCATTGTTTGCCTCTACCAGGGACAATTACAGGTGATTAGAGGGTCACTCATAACACAGTGTTACATATGCTATATAGGATATCAAATAGAAGTTTTCAAGATTTTGAAAGGTTATGAAAGTATTTATAGAGGTATTTTTTTCTAAATAACGAAAGAAAACCAGAGGACATAAAATAACTAAAGAAATTGAATGGTGTAGATCAGATATAAGAAAGTATATATTCTCAGAGGACAGTAAATAAATGGAATAAATTATCTGCCGATGCATAAATTCTACCTGCATGAATGATTAAAAATAAAATTTAAAATGTTCTTGACAAGCTTATTAAATCTTATTAAATGTTGTTAAATCATACAAAAGGGTAACAATCATATCAGGGTAACAAACATCAATCACAATGTTACTATATATAAAATACCACGGAGTAAGTCACAGGAATAAAATAATTCCAATACTGTGATGATTTTCAACAACATTTTCCCTTTAATCCCTAATTAAAAGTCGCGAATTGCAAGGAGACTGTCGTGAGAACTTACTCGTGTCCGGTTGACAGAGACTTGCGATCTTCTCCGGGGCACCTTTTGTATATGCATTCATATGAGACGCGCCGAGTACTCGCGCTATCACACTCATACGTTGGAGGGACGACGAGAAGGTGAACTGTCGCACGATGCCCACTTCATAGGCCACCTGTGTGAAGAATGTCATTTTCCTAACATGCACACATGTGACCAATCACAGTGAACCAGGTATAAAGTCAGACAGGCCTATTCCGCACACGAGCCAAAAATAGCAGGTCTACGTCACGTCCCATCAATGTTGTGATTATGGCAGAAATGCACACCTTGTAACGTCCAGATGTAATGGATATCATTGGGACTGCGCAATATGCCCATTATGACCAGCTTACCACTATACACAATGGACATTGTTGTGACTGCGCAATATGCCCATTACGACCAGCTTATCACTATACACAATGGACAATGGACATTGTTGTGACTGCCCAATATGCCCATTACGACCAGCTTATCACTATACACAATGGACAATGGACATTGTTGTGACTGCCCAATATGCCCATTACGACCAGCTTATCACTATACACAATGGACAATGGACATCGTTGTGACTGCGCAATATGCCTATTATGGCCAGCTTATCATTATACACAATGGACTTCATTGGGACTGCACAATATGCCCATTACAACCAGCTTACCACTATACACAATGGACAATGGACACCATTGGGACTGCACAATATGGCTATTACGACCAGGTTACCACTATACACAATGGACATCGTTGGGACTGTGCAATATGTCCTTTTACATCCAGCTTACCACTATACACAATGGACATCGTTGGGACTGTGCAATATGTCCTTTTACATCCAGCTTACCACTATACACAATGGACATCGTTGGGACTGCACAATATGCCAATTACGACCAGGTTACCACTATACACAATGGACATCATTGGGACTGTGCAACACGACCATTACGGCCAGGTTACCACTATACACAATGGACATCATTGGGACTGTGCAACACGACCATTACGGCCAGGTTACCACTATACGCAATGGACATCATTGGGACTGTGCAACACGACCATTACGGCCAGGTTACCACTATACACAATGGACATCATTGGGACTGTGCAACACGACCATTACGGCCAGGTTACCACTATACGCAATGGACATCGTTGGGACTGTGCAACACGACCATTACGGCCAGGTTACCACTATACGCAATGGACATCGTTGGGACTGTGCAACACGACCATTACGGCCAGGTTACCACTATACGCAATGGACATCGTTGGGACTGTGCAACACGACCATTACGGCCAGGTTACCACTATACGCAATGGACATCATTGGGACTGTGCAACACGACCATTACGGCCAGGTTACCACTATACGCAATGGACATCATTGGGACTGTGCAACACGACCATTACGGCCAGGTTACCACTATACACAATGGACATCATTGGGACTGTGCAACACGACCATTACGGCCAGGTTACCACTATACGCAATGGACATCGTTGGGACTGTGCAACACGACCATTACGGCCAGGTTACCACTATACACAATGGACATCGTTGGGACTGTGCAACACGACCATTACGGCCAGGTTACCACTATACGCAATGGACATCGTTGGGACTGTGAAACACGACCATTACGGCCAGGTTACCACTATACGCAATGGACATCATTGGGACTGTGCAACACGACCATTACGGCCAGGTTACCACTATACGCAATGGACATCGTTGGGACTGTGCAACACGGCCATTACGGCCAGGTTACCACTATACGCAATGGACATCGTTGGGACTGTGCAACACGACCATTACGGCCAGCTTACCACTATACGCAATGGACATCGTTGGGACTGTGCAACACGACCATTACGGCCAGGTTACCACTATACGCAATGGACATCGTTGGGACTGTGCAACACGACCATTACGGCCAGGTTACCACTATACGCAATGGACATCGTTGGGACTGTGCAACACGACCATTACGGCCAGGTTACCACTATACGCAATGGACATCATTGGGACTGTGCAACACGACCATTACGGCCAGCTTACCACTATACACAATGGACATCGTTGGGACTGTGCAACACGACCATTACGGCCAGGTTACCACTATACGCAATGGACATCATTGGGACTGTGCAACACGACCATTACGGCCAGGTTACCACTATACGCAATGGACATCATTGGGACTGTGCAACACGACCATTACGGCCAGGTTACCACTATACACAATGGACATCATTGGGACTGTGCAACACGACCATTACGGCCAGGTTACCACTATACGCAATGGACATCATTGGGACTGTGCAACACGACCATTACGGCCAGCTTACCACTATACACAATGGACATCGTTGGGACTGTGCAACACGACCATTACGGCCAGGTTACCACTATACGCAATGGACATCATTGGGACTGTGCAACACGACCATTACGGCCAGGTTACCACTATACGCAATGGACATCGTTGGGACTGTGCAACACGACCATTACGGCCAGGTTACCACTATACGCAATGGACATCATTGGGACTGTGCAACACGACCATTACGGCCAGCTTACCACTATACACAATGGACATCGTTGGGACTGTGCAACACGACCATTACGGCCAGGTTACCACTATATGCAATGGACATCATTGGGACTGTGCAACACGACCATTACGGCCAGGTTACCACTATACGCAATGGACATCATTGGGACTGTGCAACACGACCATTACGGCCAGGTTACCACTATACACAATGGACATCATTGGGACTGTGCAACACGACCATTACGGCCAGGTTACCACTATACGCAATGGACATCATTGGGACTGTGCAACACGACCATTACGGCCAGCTTACCACTATACACAATGGACATCGTTGGGACTGTGCAACACGACCATTACGGCCAGGTTACCACTATACGCAATGGACATCATTGGGACTGTGCAACACGACCATTACGGCCAGGTTACCACTATACACAATGGACATCGTTGGGACTGTGCAACACGACCATTACGGCCAGGTTACCACTATACGCAATGGACATCGTTGGGACTGTGCAACACGACCATTACGGCCAGGTTACCACTATACACAATGGACATCGTTGGGACTGTGCAACACGACCATTACGGCCAGGTTACCACTATACGCAATGGACATCATTGGGACTGTGCAACACGACCATTACGGCCAGCTTACCACTATACGCAATGGACATCGTTGGGACTGTGCAACACGACCATTACGGCCAGGTTACCACTATACGCAATGGACATCATTGGGACTGTGCAACACGACCATTACGGCCAGGTTACCACTATACGCAATGGACATCATTGGGACTGTGCAACACGACCATTACGGCCAGGTTACCACTATACGCAATGGACATCATTGGGACTGTGCAACACGACCATTACGGCCAGGTTACCACTATACGCAATGGACATCGTTGGGACTGTGCAACACGACCATTACGGCCAGCTTACCACTATACACAATGGACATCGTTGGGACTGTGCAACACGACCATTACGGCCAGGTTACCACTATACGCAATGGACATCATTGGGACTGTGCAACACGACCATTACGGCCAGGTTACCACTATACACAATGGACATCGTTGGGACTGTGCAACACGACCATTACGGCCAGGTTACCACTATACACAATGGACATCATTGGGACTGTGCAACACGACCATTACGGCCAGGTTACCACTATACGCAATGGACATCATTGGGACTGTGCAACACGACCATTACGGCCAGGTTACCACTATACACAATGGACATCATTGGGACTGTGCAACACGACCATTACGGCCAGGTTACCACTATACACAATGGACATCATTGGGACTGTGCAACACGACCATTACGGCCAGGTTACCACTATACGCAATGGACATCGTTGGGACTGTGCAACACGACCATTACGGCCAGGTTACCACTATACGCAATGGACATCGTTGGGACTGTGCAACACGACCATTACGGCCAGGTTACCACTATACGCAATGGACATCATTGGGACTGTGCAACACGACCATTACGGCCAGGTTACCACTATACGCAATGGACATCATTGGGACTGTGCAACACGACCATTACGGCCAGGTTACCACTATACGCAATGGACATCATTGGGACTGTGCAACACGACCATTACGGCCAGCTTACCACTATACACAATGGACATCATTGGGACTGTGCAACACGACCATTACGGCCAGGTTACCACTATACACAATGGACATCGTTGGGACTGCGCAACATGTCCTTTTACATCCAGCTTACCACTATACACAATGGAAATCGTTGGAACTGCGCAATATGCCAATTACGACCAGCTTACCACTATACACAATGGACATCATTGGGACTGTGCAACACGACCATTACGGCCAGGTTACCACTATACACAATGGACATCGTTGGGACTGCGCAACATGTCCTTTTACATCCAGCTTACCACTATACACAATGGAAATCGTTGGAACTGCGCAATATGTCCATTATGGCCAGCTTACCACTATACACAATAGACATCGTTGGGACTGTGCAATATGCCCTTTTACGGCCAGCTTTCCACTATACACAAGGGGCATCGTTGGGACTGTGCAATATGCCCATTACGACCAGCTTACCACTACACACAATGGACATCGTTGGGACTGTGCAATATGCCCTTTTATGGCCAGCTTTCCACTATACACAATGGGCATTGCTGGGACTGTGCAATATGCCCATTACGACCAGCTTACCACTACACACAATGGACATCGTTGGACTGCGCAATATGCCCTTTTACGGCCAGCTTACCACTATACACAATGGACATCGTTGGGACTGTGCAATATGCCCATTACGACCAGCTTACCACTACACACAATGGACATCGTTGGGACTGTGCAATATGGCCATTACGGCCAGGTTACCACTACCACTGGACAATCCAAACTAGTCATTCCGGACTTCTTTGTTCCTATGTAATCAAACACCAATTATCAATGATCTTTCATGAAGTGTACCTTCTCAACTATGTTACAAAGCCCCATTAATAGCATGGGTATTCAAATAAGACACAACATCAGGACTCGTTCGTGTCTATAAAGTTTCAGACAGCAGTCTGTGAATTATTTTTCTAAACCATGTTTTTGGACAGCTGAGAATTTAATAATTTTAGGTGTCCGAAAAGATACATTAATTACAGTACATACTGTAATAACTGCTGACAATGGAAAAGCCATATACACATACCTTGTCTGATGCTGCAGAGTAATACGTATCCATGGTTACGGGGTGAACAACTGTGGGAATAAGGCTGTCAAACTTGGTCGTGTCTTTCCCTGGTTCCTCCATGATCTGTTGAATTCAACAGAAATTGTAGTTATAAATTAATGCATTTAATGTTGTAATAAAAGAGAATGACAGATTTGGTATATATTTATGTAGTGCATAGCTAAAAAAGGTAGGTATTACATATATTTTGACCATTTTGAAAATGTTGAGATAAAAGCTCTAAATATAAAAGTCACTATATGGCTATTTGTACTTTTGTAAGTTATTTATCTAACAATCAAAGACAAGCCTTTTGATGATTCTAATAAAACTATGCATTCTGTTCTTAAACTAACTGTACATGTTACAACCATAAACTACTAGCAAAAAAGACCAACCTCCAGATGGTCCTACATAACAATGATGCTGAAAATGGTTTCCCAGTGTAATCATTTAATAAAATTTGAGAGTTTTTCACATTAATGTAAGTTACGTAAAATGTGCCCAACTAATTGGTAGTTCTGGACAATCAAAGACAATATGCATAACCTTAAGATCAATCGATCAGTGTTTGTCTAACGCACAAACTCTTAAATCAGCAAAACAACTAAACACACTGAAATTTTGAACAAAATAGAGTTACTTTTCTTCTGAGGAATCACAGAATAATCCCTGAAAGCTTGGCGTCTGAGGTGCAAGGAAGAAAATGACACACACGCACACACAAACAAACATATACAACCACTATAACATAAATGTTCATGCATTACATGTTTTGAATATCAATTACCCTGTAGTCATGGGCTAATTGTATTGAAGAGGGAGTTTTAAACTTACATATAAACGTTATAGTATAAGTTATTAATATATACCATTAACTACTACATATCTAAGTATGCGCAACATGTAATGTGATATCATTACCCAGTTGATGGAGTTGAACATCTTTAAGTCCAGCGGGTCTCCAACAATTTCTCCATCTATGATGGTGAGGGAGTGACATGTCGCCATGGCTACAGCAAATGCACCATGGGAAGGCAGAGCACTCGGGTCCTGAACGACCGGCAGGAAACTGAAGGAACAGACGAAGACGTCATCACAAGAATGGCGAAACTAAACTCAGAATTATATATCTTTTATTATTAATGATCAGGACTTGTCTGGCACTTTTCAGCATAAAAATATCAGCAAATGTTTGGTATATTATTTGCACTAGCAAAAATGCCCATCCTCCAGTTGGAAGAGATGCAAAAGATGGTTTTCTGGAGTATTCATTAATGGTGTTTGTCATGATGTAAAGTTTTTTACATTAACAAAAATTACTTTAAATGTCCTGAAGTGATTGGCACTCTTCACAAACTTAGTAAAATCGCAGAAAATATGTGCAATATTATAAACAATCGAGTTGTGTATGGTAATGACCCTTAACCAATGGAGAATTTTGAAAAAATAGTGTTGCATTTCTTCCGAAGGGTCGTAGTGTAGTCCCTGGAAGATTGGGCCCCATCAAGGAGGAAACATTAATATACACCAATACCTGCCAACTTATACACACACATAAAGTATTACACAAGCTCTATTATAGTTAGTTTGCAAATATTCTAGACAAGAGAGGTGCGTACTTGTTCTCCTGAATGGTTGCTACACCCCACATATCCAAGCCTTCTTCTGTCAACGTTCCCGTCTGAAAAATACACAATTCTCTTCAGCTTGTTTATAACATTATTGTAGTTTGACAGGTCAATTATTTATATATATATATATACATATATATACCTAATTATTTATTACATATAACCTTAACCAATTTAAATGTTTAACTCATTTGTTTAAAAAAAATCATTTTTTTATTTATATATTTACAAAACATTTTTTTTTTATAGATAATCCCATGTGTGTATGTGTTTATTTATATCAATAAAAAAGTTTGTAGCAGGACTTTAACCTGAAAAAACTTTCATATTCATATTTGTATTGGCCAAAAATGTTGTGACAATTACATCCTAGATTAATTTGTTAAGAGCTAGAGCAATGGAAATTCTAAGTGAATTACAAAGTTAATGCTAACTAATCCACAAAAACAAATAATTTAATGTCAATTAACCAAACAAAACATCAGTTCTGCACAATGTGTAATATGCTACTATTAAAATACATTAATACATTCCAGACCACACACTGTTTGCCAGAAACAATTGTTTTGCAAACATTTATTTTTTGCCAACATAAACAACCACAATCTACCATAAATACATACCAACCTTATCAAAACAGATTAGCTTCAACTTCCCACATATGTTTATTCTCGGCGGACTGATGCAGAAAATGCCAGCTTTCTTGAGACGATTCTGCGCATACACCGTGCCAACTGTCATGGCTGCCGGCAAAGCAGGAGGCACAACGACGGTTATGATGTCAAGAGCTCGTAAAATCACCTTTGTAATATGAACCTGCAAGAAACAACACCATTACATTCACAAAATGTCTCATCCAATTACTGCACACACGTGATGGATTACTGTGGTTTGAACCAATCTGAGAGAAAGTCAAAAATACATTTGTGGGCAAAACATAAATTTAATTTTTTTTCTGCATTTTTAGAAACAAAAAAACAATTGACTAATCGTTTGAATATAATTTTTATTGTCTTGAAAAAATGTTTTAGATGCATGTTTTTGATCGAGTGGCATGTGATTGTAAATATAAATACATAACTTTGATGTTTATCATTGTGGTAAAAAATAACAACTGTTGAAAACTCCGCATCAACAACGTAACAATGTTACATTTACAGTATACACAGTTCTTAAAGTACTAAATAAGCGTGCATAATTTCAATGAGCTACCATACTTATAAATTAACCTTTGCTATGCTAGAATTATGGACCAATTTACACCAAATGTTCTTGAATTCTTCAGGTGGATCAATCCAGCCATCCATAAGCTTGTAACACATTTACACAGGTGACACTGATATTGTTGTAAATCTTCAATGTTGCCTTTTTTAAAGGGAGCCAGTCTGTTCCTCTACCTGGAATTAGCCAGCATAGTAAATTGTATTAGGAAGTCTACTGTGTTGAATGTGGGAAAATGGGACATTGTTGAACACCAAAGGATATAGTAGTTAACTCAGCCCATTTCAGCATTACTGCGAAAAAAACTTGCTTTGAAACTTAATGTTTTGTTTATACCATTTGAACATGCTCCGGGGTTGTACCGTCGAAATTGTGAACCTTGTTACAGGCTTACAAAACACAATTTTATGGGCAGTATACCTTCAACCTAGTTATTATAGTCCTAAGAACATTATATTAATGAATGACATACCCCTTGAAGCAAGAGCATGGTGGTACTGTAGATCATGCCTAGAGTTGCAATGCAGCACAAGAATAGAATGAACTTCATCGCATCCTGGTAGAACTTGAATCCAATTGGTTTTGGAAAGAGAATCGATCGTACTAACTCCCCCTTGGCTGTTGAGAAACCTACAAGTTTACAAATAAGAACAGTTCATTTGTATAGAAATGTACAATATGAATTGACAATACCACTAAGCAAAGTGGTAACATGTTCGAAATGGTAAACCCTACTATGTCATCAAGCAAGCCAATAAACTTAAAGACATACAGTGGAACCCCACTACTAGGGTCAACTGGACAGGGCCAAAGTGATGCCACTGGTGACGCAGCCATAATAGTGGGACTATTTCCTATAATTTACTGTCACAGAAATAATTAGGGAATGTCCTTGGATGACCTTAATTGTGAACTGGCAGCATTACCAAGGTGACCATAACACAATATTGAACTATACAAATGCTCTCACCCAAATTCTACAGACGAATCCTCCGACTTAAGTTATTTTCTTAGTACATATATGCTGCAGTGATATCTATAACGTATTTCTATTAACACAAGGTGTATGACAATCATCAGCGTCCATCATTCTTCGAAGCAACAATACCTGTGCGCACTACAATGGCCTTGACCTTTGAGTCGCCATAGTAACGAGTCTGGATGACCTGTGTGCCACTAAAGAGGGTGTGTTGTTTGTGGACCTCCGGCGAGTACACTTCGTTGGCTTCAGATGGCGCCAGTGGTGTTTTCGTGACAGGAACGCTTTCACCTATCAATGGAATTTACAGAATATATCAGTCTGCTACAACCCAGTTTAATTCAAATAAATAAAAAATACTAGAATGTGTGACAATTTCCAAAGGCAGAAATATGCAAATGATGTTTACGGGGGGTTGAGTGGTAGCTTAGGGGTTGAGCACTGGATTGCCAAACAAGAGGAAGGGATAATTATAATAATAATAACGGAATGACTTCTTTAGTGCCAATATCCTCGGAAAATCTGAGCTCATTGGCGCAACAAATCCAAAGGATTAAGCGTTCCCATTGTCATGTACAGAGCAAAAGTCATCAACAAACAGATGGAATTGCTAAGAACCTAAGGAGAATATGCAGTAAAAAAAGAACAAACTGCTTTTTTGGCAAACCTCCAACCACACCCCATGAAGCTCGCAAAATACTCAAACTTCAAAATATACTCCTGTTTTTGCTTTCACACAAGATCACGGGTATCTAAAAAATATAAATCCCATTATCCAGACTTTTAGAATTTGAAAAAAAAAAAATCTGTTCCAATACTGGAACAATACATCTCTGGCTAAGGTCCTGAGATGTATTATAATTAAAAACTGTGTTTTGTTTGCCACCACCTGTGATGAGTCTGACCTGTGATGAGTCTGACCTGTGATGAGTCTGACCTGTGATGAGTCTCACCTGTGATGAGTCTCACCTGTGATGAGTCTCACCTGTGATGAGTCTCACCTGTGATGAGTCTCACCTGTGATGAGTCTCACCTGTGATGAGTCTCACCTGTGATGAGTCTCACCTGTGAGCATGCTCTCATTGACAATTGTATTGCCTGACACAAGGACTGCATCACATGACATCACGCAGCCTCGAGTCGGGATGAGAATGACTGCTCCGGGCACCAGTTGAGTGGTTGCTTTCTCCACCAGCTCTGTCATACAACATATTTAAAATACACAAGTACACAACTTCAGATAATATACATCAGTAGATTAAAGCAAATTAATTTTGTGTTAAAATAAATAAATATTTGTTAATATACCCTGTACAACATATTCAGTTATTGACATTAATTATGGGCATTTCACTGCACGACTCAAATTGTATGTATGCTAATACTGTAACTATTATTCTTTATAAATTATCTTATTATTTTTATTTAGTTACTTCCTTTAATTAAGTTATATTGTTATTGATTATAATTTACCTTTATAAATACCATAATTGTATTTGATTTACATTATATTTGTGACCATACACATATATGTGCTACATTAAACGCTTTACATATATAATTAGATTTTGTTAAAAAAATATTTTTATTTTTATTGCTTCATAGATTCAATATTATTATCATCATCTACAAATACTTTTATAATTCACCCCCACTGTCACAAACAACTTACCCCCACTGCTTGTCACCACCTGGATAGTTGCACCGCTGGAGGAGACCATGTCACGTAAAGTCTTGCTTTGCTAAACATATATAAATATTATGTTATTAAGTTGTCAAGTATTGACAAAGATTGCAAGGTATGTAAGAAGTATTGATAAAATGTTGAAGTATTTTTGACATATTGATGGAACATTGATGAAGTATTGGTGTAGTACTGATGAAGTATTGACATAATATCTGTGAAGTACTGATGACGTATTGACAAAGTATTAAAAAGTATTGACGAGTTATTGCTGAAGTAATGATGGAGTATTTAGTGTTAATTAAGTGCTACTGCAGTATTGATGAAGTATTATTGATGTATTGCTGATGTATTGTTGAAGTATGGATGATGTATTGATGAAGTATTATTGATGTATTGCTGATGTATTGTTGAAGTATGGATGATGTATTGATGAAGTATTATTGATGTATTGCTGATGTATTGTTGAAGTATGGATGATGTATTGATGAAGTATTATTGATGTATTGCTGATGTATTGTTGAAGTATGGATGATGTATTGATGAAGTATTATTGATGTATTGCTGATGTATTGTTGAAGTATGGATGATGTATTGATGAAGTATTATTGATGTATTGCTGATGTATTGTTGAAGTATGGATGATGTATTGATGAAGTATTATTGATGTATTGCTGATGTATTGTTGAAGTATGGATGATGTATTGATGAAGTATTATTGATGTATTGCTGATGTATTGTTGAAGTATTGATGAAGTATTATTGATGTATTGATGGAGTGTTGACATCAACTTTTGACAAGGTATTGATAGAGTATTGATTGACAAAGTATTGACGACTTACTGACGATGTATTAACAAAGTATTTATGAAGTATTTGTGAAATATTAACAAAGAATTGATGAAGTATTGACAAAGTATTGATGACTTATGAATTATTTGTGACATATTGACAAAGTGTTGATGAAGTATTGACAAAGTGTTGGTGAAGTATTGACATAATACTGGTGCTGCCACCTTCCTGGTCTCGTAGAGAGACACAGCCAGTGAGATGCCTGAGATGAGCACGATGCAGCTGGCATAGATGTAGTAGTCATCGAGACTCCACAGGATCACGCTGCAGATTTGGAAGATGTAGAACGGGTTGAGCACCTGGTGCGAACAAGAACACAAGTCCACGGTGTGTCGCGTTCATTCCTTAACTAATCAACGTGATAATGCAACAGTTCCCATCTACCAGTACTACCTTATTATTATGACCATTTGGTGATAAAAGTTCCCATGTACCAATAAGGCGTACTTATTGTGACCACTTGGTGATAATGCAGCAGTTCCCATCTACCAGTAAGACCTTCCTGTTGTGACCACTTGGTGATAATGCAGCAGTTCCCATGTACCAGTAAGACCTTCCTGTTGTGACCACTTGGTGATAATGCAGCAGTTCCCATCTACCAGTAAGATCTTCCTGTTGTGACCACTTGGTGATAATGCAGCAGTTCCCATCTACCAGTAAGACCTTCTTGTTGTAACCACTTGGTGATAATGCAGCAGTTCCCATCTATCAGTAAGACCTTCTTGTTGTGACCACTTGGTGATAATGCAGCAGTTCCCATGTACCAGTAAGACCTTCCTGTTGTGACCACTTGGTGATAATGCAGCAGTTCCCATCTACCAGTAAGATCTTCCTGTTGTGACCACTTGGTGATAATGCAGCAGTTCCCATCTACCAGTAAGATCTTCCTGTTGTGACCACTTGGTGATAATACAGCAGTTCCCATCTACCAGTAAGATCTTCCTGTTGTGACCACTTGGTGATAATGCAGCAGTTCCCATCTACCAGTAAGATCTTCCTGTTGTGACCACTTGGTGATAATGCAGCAGTTCCCATCTACCAGTAAGATCTTCCTGTTGTGACCACTTGGTGATAATGCAGCAGTTCCCATCTACCAGTAAGATCTTCCTGTTGTGACCACTTGGTGATAATGCAGCAGTTCCCATCTACCAGTAAGACCTTCTTGTTGTGACCACTTGGTAATAATGCAGCAGTTCCCATCTATCAGTAAGACCTTCCTGCTGTGACCACTTGGTGATAATGCAGCAGTTCCCATCTACCAGTAAGACCTTCTTGTTGTGACCACTTGGTAATAATGCAGCAGTTCCCATCTATCAGTAAGACCTTCCTGCTGTGACCACTTGGTGATAATGCAGCAGTTCTTATATATCAGTAAGACCTTCTTGTTGTGACCACTTGGTGATAATGGAGCTGTTCCCATCCAATATGACTTTATTGTGATCATTTGGTGACAATTTACAATGCAGCAATGTTCCAAAAACACTTTCTTATTATGACCATTTTGTTATCAATCATGCAGGAGTTCCCGAGTAAATCCAAGTACAACCTTTTTATTGTTATCACTTTGTAATAATGCAGTAATTTCCATGCACCAGTAAGACCTTCGCATTCTTACTACAGTTCCATAAAGATCCATCTTACCTCCTCCACTAACAGACGAGAGTAAGACTTCACTTTGATGTTGATGCTGTTCTCACCAAACAACTCTTGTCTGAAGACAACAAAGATAGAATGAAGTGGGCCAGGTTATAACTACAGCATAGCGTGAACATACACCCAGGTACAAGCAAACTTACACGTAAACACACACAGAAAACACATGCATGCACGTGCAAACATACACACAAACACATCAGACAGACTGTAATTTTACAGAAAGTCAGCCAACTGTTCAATAGTAATTACATATTGAAACTGAAAGTGTGATTTGTGTTATAGGTCATTCGTTATAAAGGCTCTTTATAAAGACTCATATATATATATATATATAAGACTGCTCGTGAATGCCAGTTATGCAACATACATAATAACAGAACTTCTGTATTTTAAAATTCCTTTTTCCTGTAAATACACTGCAACAATAAAATAAAAACATGAAGATGTATAATACTGCTGGTGAAGATGTAATTTGACATTGATAGATAAGCTAAGAGAGTTAGCCAATCAGGATCTCTGGACACATCCATCAAAACATTGCTTACTTCTGTATCAGTTCCACTTCACTCAGCCCTAAGTAATCCTCGTGGATCATGGCACAAGTCGTATCAGACTCCAGGCCTCTGCAACCAGTAAACTATTGCATTTGTACTTTGTGCATATTTGGAGCAGAGACATTCACTTCAGCACTTCGGCTGCATGTCATTCAGCCTAATCGCGAATCTTGTTTGTAGATATTAAAATCTGTCCTGCATAAGTTGACGTACATTTATGTACAGTTGGTTTAAGAAGACTGCATCGTTTTGTTAAACTCATCTACATATCTGAGTGTATTCATTATATCGGGTAGCTTGCAAAATGTGAACAGCCTTATTATAGTATATGCAGCCATACTACTTTGCCATTTTTTTTTGTATTTCTACTTGGCCCATTCAAAAATAAATTAGCAGTTTGTCTGGTGATTTCATCAAAACTAAACAGTTAGTACTGTTAGTCATCAAAACTAAACAGTTAGTAGTGTTAGTCATCAAAACTAAACAGTTAATAGTGTTAGTCATCAAAACTAAACAGTTAGTAGTGTTAGTCATCAAAACTAAACAGTTAGTAGTGTTAGTCATCAAAACTAAACAGTTAGTAGTGTTAGTCATCAAAACTAAACAGTTAGTAGTGTTAGTCATCAAAACTAAACAGTTAGTAGTGTTAGTCATCAAAACTAAACAGTTAGTAGTGTTAGTCATCAAAACTAAACAGTTAGTAGTGTTAGTCATCAAAACTAAACAGTTAGTAGTGTTAGTCATCAAAACTAAACAGTTAGTAGTGTTAGTCATCAAAACTAAACAGTTAGTAGTGTTAGTCATCAAAACTAAACAGTTAGTAGTGTTAGTCATCAAAACTAAACAGTTAGTAGTGTTAGTCATCAAAACTAAACAGTTAGTAGTGTTAGTCATCAAAACTAAACAGTTAGTAGTGTTAGTCATCAAAACTAAACAGTTAGTAGTGTTAGTCATCAAAACTAAACAGTTAGTAGTGTTAGTCATCAAAACTAAACAGTTAGTAGTGTTAGTCATCAAAACTAAACAGTTAGTAGTGTTAGTCATCAAAACTAAACAGTTAGTAGTGTTAGTCATCAAAACTAAACAGTTAGTAGTGTTAGTCATCAAAACTAAACAGTTAATAGTGTTAGTCATCAAAACTAAACAGTTAGTAGTGTTAGTCATCAAAACTAAACAGTTAATAGTGTTAGTCATCAAAACTAAACAGTTAGTATTGTTAGTCATCAAAACTAAACAGTTAGTTGTGTTAGTCATCAAAACTAAACAGTTAATAGTGTTAGTCATCAAAACTAAACAGTTAATAGTGTTATGGAGCAATATTTAAAGACCTCAACTGGTCTATAATTGATTGTAAATATTTTTACAACTCATACAATTATCTGGTGAGTATTAAATACATGTCACATGGTTATTCTGGTCGTATTCCCTCATATCTGGTGATGTCTTGTTTAACTGCGTAAATAGGACATTTGTACAAATAAGCTGGCATGTTTTAGTGGATAGGTTTGATTTTTCACAAAATTATGAGGACAAAACTGAATGGTGTCTTATTACGGAATGTTAGCTGACGTTACAACATGTAGGTCGTTCCTCACCTGATGGCGCTGAAGGCCATGGTGCCTCGGTGCCAGATGTACCTCACATGGCCATGCTCAAAGTACCTCACAAAACATTTCTCCTGCGAATGTGAACAGGACACATCAAATACTATCACATGTCACATTGTGAATACAAACAACTAATTACACAAACATGTATAGGTCATGCGTGTGTGCATGTGTTTCTGCGTAGTGTATGTGCATATGATAATAATTACGTGTGCGCGTGCGTTAGTGTGTGTGAAAGTGTGGTGGTATGCGTGTGCACATGCATGTGTGTAGCATGAATGTGTGTACATATAACAACATGAAATGACAATACATTTACTACAAGCTCATATCGGGAGAAACACTTCAGCAGTGTTCACATCTCACACCTGCCACAGCCTCACAATGTGATGATATTGATGTTTCAGAAATCTATTGCGTGGAGACTGACACTGACCTGTGGATCAGTGGTAAGGGCCACTGTGTCATCGTCGGACTGGACACTTGATATGTCACTGTCATCACAGCTGTAGTCTGCTACAATCCTGACGACACAAAGACACTGTGAATCAAACTATAACCGAGCTAGCATTTGTACGTTATTTCCTCCCAAACGGTTTCTATCTCTGGCCCCAAACTTTCAGGGGTTCATCTGCAAAAAAAGTATCACTGTTTCTATCAAAATTCCAACGGGTTTAGTTTTTTTACCAGTTTTAGGGTGCGTTTCTTACATTAGAATTGAATCAATTGTTCATAACATTACACGTACATTGTCTGTGATTGCTCCGAGCCTCCGTGGTTCGTTGGAGACGTTTTACGTAACTTGTATTGACATAAAAAACTATTTCTCGTTGATGTCATAGCAAGCGTCATTTAGGAAAACTCTTGGAAAGCGTCTGTGCCTGTGAGCGTGTGGTGCTAATACACTGCTAGAACATCTAATACACTGCTAGAACATCTAATACACTGCTAGAACACCTAATACACTGCTAGAACACCTAATACACTGCTAGAACATCTAATACACTGCTAGAACATCTAATACACTGCTAGAACATCTAATACACTGCTAGAACATCTAATACACTGCTAGAACATCTAATACAACTACCCACACTGAACACTGGATAATCTACATTAACTAGAGGTTAGGGCTTGGTCAAAATGTTCCTTGTATCCATGGTTACCACAAAGTGAATGATGATAATTATGATAACTGTAAATCAAATAAATATGATATGTGTGTTCTCATTCTGTTTAATTGTTACTTCATTCTACTGAAGCAGCATATCAGGAAAAGATTTAGACATTATTTTTAAACTTCAATACAGCCAAATATCGTATAAGTACCATATTGATGTACGTAAATATTTTCTTTACCTCTGCCATCAGCTATTTGTGGCAATGATCTTTTGTTACTGATATCTTGCTTTATAACAATTTATTTGTCTCAGTGTCTTAATAGAGTCTGTATTGTCTAGTTCACTGACCGTCCAGCCTTGACCTCCTTGACTGTTACATCTTGTGCATGAATCTGGCCATACGTGTCCTACAACAACATGTCATTCACGGTTTACAGCCCGTCCCTTTCACTGTCAGTGATATCTGTACAGTTTACACCCCACCCCTTTCACTGTCAGTGATATCTGTACAGCTTACACCCCATCCCTTTCACTGTCAGTGATATCTGTACAGCTTACACCCCATCCCTTTCACTGTCAGCGATATATGTACAGTTTACATCCCCACCCCTTTCACTGTCAATGATATATGTACCGTTTACACCCCGTCCCATTCACTGTCAGTGATATATGTACAGTTTACACCTCGTCCCATTCACTGTCAGTGATATATGTACCGTTTATACCCCGTCCCATTCACTGTCAGTGATATATGTACAGTTTACACTTCGTCCCATTCACTGTCAGTGATATATGTACCGTTTACACCCCGTCCCATTCACTGTCAGTGATATATGTACCGTTTACACCCCGTCCCATTCACTGTCAGTGATATATGTACAGTTTACACCCCGTTCCATTCACTGTCAATGATATCTGTAACAGTTTACACCCCACTCCTTTCACTGTCAGTGATATCTGTACAGTTTACACCCCACCCCTTTCACTGCCTGACATATCTGTACAGTTTACAGCCCACCCCTTTCACTGTCAGTGATATCTGTACAGTTTACACCCCACCCCTTTCACTGCCTGTGATATTTGTACAGTTTACACCTCACCCCTTTCACTGTCAGTGATATCTGTACAGTTTACACCCCACCCCTTTCACTGCCTGTCATATCTGTACAGTTTACACACCACCCCTTTCACTGCCTGTCATATCTGTACAGTTTACACACCACCCCTTTTCCTGCAATGATATCTGTACAGTTTACACCCCACCTCTTTCTCCGCAATGATATCTGTACAGTTTACACCCCACCCCTTTCCCTGCCTGTGATATATGTACAGTTTACTACACCCCACCCCTTTCACTGCCTATGATATCTGTACAGTTTACACCCCACCCCTTTCATTGCCTGTGATATCTGTACAGTTTATGCCTGCCCCTTTCCCTGCCTGTGATATATGTACAGTTTACTACACCCCACCCTTTTCACTGCCTATGATATCTGTACAGTTTACACCCCACCCCTTTCATTGCCTGTGATATCTGTACAGTTTATACCTGCCCCTTTCCCTGCCTGTGATATATGTACAGTTTACTACACCCCACCCCTTTCACTGCCTGTGATATCTGTACAGTTTACACCCCACCCCTTTCCCTGCCTGTGATATATGTACAGTTTACTACACCCCACCCCTTTCACTGCCTGTGATATCTGTACAGTTTACACCCCACCCCTTTCACTGCCTGTGATACCTGTACAGTTTATACCTGCCCCTTTCATTGCCTGTGATATCTGTACAGTTTATACCTGCCCCTTTCACTTCCTGTGATATCTGTACAGTTTACACCCCACCCCTTTCACTGCCTGTGATAGCTGTACAGTTTATACCTGCCCCTTTTACTGCCTGTGATACCTGTACAGTTTATACTTGCCCCTTTCACTGCCTGTGATACCTGTACAGTTTATACCTGCTCCTTTCACTGCCTGTGATATCTGTTGTTTCCATGTTCAACATCCATCTTTGATGGCTTGATGGACACTATTGCTAGGCAGTAGGTCACATGATGAATAGGTCAATTATATTTTATAGACTTAGTAAAACAATGTACTGAATGAGATGGTGAGCTGAGAGTGAACGCCAGACCTTGAGAAGGACCGAGTTGGCCTGACGGAGTGGACATTGTGTCTTCTTCAGCTTGACCGCCCAGTCTGGCTTCCAGTACAGCACCAGCAGGGGCAGACCCAGTGTTGCCAACGACAACACATACAGCAGCACACTCTTCACGCAGTTGTCACGGTAACCGACACACCACTAGCAACAGAAACATAGTGTGTTGTGTACATTGTTCTGAACAAACCAGATGTATCCTCATGGCGGCTGGATAATCGAGTCTAAGAAATTGGTGGTGCAGAAAAGTTAATAAACAAGTGGAATTACTGATTGATAAGTGTTATTCTTGCCTTAATATCATTCATAAAGTTGCAATAAACATATATTGAGTAGCAGTTGTGCTTAAAGTTAGTTAGTTAAAGTCTTTTAGAACACTTTAGTATAGTGAGTGAAAATAGGGTAACTTAGCCTTCGATAAGTTGTAAACAAGATTTAACAAACCTGATTATGTGGTAGAATATATAGGAGATAAAATAACAACAATAAAACTACTTACATAAGATAATATCTGTGTAAGCCAGCATTTGCTAGATATTTTGATTAGGTAGCATTGTTGTTAAAATTAAGCAAGGGCAATAGTCGGGCGAACTCCAGATTGTTTATGTAGATAGCATCCTACATATTCGCTAGGGTGTGGCATAACCTAATTAAATAAAGCAGCCTAACATAACGTAATTGATTGTATTTAAATTAGGTCACTACCGGTAATGTTAGCGTTCATGATAGGATAGTCAGCTGTGTAATTAAAATCTGTAACATAAAGTGTGCTGTAGTACACAGGAAACAGTCTTTATAAAGACTAAGTTAACTAAGTTATTAAATAAATTTTGATAGTGATATGGTGCCTTGCAAGCGGCAAGTCAAGGCAAGGCGACACATGGATCACTGCCACAGCTGGGTAGATTTTGCACTATCCGGCTGTGGGAAGTCATGGGCAGAAACCATGGAGGAGGGATTCACCTTTCAGTGCATGAGGTGTTGGAAGGTTGAGTGTCTCGAGATGGGAATTAGCAAGGAGACAGGTGGAATGGAGAGAGACGACAGGGAGAGAGGTGGGAATACTGCAAGACTGAAGGAGAATAGCAGTGGCAAGAAGACTGAAGAAAGGAAATTGAGAGGAGGGAAGGTGATTGGAGGGGAAAGTGAAGGTAACAGGGGAGAAAGTGACCATAGAGAAGGAGGGAGGGAAGAGTGGATGGGAGAGGAGAGAAGAAAATGAGATTGGAGGAAAGATGAAGGGACGAAAGGAAGTGAGAGCAAATGTGATAGAAGAGAAGTCGATAAAAGGTGACAAGATAAAAAGTGACAGGAAAGAATGAATCGGAAGAGAATGTGACAGGAGAGAAGACTGCAGGGGGAAAAGACAACAACCAGATAGATGCAAACCAGAGAAGGAGCTACTCTGAGGCAGTGATTGAGGGGGCAATGAGGAAAGAGAGTGTGTTTATGGGCGACTCCATTATGAGAAAGTTAGTGAGGAAGTTGAACAGATTATTCTCTCAGGAATGTTTCCAGTAATGAGAGGAAGGGGGGTAAGGTATAGAAACTGCAAGAGGATGGCGATCAATGCACTAGTTGAGCAGATGTGTGAAGAAGGGGGGGTGGGATTCACAGATTTATGGGGATACTTTGTTGGGAGGGAAGATATGTACATGAGAGATGGCCTCCATCTTAGTGGAAAGGGGGCAGCAGTTTTCTCAGAGAACCTGCTGCGATCTGTTGACAGTGGGACAGGTTGCATCTATTTAAACTAGATTCGCGGGGGACTCATAGAGAAGCCTGAAACTGGAGGCATAGATAAAAACAGCACAAGTAAATCAGCAAAGAACAGTCTGGAAAACTCTTCTGAAGCTGGATATAAATGTGTTTGTTTAAATGCAAGGCGTATAGTAAACAAAAGAAGTGAACTAAACATTATGGTAGAAGATATTGACCCTCACATAATAGGTATAACCGAATCCTGAACCACCACCGATATATCAGATGCCGAATTGGGACTGACAGGATATGTAATGTTTAGGAAAGCTAGAATAGGAAGAAAGGGAGGTGGAGTTATTTTATATATTAAAGAATCTATCCAGGCTTATGAAATAAAATTAGAAAGAGAAGCAGATTGCAAAGTAGCTGTTTGGTGTAACATAGTTACAGGAATCTCAACGTTAACAGGGTAGGTTTATCGAAGTCCAAACATAAGCATAGAAGAGAATGAAAAAATACAAAATGCTATAAGGGAAGTAAGCAAACCACTGTATTATTATGGGGGATTTTAACCATGGGCATATACAATGGAAATCTCTATAGAGTATGGGGAGTGAGGACCACAAGTTTTTAGTTTTAGTTCAAGATACTTTCCTTTCTCAACATGTGCTTGAACCAACCAGGGGTGAGAATGTGTTAGACATAGTTTTGTTCTCACAGAATGAATTAGTTGACAATGTCAAGATATGTGAGCCACTGGGGAGTAGCGATCACAACCAGATACATTTTACCATCAAAGTAAAATCAGAAAGGAATAGTAAAAAGCAGTATAGGAGAAATTTCCACAAAGGAAGGTATAAGGACATGAGGAAATATTTAGCAAAGATAGACTGGAGTAACACACTGAAAAATAAGACAGCAACAGAATGCTGGAATATATTAAAGATTGAAATTAAGTGCACAGTCGATAAATTTGTACCCTTCAAAAACCAGTGAAATGGTCCAAAAAGAAACACTTATTGAAAGAAGCCATTGGAAAAATTAAGTATAAACAAATGATGTGGAAGTCATATAGATGTACTGGAAATGATGAACACTACAACATTTATAAAGAAGCACTAAACCAGGCTACAGCTGAAATTAGAAATTCAAAGAGAAGTTATGAACATAAATTAGCTTGTAATATAAAACATGACAGCAAGAGTTTTTATGCGTATGTTCGAAGCAGACAGAAAGTTCAGGATAAGGTCGGTCCTCTAGAAGATAGTGCTGGAAATATAATATCAGAGGGATTCTTAATGGTAGAAGACCTGAATGAGTATTTTAGTTAAGTGTTTACCAGGGAAGATATTAGTTCACTGCCAGTACCAGAGGCTAAGTTCAAGGGGGCAGATTCAGACTATTTAGGACAGTTAATAGTAACCGCGGAAATGGTAGCTAAGAAAATAAGGGCTATGAAGGATAATAAATCACCTGGAGTGGATGGGATTCCGCCCAAACTACTACAGGAAATTGTAGAACAAATTAACATACCGCTTGCAACAGTTTTCAATTTGTCATTAGAAGAGGGAGTGGTTCCTTTAGTATGGAAAGAGGCAAACATTATACCGTTATTTAAAAAGGTTCGAGAAACAAGTCAGAGAACTACCGGTATAGACCAGTGAGTTTAACATCAGTGATTTGCAAATTATTAGAAAAACTAATTAAAGATCACATGGTGGATTTTCTTGTTAAACACAACTAGATAAACCGATTTCTACATGGGTTTTTTAAAGCGAGGTCATGCTTAAAGGAAATAAAAATAAGGCATTAGCTCAAATCCTTTTTCCATGTGTACACAAAGTTTAACCTTGTATGTAACATTTGACAACATTAAAAAAATACAGAAAAATACATTTGTAGCATTAATTCGATTTTAAACCCGTCTGTGTAGCGATTCCCGCGGAAAATTAAAATTTAATGAGCTAGGTGATCACGTGGTATCATGACGTCACATATGACTCACACTCGCACCAGGCCGACCCCTAGCATGCATTCAGAGCATGTTTACAGGTACACTCTGTATAGCTTTTGGGTCGAAACGAACGTCAGAATGAGTTATTGTGCAACATTCCAATGAAATACAAACACTAGTCCTCGTAGAGGAACAAGCAGTTATCTTACCGTTCCACATGAATCCAATTTTATTAAAAACTATTAATGCGAATGGGCCTACAACTACAAGTTGACTAGGTTTCGCCGAGCTTGGGCTCGTTTTCAGAATAATTATATCGAATGCAACCAACGAGAGATAATCTACACCAATAAACATACATAGCAAACATATATTGTATCCAGCTACAGAAAGTAACATGTATAATCTCATCATATCACTAGAATATCGATGTACGAAGGAGGAGTTGTACGATTTATCATAACTTAAATCAATCAGTGAATTTCTATCGGTCCTGTTAGCTCAGTTGGTAAAGGCGTTGGTTCGTTGGCGTTTATTTTGTAATCATTTTTATACTATGATGCACTATTTGTAAGTATTTTTTTAAATTTTGTAGTAATTATTTATTCGCCACAAAAATGAAAATATGGGAATTATATAACGATGTTTCTAAATTTTATTTATCCAAACAAATATAATGTAATGGATATATAATTTATTAATTGTATATATACATATATATATATATATTGTACGGTAATATATTGTAATTATATATGTGAAAACAAATGGTGATCTGTCTGAATAAATAAAATTGAGAAACATCACGTTATATACTCAGAACTCAGAATAAGTTTATTTGACCTATATATACGATATATACACAATGAAATAAGATGAATACTAGATAAGGTCGGGAGACTCCCATTAAGATATACAATATCGCTAGCACAGGAGCCACCCCATAAATACAATCAACATCAAAATTTTACATGTCACAAACTCACAATATGCATATGCCTTGTTTTACACTTGATAATTACTCAATCATATCAATGTATCAACATACATACATAATACAAGGAGATTGAATGTACTCTTGTACAAATTGACGTACACATTGACACTTAGGTATACATTTCAATATGTATTACGAATTACATATAAAGCAATTATGAATACGACAACAGGATTCATAATTTAAAATAAGAAAGTTTGTTGTGTATGTTGAAAAACCATACAGACTGTGGGTGTAAATTTTATTAATGATAATACTCGGTGTATTGTTAACTGTCTCAACTATGTTGTGTCTAATGCATTTTTTTGCAAACTCATGTTTGAATCTGGACATATACAGATTATTTCTTTCATGTGTGCAGTGCTGATTAATATTATAGATGTGTGTGTTTGGAAAAACATTGAAGTAGTAGGGTAAAAGATTGTTAATTAATTTGTAGTAAAATTTTTATTGTTGGATTTATAAATGTCATTCAAGTTTTGCAACTGAAGTCTTTTAAAAATGGGACTTGTGTGAGCATTATATTTACTTAAGGATATTATTCGTATTGTTTTTTTCTGTAATTTGAAAATTTGATGTGCCTGATGACCCCATAAAAGTAAGCCATAATTAATATGAGGGAGAATAAGAGCATTGTACATAATATATAATGTATTAGGTGGTAAAAAATTTTAAGTTTATTTAGTATGCCTATTGTTTTAGAGATTTTATTTGTTATTTTGTTTGTATGACTCTGCCAGTTTAAATGGTTATTTATTGTGATGCCTAAAAAATTGAAATCATTTACACATTCAATGGGTGCCCCATATATTTGTAACACAGGGTATTCTATTTTTCTTTATATATAATTACCATATTTTCATTTTTGTGGCGAATAAATAATTACTACCAAAATATTTACAAACAGTACATCATAGTGTAAAAATTATTTGGTTTATATTACTTCGTGAAAACATAAACCATAAAGTGTTTAAAAAATCGATGGTTTGGTGTGGGGATTGAACCGGCGTCACCCGATTGCAAAATAAAGGCCAAGGAACCAACGCCTTTACTAACTGAGCTAGCAGGACCGACAGAAATTCGCTGACTGATTTAAGTTGTTATGATAAATTGTACAACTCCTCCTTCATACATCGATATTCTAGTGATATGATGAGATTATACACGTTACTTTCTGTAGCTGGATACAATATATGTTTGTTATGTATGTATATTGGTGTACATTATCTCCCATTGGTTGCATTCGATATAATTATTCTGAAAACAAGCCCAAGCTCGGCGATACCAATAAAATTGAATTCATATGGAACCATAAGATAACTGCTTGTTCCTCTATGATGACTAGTGTTTGTATTTAATCGGAATATTGCACAATAACTCATTCTGACACTCGTTTCGACCCAAAAGCTATACTTGTAAACATGCTCTGAATGCATGGAAAGG
Source organism: Escarpia spicata (assembly GCA_963995525.1). Lineage (NCBI taxonomy): Eukaryota > Metazoa > Annelida > Polychaeta > Sabellida > Siboglinidae > Escarpia > Escarpia spicata. Next base: position 4,066,553 of record OZ023214.1, on the reverse strand, counting down.
GTCGACCTGATGCGAGTGTGGGTCATAAGTGACGTCACATCTCGGCATCCCGAAAAGCGCGCAAAAAATATGCATATTCGAAAATGCATTAAATGTGGAATTTCTAATTCATTGATTTTTTTGATTGTTTTTGGCTTGGTGGACATGGAAATAGATAGCAGGATGTAATATAACATGAATTCAAGCCATAGATGTTTTTATTCCCTTTAACAAATATGTTATGTTTTTTGGAAGACATCACTAAGTGGGTAGATGAGGGATCACCAGTAGATATCGTCTACTTAGATTTTCAAAAAGCTTTCGACAAAGTACCACATCAGAGATTACTGCTTAAACTAAAGGCCCATGCATAGGAAATGGTATAATAAACCGGATAGAACAATGGCTGATTGACAGAAGACAACGTGTAGTAGTTGATGGGGGTTACTGTACTAAGTACTACTGTAAAAGAAAAGCATTTACGGTTAACCATTAGTGCTGATATGAAGGTTTGAGAGCAGTGCAGAAATGCAGCTTCAAAGGGGAATCAAATCCTTAGATTAATTAGGCGAAATATAGCGTATAAGGAAAAAGAACTAATAATACCGCTGTACAAAACAATAGTGAGGCCTCATTTATTGTATACAAGCATGGAGGCCATATTATAAGAAGGACATAGATATGCTAGAGAGGGTACAGAGGAGAGCGACTAAAATGATACAAAAACTGAGGGATCTTAGTTATGAAATCCGCCTAAAAGAATGTGGTTGAACAACACTAGAGACCAGGAGATTGAGAGGAGATCAGATAGAAGTGTTTAAAATAATACATGGTTATGAAAATATTGATAGAATATTTTTTTCTCAGTTAAGAAAGATAGAAGGACTAGAGGACATGAAGTTACATTAGCAAAGGAGCAGTATAGATTAGATATAAGAAAGTTCTCATTTTCACAAAGGACTGTAAATGAATGGAACAGATTATCTGCTGATTGTGTGGGTGCTAGTAGTGTGAATGTTTAAAAATAAAATTGACACATACCTCAGAAGGGCGGGATACACATAGATAAAAGGGTTGGACTCTCGATAAGCCAAAGGGCTTCCTTGTCCACCTGCCACCTAGAGTTAATTCTCTGGATGGCTATCTTGTTAAATCTTGTTAAATCTTATATCAGCACTATGTTAACAGGGAGTAATTATACATCAAATATTATACTAAGTTTACATATATTATTTATGGATCCTTTAGAAGCTGTTTTGCTTATTATTCTACAGCGTTACTCTTTATGGCATGCCCCAAATTCTGCCAGCATGTGATCCACTCACTCAGAGCAGGGAGTGATTCTTACTGAACGAGAGAAGGTAAAACATCAATTAAAAAAAAATATATATATATATTATTTGATTAATATCAGCTCAATTTCCAGAGAGCCATTCCACTGTAGGTAATGTCAGGTATGTTATCTAACAGTGCCAATGACACTAAATGCATACCAATATTGTCAGTGAGACAAGACACCAACAGATCATGTCAAGGAACTTTGCCTTCTACAGTAATGTGCTGGAAAAAACTACTGACCTGTTTTTTTTCATGCCTGACCACAGGAACTACGCCCTACCGGTCCATGTAAGGGACACAAATGTAACTATAACCGAGCTAGCATATATATGTATGCTTGTTGGGTATGTTATTTTTAACACATTCCTCCTAAAAGGCTTATATTAGTTATAACTAGGCTGCTAACTCAAGGATTAATGTACGACTACCGAAAGAAAAGTAAAACCTTTATTTTTTCAAAATTTCTCATTGGCTAATAAAGGTGCCGTCACATGATGCAACTTGGTCGCATGCAATGGTTGCACGCAACCTAGTCTCCCCGTATGTTGGTACCATTGCATGCAATACATTGCACGCAATTCTATTGCATGCAAGTTGCATATTTAGAACATAATGTGCAACTTAGTTGCAACTTAGTCGCATGAAATGACCAATCAGAACCTGCCGCCGGGATCATCGTCGGTAACAATGGCTACGAAAATAAATAACGTCATCCTTAATGAGGACGAAACAAAACAATTAATTGAGTTATTCCAGGGGCATGAATGCCTCTGGGACACGACATCAGGATATTATCACCGTCGAAAACATCGGGCGTCTGCCATGACGTCAATAACATTAGGAATGATAACTTCCACCGGTCGAAACTTCAGTGGTTAGTGTATTCATAGGCTATAGTACAGACAGTGTAGTACAGTGTAGCCTCTTTTAGTATACTCACGTCCGGAATATTTGGGCAGGTCAAAATTCGTGGCACTGAAATATTGTGTTCTAACGCTCTTGGCCTATTTTAATACACTGTGTGGTCTCGTAACATGTGAACAATTTACCCAGCGTAGATAGAACCCACGAATTTTTACGCAAGCGTCTTCGTCGAGATTTGGATTTCGCCGGTATATTATTGTTTATACCAGTATAATTTAGCAGCATAAATCGTGCATCCAATCGCATTCGATTTTTGGCTTTTTAAATAAAAACCTTGTCAAATATATCCGTAAGATATCTGTGTACTAAATCTCTAACATTTATTCCATTAAAATTTCTGCAAAACAAACTGTTGGAAACGTTTTTGTATGAATTACATATAAAATTAAAAATAGACCAACACGCCAACGGAATCTAAATCTTGTAAAAGACGCCAGCGTCAAAAACCATGCATCCTATTTGCATTGTTATGTAAATCACTGTAAGGCCAGAGCGTGTCACGTAATCAGTGCGAGATCGGACAGAGTATAAGAAAGGTCAAGAGCATTATAGGAGATTCCAATGACACGATTTTTGACCTGGCACGAATATTCCGGTTGTGAGTATACGCCTACAAGGAGAGAGCTAACGAGGGAGGGAGGGTGGCAGGTAGGTATGGAGGGAAGGAATGAGGGAGGGAGGGAGGGAGGGAATACTGATCAATGTAGGATGTAGATATTGTAGTTTGATTTTGTCAGAAATGTATGTTTTGTTTATGTACACATGTTGTTGGTTGAATGAAGTGAATTTAATATCCGCAATAGACTTCATGGTCAGGACACAAATATGTGAACGCTTCAACCGTATTTAATCAAGTCAATTATAAACAAATATATTTCCATTTTTGAGAATGAGATAAAAACAAAGTTACGCTCTCTTCGTACTATATATTCAAGAGAGCTGAAGTTGAAGCTAAAATCCGGCACTGGAACAGACCAGACGTATATCAGCAAGTGGGCTCCTTTTTACCAATTTGACATATTTCTGAGGCCACATATTACTGTGTGAAACTCTGTCTCCAACCTGGTAAGTCATTGGAACATAGTAATAAAGCAGATTACTACAGCATATTACTGAGGTATTTGATAAATTGTTAGTAAATTAACCTTGTGTAACTGTTCTAGCATATCGCTTGATCTGATGTTGTACATTTAAATGACAAATATGTCAACAATATCCCACGTCACCGACCAACTCAGCATGTCTCTCATTGACTGAACCCTACAAAGTGCACTTCTACATGACAATGTCCTGTTGCCAGTCCAAGGCCCCGGCGGTGCTGAAATAGTCACGGAATTCTTCCTGCACCAGCCGTGCATCTGTGGAGTTCCTGTTCCCACTTTGCTGACCAAGACCGCGAACCCACTGCCTAGGCTGGTCTGTGTCGTTCTGGCTGTTGTACCTCCTGTTGCCCTCTGTCTGCAGGAAGTTGTGTAGTGCCACACATGCTTTTGTCACTGTTGTGGCTCTCTCGGGGTTGAGGGACATGGTTCTCCCCAGCACACTGTTCACAAGGATGCCAAAGGCATTTTCTACGACTCTCCTTGCTCTGGACAGGCAATAATTAAAGATCCTCTGTGTCTCTTTCAAGTTCCTGTGTGGAAAAGGCCTCATGAAGTGCTCTTTCAGGCCAAAAGCTTCATCACCCACCACAACGTATGGCACTTCTTTCTGTCTCCCTGGCAGTGATTTGGCTGGTGGAATAGTTAACGTATTCATTTCCAAAGCATGTGATAGAGATGATGCAGCATAGACGCCCGCGTGACTCGCTCGGTCATTAGCACCAACATCCAGCAGCAGAAATCTGTAATTGGCATCGACAACAGCCATCAGAACTACACTGAAAAGTTCTTATAATTGTAATACACAGATCCGCTGTTCGCAGGTGCTCGCATTGCCACATGCTTCCCATCCACAGCGCCAATGAGATTCGGAAAGTTCCATTTGTTCATGAATTCTTGAACGATGGCTTCCCATTCTTCATGTGTTGATGGCACCTGTTGAGAGAAAAGGAACTACTTAGTCGCATTACACCTTATTATAAAACACAACAAATAATTATCTCAGAATAATAACTTTTTACTTGAAGCCTGCAATGTGTACTTTTTAAATTAATCTGGCATTTAACTAATGTTATCGTTTCGATGGTATAATTTCAGGATGATCCAGATAATGACGCTTTGTTCAAGGAGTCACTAACACCTGATACTCAAACTGACGCGGAGATGGCAGAACATACTCCTGACAGCCCAGGTCAACAGGCAGACAACGAGGACATAGAAGACGACAGAAACCAAGAATCCTTTGACGTCAACATCTACCAGAGATACTCCAACCAGTGCAAAGAAAAAGAAGAAGAGCAACCAAGTCAGCAAATCTGCATGTGAAACATTAGACGCCATAACGGACTATTTCACTCATAAGAAGGCCAAGATAGATACAGATAATGATGCTGGTGCAGCTTCTTTTGGCCGCTTAGTGGCCAGTTACTTAGTGCAGATAAAAACAACTTATCTCAGAAGAAAGGTAGAGCTTGACATGCTCAAGATGCTGTATGAAGTCCTGGAGGAAGATGATGCCCTGTGTGAGGGTGGGTTGAGAGGGAATGAGAGGGAATGGGATTAGTAGGAGGTAGAGGTAAGGAAGTATCTCAGGATAGCAAAGTTGAATATGGTTATGCAAATAAGGTTCATTGTTCTGACATTTATGGGTTCTTTCTTCTTGTGTGTAGTGTGTCAGTTCATGAATGTTAGTATTTAATTATGTTAGTATTTAATTCAATCATCCACTGGACCATTCACGTTTTGACAGTTTCTCCAACTAATAAAGATGTATAGTTATATTACGGTACTGTTAAAATCCAATCAGTAGTCCCTGTTGTATTACAAGTTTTCATCTACAACCAGACAAAACCTGTTATAGCTGTTTTGCACAGCTGACGGTCAGCTGTGTTATAATTTTCTCAGTGAAGATTAATTATCTTTGTCGCAGGAGCAACCTTTCACTTTACATTCTTTATATCTTCATTTACCTTGAGAAACTCCTGGTGAAGGACAGCTTATATGGCTTCACATGTTTCTGGTATCATCTCACCGAGTGCGTTTCTTGCCATGCGATAAAGATACCCCAATGATTGATAGCTGTCACCTGTTAATGTAATAATACACAATTATAATTAAGCAAGAGCTCTGAATAATCAAGTTGGTAAACTATATGTGATTAATAACACAACATGGAACATTTGAACGCTATTTTGTCGTTTTAAAATTGTAAAATATTTCACTTACAACAACTATTCAAACAATTTTGTTTTGTCACAAATTTAATTAAATACATGGCACAGATTCAGAAAATGAATATATTAAGCAAGAGTTTGTCCAGGTTTTTGTGAAACTATTTTTCCTATTGCGTACGGCGAAATGTGGGACCACCTATAATTATATACTTACCAGTTGCGAGGAAACACAGGATGATAGCAAGTCTTTCTCCTGGTTGAATGCTCTCATGCATATTGGTGTCCTTTCTCTGAATGTGCGGGGAAACCAGCTCTACAAGGCGACTGAAACGGTTCTCGTCCATCCAGATGAAATTTTTCAATGCACACGGATCCTCCTCTCGCAGCTCGGTGAGCAGCGCATTATACGCTCCACGAACAGGTCTCCGCAGAAGCCAAGGCCGAACCCAAACGCTTCTCTTCTTTCGTTTTTTCTTTTGTGAAAGGTTCGCTGTATAAACGGCGCCTAAAGTTAAGAACAACAGCTCTTCGTCGCTATCAGACGACATGGCGGCAGCCATATTGCCAGTGACGTTGGATACTGCATGCGACCAGGTCGCACTGTGTGAACACACCTGTTGCAAGCGAGTTGCAGCACAATCGAAGATGCAACCTAGCTGCAACCATTGCATGCAATGGTTGCAGCGACTTAGTTGCATCGTGTGATGGCACCTTTAAGAGTTCTCACAAGATTTATGGTTCATACCAGATGTAAGATGGAAGTAAATCAATTATTCGTAATTTTACATGTTTTCTGCGATTGTTCCACACTACAGTCAGCTTAGGATGCTTCAAAATTTGTTTTAAAAAATGCTCAAAAGTTGTTTACATCATAACCATTTAGCACGAAAACAACGAGTACTTCAGGAAAACAGTCTAGAGCTGCATTTGTATGTCTGAAGAACCACCTGGAGGATGGGCATTTCCACCAGTCAGTCATAACAAAGTGATACACAGAGAGACAGAGAGGACAACCTACCAACTCATCCTCAGTGTCTCTGTCAATCACGACAGCGTCCTGTGGCACTTGCGTCGACCTCATCGACTTGGTTTGATACTACCTGTCACCACAAAAGTATCACATTTAGTAGTCTCAATAGAAATAACTCTACAAATTTATATATTTATAGAACAATTATCACTAAAGCTCTATGTATGCTACAGAGGGTTGGGATTTTCAAGACTCATAATCCAAACATGCATGTGCACACACTGTAAATGTATGAATAATTATTACCTAGTATTATTATAGTCCTCTGCTACTGGGTGATGTTAAATAGGTCAAGTGCTCATTAAACTGTACAATTAACACACTGCTGTAAATCCTAAGTTCTTAATAAATGTAACACAACAATAATTATAACATTTGGAGATTATTGATGTCTTTGTTTACAGAATTTAATTATCGGAAATAATGTCTGATCTAAAGTTCACAGTGCCATCCATATAGGGAAGTTTACTTCCATTTGCAGAGAGCTGGACACACAGACAAACAAGTTGAAACTACAAATATTGTCCTACATAGTTTGATGTTGTTTAGACAGACATGTAAGTATACAGAGGCACTGTGCTGATGACAGTACCACAGAGTAAAGTAAAGGTAAGTTCTTATATAGCGCAGACACGCAGTATCCAGTCCTCAGGACTGCTCAAAGCACTTTACGTTATACTCCCTGGCAGACTTGTTCAATCGAACACCATCTTGACTTCTATGGGAAGTCTCTTCACATCTATAATATTCCTTTAATGTATCGGTACATCAGTGGCCAAGTTTATGTAAGCACATTAGGAACATCAAGTGTCTATAAACACTTCATTTTAATAACGGGATTTGTCTGACAAGAAGCCAGGTCATTTGGCAGAATATCAGAATGCCATGTGACACAACTGATAAATGAGTGTAACATCATGCATGTGCATTATCATGCCTCACTTGAACTTTGGAATGTCATCAGAAATAAACAGATCAAAGTTCATATTCTCATAATTTATACCAACAATCCTGCTCATAACATACCACGCTTAAACGTTAAACATGTTTTGATTTTATCAGTGTAATTATTTTTATATGGATATATATACTGTTTTTATCAATGTATTGTTTTTTTATATGGGCATATTTGACTGTCTGAAATAAAAACATTATTATAAAATAGTTTATATATTTGTATTATTATTATACATACGATTCCATGTACATAGGCAGGCAATAGTCGTTTATATAATGTCTTGCATCCAGTAGTAACAGATTTGTAATAGCATTTGTCATAACTTGGCAGTCAATCCTGAAGCTGTAGCCGATTCATGTTTTCTGGTAGTGACACAACTTATTTTGTTGGGCACTGCAATATTTTGTGCAAACAAAAGTGCAAACAAATTGCTGGAACTATGGTGTATTGCTCTTTCTTTGTACGTCCGGGTCTGGACCATGCAATAACAACAGCTTACTTTTATTCCGTACCTCAATCTATATCTACATTATACGTGTTGATCGAGTAGAACATGTAGTTCTATGTACACTTGTCGACAGAACTAAAGTCAAAGTAAAGTCAAACCATGCCCTGAAAAAAAATGAATCCAGCTGATCTGGTCAGCAGATGCAGGTATTACTTTATTATATACTCAGTTATGCTTATTCAGTTATTGTTATAATAGTATATAATTATGAACATAATTCGTCATAAATAAGATTAACTGTTGTCAGCAGCCTTCTCTGTAACAGTGCATGAACAGACTCAGGTACCCAGACTCGATTCCACGATGTTTAGCCTAGCCTAGGTAAGGGTTCAGGGACCGTACATAAAAACTATAAAAAAAAGTTGAGTGTTATGACTTACCGTCTCATGGACATGGTGACACCAACAGTAACAGTTCGAAGACGAGACTCGAAGTCATACGACTAACAAATTGTTTTATGATACTCGTTATTCGAGAAACAAATCCATAAGTTTACATCAATCTGTATCTCATACACAATCCCTACCCTATATGTGCGGTTACCTAACTGGAGGTTCAGCACAGAATTCACGGGAAGCGCCACTCATAACGATTGTCGACGTGTGAATTATTCCTTCGTCGTGTTTACTACCCAGTTCAACTTCTTTATGTACAAGCGACTAGTTTCGCCATCTGTCGGTAGTAACTGTCGGTTTATATCGTGAAACTCCACCAGGTGGTAGCACTATAGTACGGAACCACAGGGTCACTAATTTCTATGTAATGTAATGTGATGTGATGTGATGTGAAGTGGTGTGATGTGGTGTCGTGTATTGTAGTGTAGTGTAGTGTAGTGTAGTGTAGTGTAGTGTAGTGTAGTGTAGTGTATTGTAGTGTACTGTACTGTACTGTAGTGTAGTGTAGTGTAGTGTAGTGTAGTGTAGTGTAGTGTAGTGTAGTGTAGTGTAGTGTAGTGTAGTGTACTGTAGTGTAGTGTACTGTAGTGTAGTGTACTGTAGTGTAGTGTACTAAAGTGTAGTGTAGTGTAGTGTAGTGTAGTGTAGTGTAGTGTAGTGTAGTGTACTGTACTGTACTGTACTGTACTATACTGTACTGTACTGTATACTGTACTGTAGTGTAGTGTAGTGTACTAAAGTGTAGTGTAGTGTAATGTAGTGTACTGTAGTGTACTGTACTGTACTGTACTGTACTGTACTGTACTGTAGTGTAGTGTAGTGTAGTGTACTGTAGTGTAGTGTAGTGTAGTGTAGTGTACTGCAGTGTAGTGCAGTGTAGTGGTGTAGTGTACTGTACTGTAGTGTAGTGTAGTGTAGTGTAGTGTACTGTAGTGGAGTGTAGTGTAGTGTAGTGTAGTGTAGTGTAGTGTAGTGTAGTGTAGTGTAGTGTAGTGTAGTGTAGTGTAGTGTAGTGTACTGTAGTGTAGTGTACTGTAGTGTAGTGTACTGTAGTGCAGTGTACTGTACTGTAGTGTAGTGTAGTGTAGTATACTGTAGTGTATTGTATTGTAGTGTAGTGTAGTGTATTGTACTGTAGTGTAGTGTAGTGTAGTGTAGTGTAGTGTAGTGTAGTGTAGTGTAGTGTACTAAAGTGTAGTGTAGTGTAATGTAGTGTAGTGTAGTGTACTGTACTGTACTGTACTGTACTGTACTGTACTGTAGTGTAGTGTAGTGTAGTGTACTGTAGTGTAGTGTAGTGTACTGCAGTGTAGTGCAGTGTAGTGGTGTAGTGTACTGTACTGTACTGTAGTGTAGTGTAGTGTAGTGTAGTGTAGTGTACTGTAGTGGAGTGTAGTGTAGTGTAGTGTACTGTAGTGTAGTGTAGTGTAGTGTAGTGTAGTGTAGTGTAGTGTAGTGTAGTGTAGTGTAGTGTAGTGTAGTGTAGTGTAGTGTAGTGTAATGTAGTGTAGTGTAGTGTAGTATAGTATAGTGTAGTGTAATATAATGTAATGTAATGTATGTATGTTTGTATGTCTGTATGTATGCATGTAATGTATGTCTGTATGTATGCGTAATGTATGTGTGTATGTGCGTATGTGCGTATGTGCGTATGTGCGTATGTGCGTATGTGCGTATGTGCGTATGCATGCACGCATTCACACACTCAAGCACACACGTACCTATATACGTGCGTGCGTGTGTGCGTGCGTGCGTATATATTTGTGTGCACGTGCACGTGTACGTGCATGCGTACGTGCGTACGTGCTTGCATGCGTGTGTACGTGCGTGAGTGTGGGCGTGCGTGTGTAGTGTAGTGTACTGTACTGTACTGTACTGTACTATACTGTACTGTACTGTATACTGTACTGTAGTGTAGTGTAGTGTAGTGTACTAAAATGTAGTGTAGTGTAATGTAGTGTACTGTAGTGTAGTGTAGTGTAGTGTAGTGTACTGTACTGTACTGTACTGTACTGTACTGTAGTGTAGTGTAGTGTAGTGTAGTGTAGTGTAGTGTACTGTACTGTAGTGTAGTGCAGTGTAGTGCAGTGTAGTGCAGTGTAGTGCAGTGTAGTGGTGTAGTGTACTGTACTGTACTGTAGTGTAGTGTAGTGTAGTGTAGTGTACTGTAGTGGAGTGTAGTGTAGTGTAGTGTAGTGTACTGTAGTGTAGTGTAGTGTAGTGTAGTGTAGTGTAGTGTAGTGTAGTGTAGTGTACTGTAGTGTACTGTACTGTAGTGTACTGTAGTGTACTGTAGTGTATTGTATTGTATTGTAGTGTAGTGTAGTGTACTGTAGTGTAGTGTAGTGTAGTGTAGTGTAGTGTAGTGTAGTGTAGTGTAGTGTAGTGTAGTGTAGTGTAGTGTAGTGTAGTGTAATGTAGTGTAGTGTAGTGTAGTATAGTGTAGTGTAATATAATGTAATGTAATGTATGTATGTTTGTATGTCTGTATGTATGCATGTAATGTATGTCTGTATGTATGCGTAATGTATGTGCGTATGTGCGTATGTGCGTATGTGCGTATGTGCGTATGTGCGTATGTGCGTATGTGCGTATGTGCGTATGTGCGTATGTATGTGTATTTGTGTGTTTTTAAACGTGCGCGCATGCATGCACGCATTCACACACTCAAGCACACACGTACCTATATACGTGCGTGCGTGTGTGCGTGCGTGCGTATATATTTGTGTGCACGTGCACGTGTACGTGCATGCGTACGTGCGTACGTGCTTGCATGCGTGTGTACGTGCGTGAGTGTGGGCGTGCGTGTGGATGTCGCCCGCTATGTCACTAAGTGCCGATTCGGTCGTGAACAGAATCCAACGGGGTGTCTTGTTAAGCAGCGCCTCCCCTGGGCAAATCCTAAATCGGCCCTTGTATAATATACGCAACCTTTCTTTACATAACATGTATAATGGCCCCTAGTTCCCAGTTCGTCCCGTAAGTGTTGGCAGCCAATCTAGCTAGGAAATGGAAAACTTTGATTCAAAACCCTCAGTGGCAGATGTGCTGGACAGCTTTAGACTGTGAAGATCTACATCCATGGACAACAACGACCTGCCTCAGCTGTGGGTAAATAGTCTCCGTGCCTCCGGAGAATGTCTTTGATCCAGAGACTAGGAGAAGGACCCTCCAATCTAACACCTACTGCGCAGCTTTGTGGTTGCCATAGCCGTTTTAACCCGCGGAGTCACCGTGGATAAGCCCTTGGCCTAAAGGGTGGGATTGGTATACACGTACGTACTATAATCCTCACTTTAAATCTACATAGCACATGCAGGCGGGAAGAATAGCCCTACAGCGATGGAGAAGGGGGAAAACAATAGATACTACAGATGGCAGTCGCAGTTTCAACTTTGCATATAGGCAGCTGTGCATGTAGGCGGCTCAGGGTCGCCTGTCTGTTGACATGAGACAACAACAGCATTCGGCAGCATTCTCAGTGACTAAGCAGTCATCCTCAGAAACAACTCTGCGTGCTTGCTCCGAAGGGAGACGGACCTAGGAATCGACTACCAAGAGAGCTGCCCAGGACTTTGAGCATTCCAGAAGCGAAGAAGAAAGAATTTGCACCCCAGAGGCACTTTCAGGCAAAATCTACATTTGTTCAACGTGCTCCAGAGCCTGCAAAACCAGGATAGGCCTCTACAGCCATCAGAAAGCGTGGATCAGTTTCCAGGGACGAGATCTTCCCACTGATCTTTGCAAGCGAAGAATCTGCCATCATCACCATTCTATGGGATTATGGCATTTTCCTATTCTGACACACGATTTACTGCATGGGCCGATGAAGGGCGTTGAATAAAGCGTTACAAATATGACAAAATATAGGGGTGTAGACAAAATATATAATAATTTGGTTGAGGGTCACGGCATAGGCCGGTACCTCTTGATGTGCCGTGCCAAGTTGGTGCACGTGTACCTGCAGCACCTAAGGTATGTCTTACAGGCGTGGTAATTATACATAGCAACGTGACATATAATTAACCAGGTAAAAGAACGGCATAGCTGGTGGTTAGTGGCACGAGGTTGTACGGTGTATGCTGTACGAGCAAACAGTGTCGTTTAATTACTGCGCACCAGAAGTCGATAATTCGCGGCTGAGATTTAGGTGTTGGTAACATGACATATTGATGACTTGTGCAGCCCTCCCACGTTGCAATTAATTGTGATGTTAACACCATTCCAACACCACAAAGAGCTAGTTTTTTTCCGTAATATGGCTGTTTCATAAGAAGCCGGGGAGGATTCTAAAGTTTGGATTTCCCATGCAATGTTAAATTATATACTGTTATAGCCCCCCATTATACAAAAGATGATACAGAGATTACCTTCTCCAATATACCTGTCTGCATAGATCTATTATTCATCACCAATATCCTTCTGCATAACACCGACGTGTGTGCGCGTGTGCATGTCGTGCGTGCGTGTGTATCGGGCCTATAGATGCGTGTGCATGTATTTGTGTGGTGTTACGTGCGTGTGCATGTGTATGCGCATTCGTCCATGTATAAGCGTACGAGCGTGCCTACCCTTATATGCGTGTATGGGTACAATTATATATGTGTGACTGCTTGTGCTCACGCTCGTCCGAGTGTGCGTTCGTGCGTACGTGTGCATGCACGCGCGTAGCCCCGTGGCGTAAGCCTACTTGTCAAATTTCAATACCCTAACAATGTCTGACCTAAAAACAACGAATAGGAGGATATAATTTTATTAAACATTTCGATCCCCATGTTCCATGAGCAGATATGTTAACACTTATCACTATCTAAGAGGATTGTACGAACGTCATGTTATTGTAACAACACTATTTTATGACGGTTTGACCAAAAACGGATGTTCGATGCTCGACTCTCGACGTTGGCTGCTATTTATAACGCCTCTTACTGTAGCTCTCTAGATTGTTGTAATAATCGTTAAACCGACATAATTGAGATCTAACGCATTTACGTATTTTATAAGCAGTGTGTTTTGCTTTGATGTTGGTAGAATAGCCTAACAATGATGCTACAGAAATATACAGGGCGGCTATAATATGTCTAGAGTTATCACTATTTTACAGAATCCTTTGAAGCAGTGACGAACATGCTGCGAAACGTAAACACACCAGCGGACCGCGAAACACAACCCACGTGTTGACACCCGAATGACAATTGGGAACAGTGCCAACATGTTAGTAACACGTTTTTGAAGCCCAACAGTATATTGAATCAAAGCCATTTAAATGTGAATATAATAATTAAGAACTACGACAAATATTTACTAAGACTTGTAATATATCCCGAGTTAAGAGTCGGCAACTCTGCCGACGGGAGTATCCGAAACCCCAACTGCCTTACGGATCTCATTGCGGCTACACATGCTAATGTTTGAATAGGTTGTTGCGCGTATAAAACGCGCGCCAACACAACGCAAGTTTGACGACGGCATAGAAGCGTTGCTGCTGCCTGCTTATCTACAACAGTATAGCTGTATACATGGAGGCACATGCAGTGATACTTTACTGTGTACGATGATATACGACCACTTGGCATGGCCACAAAAGTGATTTATTTTACCGTCTACGGAAAGGACGAACAAGCTGAATTTTACGAAGACGATTCGCCCGAGGATGTGAAAGGTTGGTCGTAGCGTTCGGCTGATATAGGCTCTGAATCTTAGCCTTGGCTAGCACACCTTAAGTTAAGGCTTAACAATAACAATCGATGTGCACTTCGCTGGTCAGTTATTGAAGTAGTACTGACCCAATGGTTTTATTTTTTTGGGAACGAAGAGGTAGAATATACAATGGGGGGTACTGTACTAAGTACTACTGTAAAAGAAAAGGACTTAGGGTTAACCGTTAGTGCTGATATGAAGATTTCAGAGCAGTGCGGAATTGCAGCTTCAAAGGGAAATCAAATCCTTGGATTAATTAGGCGAAACATAACGTATAAGGAAAAAGAGCTAATAATACCGCTGTACAAAACAATAGTTAGGCCTCATTTAGAATATTGTATTCAAGCGTGGAGGCCATATCGCAGGAAGGACATAGATATGCTAGAAAGAGTGCAGAGGAGAGCAACTAAAATGATACAAAATCTGAGGGATCTTAGTTATGAAATACGCCTATAAAAATGCGGTTTAACAACACTAGAGACCAGGAGATTGAGAGGAGATCAGATAGAAGTGTTTAAAATATTGAAGGGTTATGAAAATATTGATAGAAATATGTTTTTCTCAGTTAAGAAAGATAGAAGGACTAGAGGACATGATCTTGCATTAGCAAAGCCAAGGAGCAGAGTAGATTGGATATAAGAAAGTTTTCATTTTCACAAAGGACTGTAAATGAATGGAACAGATTACCTGCTGATTGTGTGGGTGCTAGTAGCGTGAATATGTTTAAAAATAAAATCGACACATACCTCAGACGGGCGGGATACACATAGATAAAAAGTTCGGACTCTCGATAAGCCAAGGGCTTCCTTGTCCACCTGCTACCTAGAGTTAATTCTCTGGGTGGCAATCTTGTTAAATCTTGTTAATAAATAAGTTTCCGATCGTTCAGCGGAAAATGTGGTCGCGTGCACAGTCTTGGCGTTATCTTTAAAGCCAATATAAAGGCCTTTAATTTTTTAATGTCGGAGTCAGACGAGTCATTTGCGTCTTTTGAGAAGCAGCAATGACACTGACAGGGAGCGCGCGATGAGCGGAGGGCGGGTCCAGTCGTACCACGGGTGATTGCTCTACTGTAACTGGTAATATTTAATTATAAGTTATTGAGTTAACCGGCTTTACACCTTTTCAGATAAAGTTGTCTCTTTATGCCAATATACAATATTTTATATTAACTTCAAGACATGTGTATAGTCACCTACTCAGTTTCTGCCCTATCTGAGTTTCTGCCTCATTATGATTATATAGCTGGATCTCATATTAAGTACATCTTTAGTCAGATATATCGGACACAATGAGCAAAGGACGTCTACAAACTTGCAACACAGTTTGTCTCAAATTAAAACGAGGCAAACAGGTTTTTGATAGATATTTTGATAGCGAACGCAGACCACGTGACTACAGTGCACCATATCGGTGACGGTGATGTAAACAACCGTAATATTTAAATTTATTGGGCGAAATTATAAGCAACTATTCATATATATATATAATCACCACAGGAAATTTAACGAACAGCCCGTGGAGTTTATACAGTGAATGCGTTGCGATTTGTCGCACTGGGGTAAGACCACATTAAGGATTCGTCCGCCATTACCCACCGAAAGAGTGCCCTTGAAAATACCGTTTTGGTGTCATGTGTGAATTTTTTTCTAGCACTTTGGCATGGCACATGTCAGTCCAATGAATACTAAATGTACTACTACATTAGATCTTTCACGAGGTAGCAATAAACATATCTAGTCGTTCGCGTATTCGCACAGTGGCTATTTTGCAGAACGCACCAATATTTCAAAATCCGTCACCAGATTGGGGCGAAATTGAGGGGTGTCAGGTTTGGGTGGATTTTTCTGAAAACTGAAGTATGAGAATTTTACGAGTTTTCCACAGCACTTGTGTCAATGGAGGTTAAATATGTTGTGAAATTTTAAAGACAATTTTTCGGCAAATTTAGCAGGAAATGAAGGAAACGTTATAATGGCTGCCTATGTAAAATTAAAATGTGGTCTTACCCCCACTGATGATGATTTTAAACATGGTGAGGCAGAAACCGAGTGCTTTTGTATGGCGCGTGAAGTGATTATCGTCTAACGAATATTGTAACCATTTCACTTAAAACAACTTATTTGACACTTAGTTTGCATGCCATTGATGAAATAAGTGGTTCTGATTAGTAATATTGATACGTTGCTGAACGATTTCAAAAATTGTTGGTGAAAACTGCATATTATGCTTGCGTAAGGCAGAAATCTAGTGGTCCAGTATACTAGAATGTGATCCATTCCCAATCATTTCCTTTGAAGACCTCCATTTTGTTCACAAAAGTATTTTTGGCAAAATTCTGAACACGAAGTCTAAGAATTGACCCAACACTATATTATAGTATATAGTCTTAAATCCGACCACACTCAAAATGCACTGCATTTAAAACTGAGCCCACCTCCAAATTACTCCAACCCACCTTGATATATTATAACTAGACATCGTTTGTAGTTGTATATTTTAGTCTAGATAAAACCTGCAGTGACACTAAAGATGAAATGTTTTGTTACATTGTTTGAAGCATCTGTCAATAGACAATACAGGGCCTGTAAGTATGTCATGATGATACATGACGACACGCACAATTATTGCCCACTGTTTGTAGCATTGCGGAAGCCAGGAAACAGTTGTTGACGTTTAGTTTGTCGGTGTATTGCAGCTTTGTTAATTGTGTTATGGCGTTGTCACTTCAGTTTTATATGAATTATACATCGGGGAAATAAAACAATGCACAGAAAGGGCCAGGAACTTGAGGAAGCAGTCAACGGCGGTCATATAATGAAATTTGGTTTTGATCCTGAATTTTTTTCTCGTCTAAATTAAATAGATAATAATATTT
Organism: Escarpia spicata; assembly: GCA_963995525.1. Classification (NCBI taxonomy): domain Eukaryota; kingdom Metazoa; phylum Annelida; class Polychaeta; order Sabellida; family Siboglinidae; genus Escarpia; species Escarpia spicata. Next base: position 4,049,569 of record OZ023214.1, on the reverse strand, counting down.
AGTTAATGTAACTAGAACCAGTACATTTTAAAACATGAAATATAACATATGGATTACATAACATGATTCACATTTTTGTAAGAAATGGGAGTTAAAACGAGATACAACGGATTATCGCCTATAAAAACTATGAATGTTAAAATGTTATAAGTTGTTATTTGAAAAGAGTTTCACAATATACATTAAAAACTACTTAATTATGAACTATAAATGTCATTGTGATATCCATAATTGTTAGTTTTTCTATGCTGCCTCGCCTAAATATATGCCAAAATTGCCGTCTCATAGGTATTTCGTGCACACATTTTTTTCGTTATTTTGCAATGTATTCAGCTTCGGCGAGCGGCGCGAGATAACACCAACAAGTCACTTATATTCCTGCAAAATCGCAGATTTGTAGCAACATCGTTTAGTCGTCTTAATGTCACTCAGAGCCGGTTAGGATTTACTTCTTGGAATCAACTCCATTGGACAACATCACTTATCAATTGTCCAAGAACGGAATATTCACGCAGGATCCCCAGAGTTTCCAACCATGACACCTTTCGGAATTTCGACACACTAGCAATCTAGACATTCGTGTAATATCGCGCCCAAATGTCGGTACCCGGTAATGGCGTTTGGGAGACACGTGGAACTTGGAGAAAAAAAACAAAGAAAATGGTAGCTGAACTAAAACGTCTTTTGTGCTAAATTTTACTATAATAGTATGCGCCCACAAGAAATCAGAATTCTGGTGTAGCTGATGTTGAACTTCTGGTTTATGACTGTGGTGGGAGTAAAAACCGTGCAGGCTAATGATACTAGCCCAAATAAAAAACGTGCATCCTATTCACTAGTCGGCACTTGTATCGAATCCGGACCCTTTTGAAGCCCAACTAGCGACCCGGTTTGCGCTAGTCTGCGCTGCAGCGGTCGTGCATTGCCGCATCGTGCACATAAAAAACTAATGTCTAAAATTAGCAATATAGCAGTGTATGTTGATACAAACCGGGGCGCTAATGTTCTAATTTTATGCAGTTTTTAACAAAATAAGAAATGATTCGTAAGATATCTTTGTGCTAAATGTATAATACATATTCCGACAAAGTTGTCAAAGTTTTGGGAAAGTTGATTTGAGTGAAGTACCTACGAATATAAACCACCGAGTTCATATCTCGTAAAAGACACCTATTGCCCAAAACAGTGTATACTAATGGATTATTGTGCTAGGCAATGATACGTTTGCACAGAATGTGGATATACTAAACAACTTACACTGTTTTATAAAAAAGACACAATTTGAGAAACGTTCTGGCGATTAATAGAAACATACTTTTGTAGCATTCCAGAAATGACTGTTTAATTAATTGCATAGCATGCTAGCAACAAATAAAGTATAATCTATAATCAGAAGCCACCAATACAGCATACCCGTGGCAGTGGCTGTATGGAGACTAGCCAGCTATACTATAATATATGACTACCTTGTCTTCTTATAGGTCTACAGTATCACTGTCAGGTACTCTTGTAAGCCTGTTTTATCATTGACTGTCATGTAGTCTTGTAGATTATGTTTGATTACATTTTACAGAATTGATTATGTCAATTCAAAAGTGTAGTGATCATTATTGAAAATTGTCAATAATTGTGTATCTTTGTACTATACAGTTGTAGATTAATTTAATTTGTTCACATTAGAATTGTTATGCTTCGTTGCTGACCTGCAAACATTTAGAGCATCAACATATGTCTGACCTGCTAACATTTGGACAATTTTTCTAGTGAGAATGCTCCTTTAAAAACTGGCTATATCCACACGTGTTAACTGTCACGATATGTGCAAGTGTATGGTGCCTACTTTCTCTCCTCTGTGTGTATACATGCATGTATACCTCTAATTAGGATATTATAATTATGTGGACATTAAGCAACGTGTACACCTGTACATTAAATATGGGCTGTGCCATTTTCAATTACATAAATGTAATTAGTAATAATAGCCACACTACACTGAGGTCTATAAGGTCAATCTAATACAGAATCACTCAATTATTGAGTACATGTTGTAATGAAAATATTTTATAACAGCAAGTATTTGGTAGTTTGGTTTCTTGGAATCAGCCAGGTTTGTTTTGTCTGACTGGATTGTAACACTAATCATGATATATGAGCTTGCTTCATTTAGATATTCTGTTAATTTCATGGTCATTAGATCTACCAGGGTATGTATTTAAGTGAGTTAACCTGACAGGCAAGCAACAGTGCCAACAAACAATACACCTGCAGCACAAGCAATAAAGGCCCTGAGGGCCTAAGGACCCTGACCACTAACTACACAGCTGTTTGCAGGGGAATTAGAGTACTCCAACTGATTTACTCAAGATTGCCAGTTTAATGTGCCTATTTATGTGTGTTAGATTGGATAGAAGGAGTTCAATTCAATTCAATTCTTTATTTCCAATTGAGAATACAACATACAATATATATACATATTATAGTTGACACAGTTCAACATGGAAAGGGGGAAAGTAGAAGCTCATTGCTTATTATGCACTTTCCCCGACATCATTATAACATGGTCATAATCTTAAACACAGTGTTAGTAACATAAAGAAAATGCTATTGTTAAAGTGAGACCACTACTACAATCGTGCTTCCAAATACTTTCTGAACCTTAACAATAATAACGAAATTAATTACATGACTTATACTCTTCAATTAAGTAATTTTTATATTGTTTTTTGAGATTTCTCACAGTAAGTGATCTCTTTATGTGCTCGTCTAAACAATTCCATAATTTAATACCATACACAGATATACACTTAGCCTTTAACGTGGTTCGGGCATAAACATGTTTTAGTTTATTTCTTTGGCGTGTTACATAGGGTGTAGTATATTTGGCATTGAAAAAGAATTGAAGGTTATCAGGCAACAACTTATTGTTAGCTTTAAACATTACGATAGAAATGTTTAATTTTATTAAGTCATAAAGTTTAAGAATGCGTAGATCATAAAATAATGTATTAGTATGGCTTAGTGGATTCTTCTTACATATTATTCGTACAACTTTCTTTTGTAATATATAAACACCGTTAATATATGTTGTATACGCATTTCCCCAAACTTCGCAGCAGTATGATAAATACGGGAGAAATAATGAACAATATAGTATAAAAAGCGACTTTTTATCTAATAAATATTTAGCCCTGTAAATAATGGCGATAGTTTTTGTTAGTTTAGACTTGATCATATTTATATGATCTTTCCAGCTAAGCTTATCGTCTATTAAGACACCTAAAAACTTAGTAACATATACTCTATCAATAGTTGTATTATCGATTTTTATATCAATATTTGTTGTTTTACTATAGTTGGTAAACAACATGTAGTTTGTCTTAGCAACGTTTAAGGATAATTTATTTACTGAAAACCAGATATGTAGTTTTTGTAGTTCGTCGCTGACAATTTTGCTTAGCTGGGCTGGATCTTTCCCAGAACAAAATATATTTGTATCATCCGCAAAAAGAATGAATTTTAGTATATCTGAACAATTACAAATATCATTTATGTATAGTATAAATAATTTTGGACCCAGAATGGAGCCTTGTGGTACTCCACATAACACCTGTAATAAATCTGAATTGCAGTCATCTATGCTGACATACTGTAGTCTGTTATACAAGTAACTTTTCAGCCACTCGCTGGCCATCCCTCTGATACCATAAGCCTCTAATTTTCGGAGTAATAAATTATGATCAATTGTATCAAATGCTTTTTTTAAATCAATAAATACACCAATTGTGCAATTCTTTTGGTCTAAGGCAGCAGTAATATTTTCAGTTAGTTCTAACAGAGCCATTGAAGTTGACATTTTTGTCCTAAACCCATATTGACTGCTGTTTAAAATGTCATACTTTTCTATAAATTTATCTAGCCTAGAATTAAATAATTTTTCTAATAGTTTTGAAAATTGCGGAAGTAGAGATACTGGTCTATAGTTAGTAAAAACATTCTTTTCCCCTGCCTTAAATATAGGAATTACTTTGGCAATTTTCATTTTACTGGGAAATACACCACTACTAAATGATTTGTTACATATATGAGTAAACGGTATTACAACATTGGAAATTACCTTTTTAACAATTATCATATCAACATTGTCATAACCTGTAGATTTTTTGTTTTTACAACCGTTAACAATATTCATCACTTCCTGTTCTTCTACCCCAGGTAAGAACATGGTGTTGGTGTTCGTATTTTGTAAAAAATCAAGCACACTTGTATTTCCATTTGGTACTCTTATATTTTTTGCAAGATTTGGTCCTACATTTACGAAAAAATCGTTGAAACCATTAACAATATCTGTTGTATTTCTGGTCAATCTACCATTGCTAATGAAAGAGTTTGGGTAACATGACTGTAGTTGTCGTTTCTTTATAATTGAATTTAAAATTTTCCACGTACCCTTTACATTATATTTTTCTTTGACTAATAATTTATTGTAATATTCTTTTTCACAAAATCTAAGAATAGAAGTAAGTTTATTTTTGTAAGTTGAATATTTACATTTAGATTTTGTTGTTCTATGCCGCAAAAACTGTTTGTACAAATTATTTTTCTTTTTACAAGCATTGCGCAAACCTCTATTGAACCAGGGTTTGCTCTTTGAGGTAGGTGTATTCATGCATATTTTCTTAATTGGACAATTCTTATCATACAAGCTGGTGAATATGTCCATAAAATTAGTGTAGGCTATATCTGCGTCGGATTCATTTAAAACCGTATCCCAGTTTACAGCAGAAAGATCACTGTTAAAGGATTTTATACAATCATCACTCAGTTTTCTGATACATCTGTATTTGTTTACAGTGATCCTATTTATATGTGAACAATTACAAACACAAAATACAGGTAAATGATCACTAATATCAGTTATAAGTAACCCGCTAGTAATACTATTATTCAGTTCATTTGTGAAAATGTTATCAATTAAAGTTGCACTGTGATCTGTAATTCTGCTCGGCTTGTCAATTAAGGGATATATACCTAGACTAAACAACATATCCACAAAATGTGTTGTACCATTGTTGGTGTTATACTTTAAAAGATCTATATTGAAATCACCACATATAAATATTGTTTTGTTAGTGTTCCTAACTGTCTTGATCATTGATTCAAGTTGATCAGTAAACATATCTATATTAGTTCCTGGCGCTCTATATATACAACTAACGATGATGTTTTTCATATTACCTATACGTAATTCGACTGTAATACATTCCAATACATCATCAATTACCATAGACATGGTCTGTATTACCTTGAATTCAATTGATACGTTAACATAAATAGCCACTCCGCCACCTTTCTTATTGTTTCTATTTCTGTAAATAACATCATACCCATTCAACAGTATATCAGAGCAATCTTCAGAATCTAACCATGTTTCCGATATAGCAATAATGTCAAACGGGGTGTTTAGTTCAGTTATATAATCTCTAATTTTATCAAAATTTGCCTTGAGACTCCGAGCATTGAAATGAATGAAGGACAATCCTTTCTGAATGTTTTCACTCTTAACAAATTGTTCAACAGTGTAATAGTCACAGCGTGTAGAAATAGTATTAAAGAAGTTGTTGTTTGGGTCAATGTCACATTCAAAATCACCACAGTTGTACTCAGACATGCTAAATGATTTAAAGCCGAAAACTGAGCATTTAACAAGATTTAACAAGATTTAACAAGATTGCCACCCAGAGAATTAACTCTAGGTAGCAGGTGGACAAGGAAGCCCTTGGCTTTTCGAGAGTCCGACCTTTTTATCTATGTGTATCCCGCCCGTCTGAGGTATGTGTCGATTTTATTTTTAAACATATTCACGCTACTAGCACCCACACAATCAGCAGGTAATCTGTTCCATTCATTTACAGTTCTTTGTGAAAATGAAAACTTTCTTATATCCAATCTACTCTGCTCCTTTGCTAATGCAAGATCATGTCCTCTAGTCCTTCTATCTTTCTTAACTGAGAAAAACATATTTCTATCAATATTTTCATAACCCTTCAATATTTTAAACACTTCTATCTGATCTCCTCTCAATCTCCTGGTCTCTAGTGTTGTTAAACCGCATTTTTTTAGGCGTATTTCATAACTAAGATCCCTCAGATTTTGTATCATTTTAGTTGCTCTCCTCTGCACTCTTTCTAGCATATCTATGTCCTTCCTGCGATATGGCCTCCACGCTTGAATACAATATTCTAAATGAGGCCTAACTATTGTTTTGTACAGCGGTATTATTAGCTCTTTTTCCTTATACGTTATGTTTCGCCTAATTAATCCAAGGATTTGATTTCCCTTTGAAGCTGCAATTCCGCACTGCTCTGAAATCTTCATATCAGCACTAACGGTTAACCCTAAGTCCTTTTCTTTTACAGTAGTACTTAGTACAGTACCCCCCATTGTATATTCTACCTCTTCGTTCCCATGTCCTATGTGGAGGCATTTACATTTCCCAAAATTGAACATCATTTGCCATTTTTCAGACCATTTCATCAACCTGTCAAGATCATCTTGTAAATGCTGTCTATCTCCATCACTTTTAATCCTTCTAAACACTTTTGTATCATCCGCAAATTTCAACACCTTGCTTGTTATTTCATCATCCAAATCGTTGATGTATATTAAGAATAATATAGGACCTAATACTGATCCCTGTGGTACCCCACTCAATACCGATTTCCAGTTTGAAGCCTCCCCATCAACTACTACACGTTGTCTTCTGTCAATCAGCCATTGTTCTATCCAGTTTATTATACCATTTCCTATGCCATGGGCCTTTAGTTTAAGCAGTAATCTTTGATGTGGTACTTTGTCAAAAGCTTTTTGAAAATCTAAGTAGACGATATCTACTGGTGTTCCCTCATCTACCCACTTAGTGATGTCTTCCAAAAAACATAACATATTTGTTAAGCATGACCTCGCTTTAAAAAAACCATGTTGAGATGGGTTTATCAAGTTTTGTTTAGCAAGAAAATCCACCATGTGATCTTTAATTAGTCTTTCTAATAATTTACAAATCACTGATGTTAAACTCACTGGTCTATAGTTCTCTGACTTGTTTCTCGAACCTTTTTTGAATAACGGTATAATGTTTGCTTCTTTCCATTCTAAAGGAACCACTCCCTCTTTTAATGACAAGTTGAAAACTGTTGCAAGTGGTATGCTAATTTGTTCTACAATTTCCAATAGTAGTTTGGGTGGAATACCATCCACTCCAGGTGATTTATTTTCCTTCATAGCCCTTATTTTCTTAGCTACCATTTCCGGGGTTACAATTAATTGTCCTAAATAGTCTGAATCTGCCCCCTTGAACTTAGCCTTTGGTATTGGCAGTGAACTAATATCTTCCCTGGTAAACACTGAACTAAAGTACTCATTCAGGTCTTCTGCCATTATGAATCCCTCTGATATCATATTTCCAGCACTATCTTCTAGAGGACCGACCTTATCTTGAACTTTCTGTTTGCTTCGAACATACGCATAAAAACTCTTGCTGTCATGTTTTATATTACTAGCTAATTGTTGTTCATAGCTTCTCTTTGAATTTCTAATTTCAGCTGTAGCTTGGTTAAGTGCTTCTTTATAATTGTTGTAGTCTTCATCATTTCCAGTACATCTATATGACTTCCACATCATTTGTTTATACTTAATTTTTCTAATGGCTTCTTTCGATAAGTGTTTCTTTTTGGACCGTTTTCCTTGGTTTTTGAAGGGTACAAATTTATCGATTATGCACTTAATTTCACTCTTTAATATATTCCAGCATTCTGTTGCCGTCTTATTTTTCAGTGTCTTATTCCAGTCTATCTTTGCTAAATATTTCCTCATGTCCTTATACCTTCCTTTGTGGAAATTTCTCCTATACTGCTTTTTGCTATTCCTTTCTGATTTTACTTTGATGGTAAAATGTATCTGGTTGTGATCACTACTCCCCAGTGGCTCACATATCTTGACATTGTCAACTAATTCATTCTGTGAGGACAAAACTATGTCTAACACATTCTCACCCCTGGTTGGTTCTAGCACATGTTGAGAAAGGAATGTATCTTGAACTAAAACTAAAAACTTGTGGTCCTCTCTCCCCATACTCTGTAGAGATTTCCATTGTATATGCCCATGGTTAAAATCCCCCATAATAATACAGTCCCGTTTGCTTACTTCCCTTATAGCGTTTTGTATTTTTTCATTCTCTTCTATGCTTATGTTTGGACTTCGATAAACCAACCCAACCGTCAACGTTGAGTTTCCTGTAACTATGTTACACCAAACAGCTTCTTCGCAATCTGCTTCTCTTTCTAATTTTATTTCATAAGCCTGAATAGATTCTTTAATATATAAAATAACTCCACCTCCCTTTCTTCCTATTCTATCTTTTCTAAACATTACATATCCTGTCAGTCCCAATTCAGCATCTGATATATCGGTGGTGGTCCAGGATTCGGTTATACCTATTATATGAGGGTCAATATCTTCTACCATAATGTTTAGTTCATTTCTTTTGTTTACTATACTCCTTGCATTTAAACAAACACATTTATATCCAGCTTCAGAAGAGTTTTCCAGACTGTTATTTGTTGATTTATTTGTGCTGTCTTTATCTATGCCTCCATTTTCAGGCTTTTCTGTGAGTCCCCCCTGCGAATCTAGCATTGATCATAGATATTGTATATAGCGGCATTAACATTCATATCAGAGTTAATAAATTTAAATTCATCATCGCTAACAGTGCTGTATGGAAAAATGTCTATACACATGTTACAATATAAATAAACAGAATCTTTACCTTGGCATGACATTTGATTTTGTGTTAAGTTTGCTGATCTCCTGTGAAGCACACTTTGGCACAACGAGCATTTCAGTGCTCGTCTAGCCATGGCTAATTAGTGTTATCGTCCGATAGCATTGTTCGGTTGGATGAAGTTACTGCCGGTCGAGATGGCGGAGGTCCTGGTCTGTGGTTATGGAGACTTTCCTGCCACTGGCGAGTAGGCAGACAATACGGCCGTCAGACGTCCAGGTGGCAGTGACGTTGGGCAGCGACTTGGCTTTGGAGAGCAGCTCGTTGCGGCGTCTAGTGAGGTTTTCCGTGATGAGTAGTTTGGTACCTTTCAGTCGCCGTTTCATCGAGAAGACTTTCTGGCGTGCTTGGTAGGTTGTAAATTTCACGATAATGGCTCGTGGTTTCGAAGTTGATGAGTTAGCGGATGTCCCGAGCCGGTGACATCGGTCGATGGTCTCACGTCCAATCGAAACGCCGAGCTTGTTGGTGAAAATGTCGAGAACTGCAGACTCTGGGTCGGTAGTGTCCGGCACACCGTGGACGATTAGGCAGTTTCGTCTACTGTACTGCTCCATCACGTCTAGGTCGTTGTACAGTTTTGTATTAATCGTCTCAAGTTGTGAGACTCGAGCGGCCATCTCCGCGGCGTCAGCTGCAGCACGAGTAGTGTCCATCTGGGATGCCTTGTATATGTCTTGTTTAATGTCAGCGATGACGTCTGTTTTCAGGATGGAGTCGACGATTTGTTTTGCGAAGTTTTTGTTTACAACCAGTCTGGCAAGGATAGCCTGACTGATTGCTTCGACGACTGTGGCGATGATAGGGTCATTTTTCTCAATGAGCGCAATGATTGCGGTGCGCATGTCTCCATTCAACGATTCGTTGGTTGCTTCCGAAGCATTGGTGCAGGCACTAGCGCTTCCCTTTCGTTGACCTTTTGTCATGTTCAGTATGCGAGTCTACCATTCGATGACGTCTTTGGTGCAGTAAGGGTTCAGAGTGATTTGTCTGGCTTGTATCATTCCATTTGTTTCTGTAGAAGGGTGTCTGGTCTAGTCTTGTCCATGCAGTTTCTTCATTATTCGCAAAAATATTGTAAAGATAACCTGTTTAAACTTATTCTGCTTCTAGAAGATTTTATTTTCTCAATAGTGTATCTAAGGTATAAAAATAAACACCCTTCATTGGTTGACTCATGTCTAAAATATATATAATAATTATTGTTATGTTTTTATATTTTCTTTACACATTATAATATTAATCTTTTTTTGTATTAAAAGGTAAGTTCTTATATAGCGCAGTATCTAGTCCTCAGGACTGGTCAAAGTGCTTTACACTTTACTCCCTGGCAGACCTGTTCAATCGAACACCATCTTGAATTCTCCGGGAAGCATCCAGCCGTGCTGCAATTAATGCGTGAAGACTGTTCGTACACAAATGTCCACCACTGTCTATAGCCAGGTACTCATTCATACAGCTGAGTGAACTGGAGCAACGTATAGTGAACGAACTTGCCCAAGGTTCGACACCGCCGCACAGGATTCGAACCTGGGTTCTCTTGGTTGAGAGTCTGAAGCTCTGGCCACTGCACCACGGCGCTACACATTCTCGAGTCTGGAGTTTTAGTAGCAACATATTGATAAGTCAAAACATTGTATCGTTTCAAGCTGGTGACTCCTGCATATTTAAGAAATTAACATTCGGTGGTCAACATACAGTGAACACAAAGTGGATGAATTATGCAGACTTTAGAATGACTGGAAGTGGTGAATCCAGGAAGTATGTTCTCATGACTCGTACATGTAGGTACTAAGTTGGGTTACATTTCTTCATTTTGCGGAAACATTCTCGAGTCTGGGGTTTTCCTATCCAACTGGGTTGCCTAGCTCAAAGTTGGGTCACGATCAACCAAAAAACAGATATTTAAGAACAAATAAAGATCATGACGACTATCTCAAAAGGACATTCAATATCTTGGATATTGACCATCAAAGAAAAGCAGGCATAAAGGGTTAAACATAGGCTTCCTTTAGTACACCCCTTGACTGTCATATATAATCCCTGAAATGCAGTAAGAAATTTTTTTATTGACTCAGCTGAGTGGCTTTCGAACAAAGTTGCTATAATGAACACGATCCTGCTGGAAACGTCACACATCACAATGGAACTGTGTATAAATTGCTTGCACAGCAAGGAGTTGCATAGCATTGGTATTCTATTGCTGTTGTATGGCACAGCCTGGAGCAACCGACTTGTCATGCGTAATTGTAACCAGTAAATAGTCTGACTGACCACTTCAAGTACACTAAAGATCTGGCGAAGGAACTGGTTCATGTTGCTATGATAATAAATATATAAAAGTTGCCCTAGTAGGAGAACTCGGGAGGTCGGAGATCCCACTTTGCCTGTTGCTATGACAACGGAAGGGGGAACCAATTCTAGTCCTTCCAAATCTCCACAGTCTGATTGATTCAAAAAGTAGGATATTTCCCACTGTTTTGTTATTTTTCATGAGGGTGCACAGCTGATTACAATTTTTTTGAACCCTAATCACAGAGATTAGGGAGCCAAATTATGAAAGGGGAGCTAATTAGGTATAACAGCACTTGCTCATGGCACACCTAAGTGTCAACACTGTAGGGTAAGTAAAAAAGTAAGTGTGCAATATCTAGTCCTTAAGTAAGACCGCTGAAAGTGCTTTACACTTTAATCCCTGGCAGATTGTTGACCTGAACACCATCTCTACCTCTCTGGGAAACATTTAGCCACACTGCAAATATAGTACACAAACTATCCATTCGTGTGTGTGTGCGTGTGTGCGGTGCATGAGGTGCGGGCGTGCGGGCATGCGTGTGTTATGCATAGTGCACATGCATGAAAGCGTAAACAAGTTCAAAATGATGGCTCACAAAATTTTATTGGAAAGGCAAAATTAAGCACGATCGAAGAATATAGATTACCACATCTGTCTACACAGGCATAAATCATTAACACAGCATATATATTAGTTATTCAAACCAACAACTTTAAACCAGGGATTACCCCGCGAACCTCCCACCAAAATTTTTCATATTGGATTGAAATCAACACTGAACTGAATAAGCAATGAACCAGTTCACAAAACAGATAACTGCCACTACACCTAGCCAACCACCCTAAGGCACCCATAATCAAGAAGGTATTTATATTTAACAGTTATCCTATGCGATATACATAACTATACCACTCTAAATCCACTAAATGCTACGTGCATTTTAGTCTCATCCCCAGCAATCACAACACTATGCTTTCAGGCTTGCGACTATAGCTCATGTAAACACAAAACTAAAAACAACATACTCAATCTTGCGCAACTGTGTGAATCCATTTTGTCCACAGCCTGCCAATGTCAATAGAAAGGAAACACTGTACACAATAACCAACTTTCTACTAACAGGCCTTTAGTCAAGACGCTCTATCCCAGCATTGCCCTGGGGTCCAGACAGGGTGAAGACCTACATTTTCAATTGCACCACACAAACGTCTTGAAACTCATCCACCTGTACTAATACCATTAAAACTACTAAGTACTACATGTATTACTAATAGTTAAAACAGCAGCCTATACAATTTGGATTCCCAGTACATGTTCCCACAATGATGTAAATACAAGCAAAGGACAACATGCAACAAAGTACAGAGTTGAGAACCTTAGCTTCGCATAGTAGATGGATATCCTGTATCTCCTGGCAATAAGGAATACTATTATTCCTTCTCCTTTCTCTTGATGTCAAGACCAACCCTGGGCCACGCACACCAAAGTTTCCTTGTGGAGAATTCACAAAAGCAGTGAGAGGAATAGACTATGGAATCGCGTGTGATAACTGGTATTTGGTACCACACCAGATGTATCCTCATGTGTGACCAAGTCTATTTTGCACGAGGCGACATCTTCTGGACTTGCTTCGCCTGAGGTGCACCAAATGTCTCCAGTGAACTCTTCACCATAATTCCTGCTAAATTATATATGGGATCTAGAAACCACCCTTCCCTGGATTATATATCACGAGCCTCATCACTGTCAACAACTGGATCCAGTAGTCATGCATGCCAACAAGGTAGCCCAGCTAGTCACAGCTTGATCCATGGGTCCCCTCCCCACCTACGACCTCCACACCAAGCATTCAGCCAATCCACCAGACTTCAATTCCACCTCTGGGTGTAGAGCTTAATGAACATCTCCACTGGTGGAAACACATAAAGGCCACCACAGCAAAGGCAAATAAAACAAACGGCTTCATCTATAGAAACCTCAAAGGATGCCCAGCCACCATTCAGTCACATTGCTTCAAGTCTAGTCCGTCCAGTACTGGAATATGCCTCAGTAGTCTGGGACCCCCACCAGATGAAGCTCAAGTCCAACATCGAGATGGTCCAGAAGAGAGCTGCCAGGCGGATCTTTCACTATTTTAGAACAATGACAAGCACCTCTGATCTCGTTGCCAAACTTGAGCTTCCAAACCTTGAAACCAGAAGAAAAGTTGACAATGTCTGTATGATGTACGAAGTCATAAATGACTTTGTCAACATTACACTATGCTTGCATACAACCAGAGGACATAATTACAGACACCCGATTCCATACTCCAAGACTGATACATGCCTACACTCATTTTTCCCTCAGCTGCACATCTCTGGAACACCACCCCACCAGCCGCACCAGATACCACCTCACTGGTAGCTTTCAAGCAGCAGCTGGGAGGCTCTGGGCAGCAAACTAATCCCACAGTCCACGCCACATAATATATAAGGACAGTGAAGTGTTGTTAACCACATTTTTATTCACCATTTACATGAGTGAGTGTGTGTGTGCATGTGAGTGTGTGTGTGCGCGTGTGCATATGTGAGTGTGGTGCAAGTGTGTGTGTGTGTGTGTTTTTGTGTGTGTGAGAGTGTATGCGTGCGTGTGTGCGTGCGTGCGTGCATGCATGCATGTGTACAACTGGAGTGAATGAACTTGCCCAAGGTTGAAATGGCAATAAGAGGTTATGAACTCAGAATCTACTGTAACCAATAGAAACGGGTAGGCAGATGCAATGTCACGGTGACAAATTAGGTTCTCAGGGTACTTTGACACACTGACACTGTCAACTTTGGGACTAGAGGCTAGTGACAGGTTGACAGTACTTATCAACCTTACAAGCTCTATCAACAAGTTGTCACACTTCCATCAAAGTCAGTCATTTCAGTCTGAGTCAGTCAAACATGTCTGCTTAATCTCTGCCAGTCAACCACGACTGCCTCTATTGTTCACGCATGCTTCTATTGTGTACGTCTGTCATATACTTCTTAGTGTACATAGATTGATAGAAATAAACTTCATACTGAAATCTATCAGGTATTTAGTAGACAACATCTCTGACTTTGTAATAGTGTAACTTAGTCTTAAGAGAAATACTGGATGCCTTGTCTACTGACTAAGTAACCTTGTGGTAGCGCTATTATAATATTACACTAATTACAGTTATGTGTTATTTATATAAGTGTCTGGGGTCATTCAAACATATCTGATTGTTTAGCTATTTGGCAGTTATTGTGTTTTTCTTAGCCACTTACAGTGAGCATTATTTATAACATCAGTTATACAATCTATGTAGATTACTGGCTCAACTTAACATCTTATGCCTGGGCTCGCCAAACAATTTTTTTAGTCATTTTGCTAAATGATGTTTTTAGTCAACTTATTTTTTCAGCCTAAGGCTAATGGCAAAAAGTTCCTTTTTGTTTAGCTGGACTTCTTATTTTTTTAGCCATTAGCTAATCATAATGGCTAATGTGAGCCTAGACTGGGGTATGTCGTTTGGGTACAAAAATTCTGTTTTTGGTGTATAATATTGTGTACATGTACGTTGAAGAACGGTACATGTGATAAAATGTCAACCGGATAGAGCAAAACAGGAGACATTTAAATGGGCCAACGTGTAATATTTAGGTTTGGTTCTCACAATTTAATTATATAATATACTTATATAATTATATTGAATATATAAGGGGTATGACCATCAATTACAGAAGCCTGCTGCTATATTGCTGCCACCACACTACATTGATCTGACAGGGCCCGACTTGATTCGGATTGGGTCCACCTGTGTCTTGACAGTGCTCTGCTTGGTTGTCCTAGGGCCCTACTTGGTTCGGATTGGGTCCACCTGTGTCTTGACAGTGCTCTGCTTGGTTGTCCTAGGGCCCTACTTGATTCGGATTGGGTCCGCCTGTGTCTTGACAGTGCTCTGCTTGGTTGTCCTAGGGCCCTACTTGGTTCGGATTGGGTCCACCTGTGTCTTGACAGTGCTCTGCTTGGTTGTCCTAGGGCCCTACTTGGTTCGGATTGGGTCCGCCTGTGTCTTGACAGTGCTCTGCTTGGTTGTCCTAGGGCCCTACTTGATTCGGATTGGGTCCGCCTGTGTCTTGACAGTGCTCTGCTTGGTTGTCCTAGGGCCCTACTTGGTTCGGATTGGGTCCACCTGTGTCTTGACAGTGCTCTGCTTGGTTGTCCTAGGGCCCTACTTGGTTCGGATTGGGTCCGCCTGTGTCTTGACAGTGCTCTGCTTGGTTGTCCTAGGGCCCTACTTGGTTCGGATTGGGTCCACCTGTGTCTTGACAGTGCTCTGCTTGGTTGTCCTAGGGCCCTACTTGGTTCGGATTGGGTCCGCCTGTGTCTTGACAGTGCTCTGCTTGGTTGTCCTAGGGCCCTACTTGGTTCTGACACTGACAGGGCCCTATCTGACCTGTTACTAATTCAGGATTATCTGCAGTATCCCTTGTTTGGTGTTAGATAAATAACACAAGGGCTGACATAAAAGTGGCTGTAGAATGGGCCACTGAGATACATAAAATTCATGTAAATATCTCCAATTGCAGTCATTAATCTTGTCCATTTGTGCAGTTTAATTAGCACACACTGACCAGTTCAGTCCCACTGCCCAGTGGCTAAGTACTTAAGTAGCCATGTAAGCCTGAATGGCCATAATGAAAGCTGGTCATGCATGTCATTGATATCAGTAGTGGCAGAGTAATGAGTCCTTTCAACAACATGGCTGGACTACTGGACATAGCTGGACTAAGTGGACATGCGGCTGAATATGTACATATGTTAGATAGGGTTGGAGGTCACTTACATGTTTTGGGTCAAGTATAAAAATTAAACACGGCAAACAAATGTCAGATGTGAATAGCCTTCCGGAAACAGTCAAAATCTTCAAGATATAATTGTGCACGCACGCACGCACGCACGCACGCACGCACGCACGCTCACACACACACACACACACACTTAAATTAAATATGAATACATATATTTGAACCCAAAACCAGATTGACACTATTATCTCTGAAGATGCTCTGTCAGAACAGTGACTGTGACAATTGTGACTGGTGGACCCAGAGTTCCCATGGTATATATGGCACGTAAGGTGGACCACCTTGCTTTTTTATTCCCCTCACCTCACAAAATATTTGCAGAAATTGTCACCTTGCAGCTATCCAATTCACACATCCAAAATTGTGTGTTATATCAAGATGAAATCATAAATTAATATTTCTGTTCTAGTTCACTGTAAGTCACCTAAGGCATCAATGAGGAGGTGGGACTTACAGAAGACCAGTTGAAGTTTATCCATAGTCAAAACTAGAGTTGTGTATAAAAATATTTATAGGTGGCATGCACGTACATGTACACATACATATTTTGTATTTACTCTTGTTTGAACAATAATAATAGTTATGCAAAGTTGACGTGCAAGAATTGAAGATGTTTGGCCTAATAGTGAGTAGTGTTTGTCTACACTAACTCTTCAGTCGTTGTGTGGTCACTGAGTAATGTGAGATTTTGGGAGTGTTGTAGAGTAATTTGTACAACATGGTGCTGTGACTTTAAGGCACACTGATATCATCTCATTCTTAGATATATTCCTGTTCTGTGTAAAACGGATCTGTAGATGGCGGAGATATCCCAGTAATCAGTAACTTACTCTTTTTGGCTGTTGTAGCTGATTAAATCTAAGTTCAGTACAACACCATGAGGTCTCTAAAGGGCCCCCTGAAGACATGCTGTCCCCTGGAGACATATTGCCCTGTCCAGTCAGGCTGCGCCCTCCAGGCATAATGAGACACTTGTTAGTTATGTTTCTGAGGTAAAGGTTTCTGTTACAGTTGTACTAACAGCTGATTATATTACACTGCAACATGTCGTCATTATGCCAATGATTTAATCATAACTTTTGTAATAAAAAATGTGTCGCCAATCAGTTAAAATTGGATCTTGTAATTCTACAACAAATAGCTTTTAGTATAAAACTTTACATTATCTCGACCAAAACGTACCATACACAATCTGTCCTTCATACCCACTGGTACCACTTTTCCTACTTGTGCCAACCTAACCCACTGGTGCCACCCTACCTAATGGTGCCACTACCTACTGGTGCCATCATACCCATTGGTGCCATCCTACCCACTGGTGTCACCCTATCTAATGGTGCCACTACCCACTGGTGCAACCCTACCCACTGGTGCCACCTTACCTAATGGTGCCACTACCCACTGGTGTCATCCTACCCATTGGTGTCATCCTACCCACTGGTGCCACCCTACGTAATGGTGCCACTACCCACTGGTGCCATCCTACCCGTTGGTGTTATCCTACCCACTGGTACCACCCTACCTAATCGTGCTGCTACCCACTGGTGCCACCCTACCCACTGGTGCCACCCTACCTAATCGTGCTACTACCCACTGGTCCCATCCTACCCACTGATACCACCCTACCCATTGGTGTCATCCTATCCACTGGTGCCACCCTACCTAATGGTGCCACTATCCATTGGTATCATCCTACCCATTGGTGTCATCCTTCCTAATGGTGCCACAACCCACTGGTGTCATCCTACCCACTGGTCCCATCCTACCCACTTATACCACCCTACCCATTGGTGTCATCCTATCCACTGGTGCCACCCTACCTAATGGTGCCACTACCCACTGGTCTCATCCTACCCACTGGTGTCATCCTACCCACTGGTATCACCTTACCCACTGGTGCCACCCAACCCACTGTGCCGAATCCTACCCACTGGTACCACCCTACCCACTTGTGCCATCCTACCCCACTGGTGACACCCTAACCACCTCGGCAATGAATGCATATTGAGAAGAGGGCTGTGTCACCTAGGGGATAATGATATAATGGGCCACATAACAGTCAAACAATAACAATGAATAGAACACAATTTAATATAACAGAAACATAAATATCACTACGTGGTCTTACAAAAACAATACAATATACAAGGTTCTACCACTAACTCCATCTGTAGACTCGCCAGTTCTCTTACGGACCCACAGCCCGATATACACAGTTCGATACACACAGTTTGTTGCCCGTCACTGTACAGTGCAATCAGCGACCTGTTGCCACTCGGCATTGTCCTCTTTCGCCGTCATGCTGCAACATACTGCCTGCATGTACATCTCTTTGCATCTGCTTTAACTCTACTATCGACAGCCATATCTTTACTCTTGACAACTTCCATGGGCTTCATAGGTTTGGTAACCTTTTGTGCCCTTGTTACTACTGCACAATTTACATCAGCTTTTGTTTGCAAACTTTCAGACTCTCCTGGCGTCGTCTCACTTCGTTCCTTTTTCGAATCAACATTTGTTTCCACTACTGGTTCCTCTTTTGATTCAACATTCCTTTCCACAGCTGGGGGTCCAATTGCGATCCGGATCACTTGCTTCCCGTGCTCCTGGAATATTCCACACAACTAAGTCGTATACCGGATTTTCCATACTTAATGTTTGCAGTGCTCACGAGTAATACGGCATATCTACATTTATCCTCACCGCAGGTGCTTCAAACACATCGCCGTTGATCACTACGCAGAGTTTCTTCTTACCTGTGTAGTCAGGGCCTCACCCATAGACTTGAGCACCCGTCCATAGGACGGGTAACATTCAAAAATTGTGTTTTTGGACGGCTTCAAATTGATTGTGGACGAGTCTTTTTTGCGCGGGCCAGCCCGTCCATGCCATTTTTACGATGGCATTGAAACTACAGCAAAGCCAGTTACAAAATCTACAGAGACTGGTTTTGAAAATCGCCCACCCAGACAGCCTGGCCTGCTCCCAGACACACGCCAGAAACCAGTTAAGCCAGGCCTGGACTTGCTAGGATAATTGTCACCTACCCGCTAACGGCAACTTGCTAGGGTAATTGTCACCTACGTATGTCTATGTAGACTAAATAATGCTATGTGAGGTCAACGTCAGGTCAGGGAGATACAATAAGCACTTGCCGATTACGACGCGTTCTTGGAAAACGGATGCGTAATCAACAGTTCCAAACGGGATTTGTGTTTTTGAACAGAAACTCGGTAAACGCTGAAAGAGTAGAATCACCAACATCGTAAACGATACTGACTTAATTGGCGATACTTTGAAACAAACATGATTACTATGCAAAGGTATTCGTTTAATTTGGGTGATTTATGACAAATGATTTTTAAAACGTGCAAGGCAAATCGTTACGAGTGTGATGGCGCCGGTGCTACCTCGTGAGTCGTGTCAACCAAAGGCAAAAGCAAAGACCTTGTATCAATACAAGACGATGCAGCATGCGCTATTTCAATTGTTCAAAGTATGTAAGTGGAGCGGTTAGTCCGCCATTCTGGAGTCACGCCAAGCCAGAACATATGCATTGACGCACTTGGTAGCCTCCCAAATGGCGGACAAAAACTCCAATTGTAAACTGCCATGACCTCGTCCAGTGACGCCTCCTGTCTAAGTATAGGCTCCTTGACCTTGGTATCAACCGACGTAAACAAGGATGCGGGCGGAAGGTACTAACATAAACCGTTTTGCGATGATCGTTGTCTGGCTGTCCGCTAAGTGCATTGAAGACATGTTGCTAATTAAATGTAATTGTCACATCGTTATAACATTCATAACTGTACATATTCCTGTTTCGAACACAAAACTCGAAGAAATAACAACAGCCTACGTTACGCTGGCTCAAAGTGATATAGCCAGCGTTTCGTAGTTCTAACAAATTCCCTTGGATGGCGTCATATATAGCGCTAGCTAAACTGAAACAGCATCAGTGATTTGAACATTCATAATTGTTCTATGATTGCTTGTGTAAATTACATTTGTCAATGTATATATTAAGCACTGCTGCATAAGAAACAACCAGATATTTATGTTATTGTGTGACAGGAATTATTTTATTATCTAAATTGATTATGTACGGTTGTTATTGTGTTGCAAATATTGCATACAAAAATGTTGTTAGAAAAGTTAACCACACAGTAAAACAGTATTTTTGTGATGCAGAGATCATAACATTGTGATATTTTAAATATTTAACAGAATGTATTGTTTTTCAAAGTTAACTTTGAATAAAATATTACTTTTCTGAACATAAATGGGCTTTTGTTTTCACTTTTAAATACAAAATGCATCATTTGACAAAAAAAATGCTACTTACATTTCTGATCACACATTAGATGTACATTCAGCCGTGTCTTTTGCCTTGCCTTCATAAATGGTAATATGTACTTGCAGTTTATTTTTTTATTTTATGATTGGACACTAATGCTGGTGTATATGTATATATATATATATAAATAAAAAAAAAAATATGTATGTATCATATATATATACTCATAGTTGCATGTCCGTGGAAAAAATTTGGACTGGCAAGGCCCTGATGCTGGTATATATATCTATATATGCTGGTGTATGTATATATATATATATATATATATACTCATAGTTGTGTGTCCTATCGCACATCTGATCGCACGTTCGATCGCGTCCCCAACCGCACTTCGTAGCATGTTGGGAAAAATTTGAACTGGCAAAAATTTGATCCCGGGTGATGCCCTGTGTGTAGTTGTCTGCAGTACACCTGCTCCATTGTACCACTGCTCCTGAACATCCAGTATCCCGCAAGACGCTCACATTCCCTTTGTATCCACATATCCTTCCTCCACTCCTCTTTCTACTCTAGAGTTGTCACCTTCATGCTTCGTTGGTTTCGCGACCACTCCGGCTCTAGTACGCTTCTCAATCTGGCTCACGTGCATGACTTTAACGTTGCCTGGAGAAACTCTTGGTTTCTTAACAACTCGACAGTCACGAGCAATATGGCCTTGTTTGTTGCAAAGAAAGAAAGTAATTCCTCATCTCCCGAACCGGATATACTGAACATGGCCTAGCGAAATGTGTCCTTTCTCGCGAACTGTGTAGTTGTTCAGCTGCAATAATACCTTGACTATGACCACTTCTTTTCAAATGACTATCCTGATTCTGCCTTGGTTTGTTATCAGTGTTAGCGAAGTTGTACGTGTTGCCATGTACGTATAAGTACTGCTCGGCTAAAACACTCACCTCTTGTACATTCGTCGGTCTGCACACACCGATTAATAATAAAATTACATAGTTTCAGCCCAGATCCGACGACAATGAAAACTCGGCAGGACTGAAGTAGGAAGTCACTTCAACTGGTGCAACAGCAATATAGAATATTGTCGTGAATCGTGGCGTGTAAGTTTCCATCGCTTGCCTCAGGTTGCCAGTGACGACGTTGGGATGAGGTATTCCTTCCTGTCCTTTATCGCTTCAAACCAGTCATTGAGTGCTCCATTCAATGACAGTGTATCGCAGCAGGAATTATTGTCACTGTCAGAATCAATAACCGGCAGATGTGTTTACAATCATTCATGCACCTCCGCGCAGCATTCGTAAATGCCGCACAAAATGTCACGGTGAATTAATTAATTAATTCGAAGGTAGTTTGCATTATTCTTAGAAAGTATGTGTAAGATTGCCCCAGAATAGGGACTAATTACCTGTTGAATACAGCAGCTAGTTAGTCATAGTTTCCATGACAACAGCTGCTGGTGTTAATTTAAGACCTGGGCATGTTGCCCATATAAAATCCCACTTTACCTATACAAGATTTATATAATATTTTCCAAATAAACATTATATATATTTTGACAGCACAATGTTTTATGCGTTGTCCGTATTTATCAACCTTGAAACAAAGGTCACACAATAAAAGGTGTATGAATTCTAAAAAAAAAGGTTAGGTCTTATATAACGCAGTATCCAGGGCTGGGACTGCTCAAATTCGGGACTGCTCAAAGCGCTTTACACTTTATTCCCTGGCAGACCTGTTCAATCGAACACCATCTCGACTTCTCTGGGAAGCATTCAGCCATGCTGCAATTAATGGGCGAAGACTATTCATACTCAAATACCCACCACTGTCTATAGCCAGGTGCTCATTCATACAGCTGAATACACTAAAGCAACATAGAGTAAACTACCTTTCCCAGGGTTCACAGGATTTGAACCCAGGTTCTCTCAGTCGAGAGTCCGAAGCTCATACCGCTGCACTACTGCGCTCCACAGTAATAATTCTTGAAAATAATAGTCTGTCGTTGGCCAATAATTAGCACATTTTTAATGGTATTTTATTATTAAACTACTAATAGTTACTGCACATGTTTATATAAGAATATATCAAAGATATAAATTGACATGCAACATAGCCATATACGTAGATAGGGGACACATCTTTTCATGTACAACCACGGTAGATAATCCATTGGAGATAAGCTGATATTCAAGGATGATCTGTCACTGATAAGGAAACTTTACTGCACCGTTGACAGCAAAGCCATTGAAAGGCAGGGATTTGATTACACGGTTTCCTACAATTCTGTTTGTATGAACAGAAATTCCTGTTTGTACATAAGTGTGTTGAGATACGTTGTACCGTCTTTACATACAATGGACTGGCACGTGGCATGTTGGTCATTCCGTGTAAACGCAACCAATGGGTGCGGCACTCATCTCTTCAATTTTTGAATGAACCAGCTTTGTGAAAGCCTTTGGAAAGAAAAGCAAGAATCCAAAATGTCAGTGTTCTAGCTTCAGTAGTTTTCAAGTTATGGCAATTTGAAATTCGGGACGGCTTCTTAAAAATAAATAAAATTATTAACATTTCACAGGTTAATATCTCTTTAACTATTTAGCTTGTGTCATTGAAACTTTGCGGAATTGTTCTCTACAAAGTCCTAAATTTTAAACAGCCGTAACTCAAAAACTACTGGAGATAGAACACTGAAATTTTGGATTCTTGCATATCTAACCAAAGACTTTCACCAAACAAACTAATTTATTCAAACATTTAAGAGATGAGGACAACAAATTTCAGGAATTTTGGTTGCATTATATGGAATGACCCATGTGTCAATGACATTCTGGCTGTCCAATAATGCCTACCTGGGGTAGTCACACAATATTGTAGGAATTAGTGTCCTAAATGGCTTAGAAATAATATTTGGCCCACTTAGTTCAGTTTTATACTTGTGCAATAATTACCGGCCACCATTGAAGACAGACTAGATTTGTTCCCAGTCTTTGCACTGACTTCTTTTTATGAATCGTGTTTGCTGACCAATGGTCAGATCCACAGTGGTGAATACTTGAAGTAGGTGAGGAGCATTTTTAGTGAAACTACATTTATTTATGGGTCTACTATTAATTAGGCTTGTTCTCCCCACCTTGGTGATGAGGATAATACATTACAAATGTTGTAATGAATCAAACTTGGTGATGAGGATAATACATTACAAATGTTGTAATGAATCAAACTTGGTGATGAGGATAATACATTAAAACTGTTGTAATGAATCAAACTTGGTGATGAGGATAATACATTAAAATGGTTGTAATGAATCAAACTTGATGATGAGGATAATACATTACACATGTTGTAATGAATCAAACTTGGTGATGAGGATAATACATTACAAATGTTGTAATGAATCAAACTTGGTGATGAGGATAATACATTACAAATGTTGTAATGAATCAAACTTGGTGATGAGGATAATATATTAAAACTGTTGTAATGAATCAAACTTGGTGATGAGGATAATACATTACAAATGTTGTAACGAATCAAACTTGATGATGAGGATAATACATTACAAATGTTGTAATGAATCAAACTTGGTGATGATGATAATACATTACAAATGTTTTAACGAATCAAACTTGATGATGAGGATAATACATTACAAATGTTGTAATGAATCAAACTTGGTGATGAGGATAATACATTACAAATGTTGTAATGAATCAAACTTGGTGATGAGGATAATACATTAAAACTGTTGTAATGAATCAAACTTAGTGATGAGGATAATACATTACAAATGTTGTAATGAATCAAACTTGGTGATGAGGATAATACATTACAAATGTTGTAATGAATCAAACTTAAGTGTCGCTGCATCAGTCATGGTGTTTATGTGTTATGGGCAAACTTGTTAATACCAATGTTGAGAAGAACGTGTTATTCTATGGGTATTCTGTTGTCCTCACCTCTTAATTGTTTTATCTTGTGGTGTTCCATCAGTTGTTATTATTAGCTAGGGTTGTCACTCGGTCTCCGCGGTTTTCTTACTCAGTGCCTCTTCTGAAGTCCTCGCACTGTACAATATCGTGTTATTTCTAAGGTCTGTACCATTACCTATCAGGCACTTTCATGTAAGCAACCAGCATATTTATATATTCATTGCTTACTCCTGTAAAAAAAGTCTACCCAGCTTTGATCATCTAGCTCTTTTTGTTCCTAGAGTCAATACTACTTTGCAACGAGGGCATTTTCTGTTTTTGCACCAACTCTCTGAAATGTACTCCCTCTTAGTCTTAGATCAGTTAAAAATATTATACAATTTCGTTGTCATTTTAAAACTTACCTTTATAACTGTAGTTCCCTGACGTATCAATCCATCTGTTGACGACTTTAATGTGGCTTATCGATTCTGATATTGACTAACCCTTGTACATTGATGCTTAGTTTCCGAGGATTTAGGTACAAAAAAAGTTAACTTTTTATTATTGTTATTCCAGATAAGAAGCATATATCCGTGCCAAGATTGATTGCACCTAGTAGTTCCACAACTACTTACACTAGCAGCTGTGGAAATATAGAAGACTAACGACAGAAAAAATATGTACAATTTTGTGTGCATTTTTGCCAAAAAGTGACAAGCTAATTACAAAACCTTAAATTAATCATTCTACTTCTGGCATCAGGCAAGGACATCTGGGAATTTAATTACCTCTGGCAACAGTCAAGGATTTTTTGAGGCAGATGGTAACAAGCTGAATTCTGAGTGCATGCCCATGCCATTGGTGGGTGTGAGTGGGTGTGAGTGGGTGTTGGAGGGTGTTGGAGGGTGTTACTGTGTGTGATGGAGCGGGTGTGTGTGATTGGGCGGGCGTTTATGGGTATGTGTGAGTGTGTATGCTTGCATATGTGTGTGCGCGTGTGTGTGGTTTCCTGTTATTTGGAGACTTTTCCTGTGTACAACCAGCACAAACCTAGAACAGAATGTGTACATCTCTATTGCTCAGATAGGTCCAGGGGGTGGTAAGACAGACTATTACACCATCGTCTCTCAATTCACAGTCTGATGCCCCAATGACTATCCTACCACATTCCACTGGTGGCAAAATAAATAAATTTTTCAGTTGAGGCCTCACCACAGCCGCACAGGCCCTGTCTACCACTGATGCTTGCCATGACAGGGGCAGTAACAGCAGATGACATGAGACAGATAATGACAACCTGCCACATGGGGGACGACACATCACTCATTCCCATAGCACATCGCTCTCTACAGCAGTTTTACACTAATGAATGTGTAGGATTGATTTAATCACAGACATTTGTTTTATATCATTTATAGTTTGCTAGGTAATCTAGGTTAGAGGGGACATAGTTTGAATACGTTACTCGGAATCAGCCATGGGTGGACACTGTGGAATAGGTTGTCTTCAGTGTGGGAATATAATGTTGTTGGGTTTGCTTATCCCTTTTCAGACGTTGCAGCCTTGATGGATTGTCTATAGCCAGCTCTTTCGTTTGCCAGTCTCCCCACTCGCCAGACGTCTGCTCCCATCCATTCCTCTATGTCCTTCCCCCGTTGTCTCCTAGGTCTTCCTCTGCTTCTGCTGCCTTCCACTTTTCCTTCCATTATTAGTCTCTCTAGAGATTGATGCCGTTTCATATGGCCGAAATAACTTAGTTTCTGTTTCTTTACAAAGTTCAATAAACACCAGACACATCTGCGATGGATTCGTTAGTTGGGAATATCATGACCATGCTGAATTCTGAACATCAAAGAACTTTGTGGTTACAGTGTTTTATCCAGGTTTTCAAAAGGGCAGGGTGCCATTTTAGTAAAAGGTCACATAAAGCAGGTGAGCCATGGTTAAAAAGGCACTTGCGACACGCTACTGAATTAAATACATAAGACAATAACAGTGTACAGCTTGTAGTTTAATATCATCCTACTTACATATAGTGTGATATGTACACAGTGTGTACGTATATTTGTGCATTATAAATAAACGCTTGGACACGCATCTGTGGAATAAAAACAATATTCAACTTTACATAACTTTTTAATTTGCGTCAATCTGCATTATATTCAATATAAATACAAAATATTATACAGGTAATATGTGTGCCAAATTTCTTTGGGCTAGGTTAACATAAATTGAGATATACCATTATGTTTGATTTTTTAAATTAAAAATGTACAAGCAACAAGTAATTTTGAAAAATGACATTTAGATATATATAAATGTGGACAAATAGAATATTATAGTATATGTAGACAGTACAATATGTTTTATATATTTAAATTGGCATGTCTTTATTTTAAGTTTTAGCAAAACATGATATTCAGCATAACATAGCATTTTATGTATAAATCCACATCATATTTAATATTCCCAGAGACTATTATATAAGCAAAATATTGTTGGGCTAGGCTGAACAGAAATTGAGATATATTGCAATGAAAATAGTAAAAAGTGTGATGTCAAACCTTAAAATAATTATAGACATGCTAATTAGGAAAATTTCATTTTGACTACAAAAAACTACCCACACAATGTCATATTCGTCCACCAGGGCCGTGCCGTAAGTAAGCGTTGCGTCTATGGTGACCAGTGTTAGTATTGCATTTAAGTGTATATTGTTCTTGTTCATTTGATAGAATACATAGAGTATAAATGTAATAAAATCAGTCAACAAACAGAAAAGTAAGTATTACTAGTTTGAAGCCATTGTTTAATGGTACTCCTCTGACTAATGATTGTAACAAATACTTTGGCCAAAAAAGCAAAACGCTGGCCGCCAGCAATCTTGGCACCCCTGGCTAGTCCACCCACAACACACACATGACGTCGTGACCTTGCAATGAGCATGAGCGACGTCATGTGCCGGCGAGTCGTTGCATATTGAGGGGAGCAGGTTCTGTTATCCTAAATGTCGATAGTTATCATTATACATCGTTACATGGCGCTTCACGAAAGTGTCACGAACAGGCTCTGGTCTATCAACTTATGAAGTTTGACGCCTCCTCAGATGAAAACGTATTTCACTATTTTATGCATGCATCACATGATTAAGTATTTAACGAAAAATCTAACGGTAGAAGTCTCCTGGCGATGAGACGTTAACTTTTGAAGATACGAACAAAATAAGGACTGCTTGGCGATATGTATAGTCGAGACGCTCCGCGAAAGTCCGCCTCTCTCTGGTCTGTCCACTTTCGAAGGTCGGCTCCTCCTCAAATCATAACGAATTTTTATATTTTTTGTACGCACGATTAAGAATTTAACAGCAATCGGGACAGGAGTCAAGATAGGGGCATGTGCAGACGATCGAGTGTCTGCAAGTGCTCCGATCTCGTAACGCATCCCTATCCCGATTGCACCACGTGCTCAATTGGATTGTTGAACAATCGAACCACGCGCGTGGCACGATCGGGATGCATTTCAAGATCGTGGTGTTTCAAACATTCTTTCAATTTAATATTCACAATCGTGTAACCATCTGTAACCACGAGCAGGATTATGGGGCATATAAAGCAGGGCGTCATGTAGAAAAGGCAGGACGTTCATTTAGCCTTTTTTGGTACCAGGGCGTCACTGAAAAAGGGCTGGGCATAACGCCCTGCAAATTTGACTTAGGCAGAAGACTGGGTTATACTGACCTGGCGTCCATTGTATCGCAATAGACCTAGGCAGAAGACTGGGTTATACTGACCTGGCGTCCATTGTATCGCAAATAGACCTAGGCAGAAGACTGGGTTATACTGACCTGGCGTCCATTGTAACGCAAATAGACCTAGGCAGAAGACTGGGTTATACTGACCTGGCGTTCATTGTATCGCAAATAGAATTGTTTATAATCTGAATGTTTTGTTTACATTTCATTGGCTAAAAACTACAACTGCGAACAATGTTTCAGGGTTATTAAACACATTTTGGTTGGGTACATACCTTCAACAATTTTTATCTAGTCATAAAAATAAAGGTAAGTTCTTATATAGCGCATTATCCAGTCCTCAGGACTTCTCAAAGCACTTTACGCTTTACTCCTGTTCAGGCGAACACCATCTCGACTTCTCTGGGAAGCATTCAGCCACCCTGCAATTAATGCACAAAGACTTTTCGTACAAAAATATCCACCGCTGTCTATAGCCAGGTACTCCTTCATACAGCAGAGTGAACTGAAGCAATGTAGAGTAAACGAACTTGCCCAAGGTTCGACACTGCTGCTTAGGATTCGAACCCAGGTTCTCTCAGTTGAGAGTCCGAAGCTCTTACCATTGCGCTAATGTGCTCCAAGAACGTTATATTATTTAATATTAAAAACGATCAGACAACCTCCCGATCAATTTCATAATTACAGTAGTGTACAATATGAGTAGTTTGAGAAATCTGTTCATTCTTACCGACTCATTTCTCGTAGAGAGAGAGAGAGAGAGCAGCAAATGTCCATATTATATCTCTGTAAGTTGTTCATTAATTTAATTATTTTGGAGGCAGCAAAGTGGCCCTCTGTGATCCTATAGCTGAAAGCAAACATGTGGCTGTGGTTGATGATGTGGTCACTTGTTTACTGGTCTTGACCTCATTTCCATCTCGCTGTGGCTTTATTATGTCATGTGTATATTACATGACTGCATCCTCCCCGTAGAAGAGTCCTCATGTGGCTGACCACAGTTAGGATCTCTCTCTTCATTAGTAGTGGCAATACCCTTGGAATGACTCCCTAGGAAGATGATGATTTGGCTGATGTGTGAACTTCATTAGTAGTGGCAATACCCTCGGAAAGACTCCCTAGGAAGATGATGATTTGGCTGATGTGTGAACTTCATTAGTAGTGGCAATACCCTCGGAAAGACTCCCTAGGAAGATGATGATTTGGCTGATGTGTGAACTTCATTAGTAGTGGCAATACCCTCGGAAAGACTCCCTAGGAAGATAATGATTTGGCTGATGTGTGAACTTCATTAGTAGTGGCAATACCCTTGGAATGACTCCCTAGGAAGATGGTGATTTGGCTGATGTGTGAACTTCATTAGTAGTGGCAATACCCTCGGAAAGACTCCCTAGGAAGATGATGATTTGGCTGATGTGTGAACTTCATTAGTAGTGGCAATACCCTCGGAAAGACTCCCTAGGAAGATGATGATTTGGCTGATGTGTGAACTTCATTAGTAGTGGCAATACCCTCGGAAAGACTCCCTAGGAAGATAATGATTTGGCTGATGTGTGAACTTCATTAGTAGTGGCAATACCCTTGGAATGACTCCCTAGGAAGATGGTGATTTGGCTGATGTGTGAACTTCATTAGTAGTGGCAATACCCTCGGAAAGACACCCTAGGAAGATGATGATTTGGCTGATGTGTGAACTTCATTAGTAGTGGCAATACCCTCGGAAAGACTCCCTAGGAAGATGATGATTTGGCTGATGTGTGAACTTCATTAGTAGTGGCAATACCCTTGGAATGACTCCCTAGGAAGATGATGATTTGGCTGATGTGTGAACTTCATTAGTAGTAGCAATACCCTCGGAAAGACTCCCTAGGAAGATGATGATTTGGCTGATGTGTGAACTTCATTAGTAGTGGCAATACCCTTGGAATGACTCCCTAGGAAGATGGTGATTTGGCTGATGTGTGAACTTCATTAGTAGTGGCAATACCCTCGGAAAGACTCCCTAGGAAGATGATGATTTGGCTGATGTGTGAACTTCATTAGTAGTGGCAATACCCTCGGAATGACTCCCTAGGAAGATGGTGATTTGGCTGATGTGTGAACTTCATTAGTAGTGGCAATACCCTCGGAAAGACTCCCTAGGAAGATGATGATTTGGCTGATGTGTGAACTTCATTAGTAGTGGCAATACCCTCGGAAAGACTCCCTAGGAAGATGATGATTTGGCTGATGTGTGAACTTCATTAGTAGTGGCAATACCCTCGGAAAGACTCCCTAGGAAGATGATGATTTGGCTGATGTGTGAACTTCATTAGTAGTGGCAATACCCTCGGAAAGACTCCCTAGGAAGATGATGATTTGGCTGATGTGTGAACTTCATTAGTAGTGGCAATACCCTTGGAATGACTCCCTAGGAAGATGATGATTTGGCTGATGTGTGAACTTCATTAGTAGTAGCAATACCCTCGGAAAGACTCCCTAGGAAGATGATGATTTGGCTGATGTGTGAACTTCATTAGTAGTGGCAATACCCTTGGAATGACTCCCTAGGAAGATGATGATTTGGCTGATGTGTGAACTTCATTAGTAGTGGCAATACCCTCGGAAAGACTCCCTAGGAAGATGATGATTTGGCTGATGTGTGAACTTCATTAGTAGTGGCAATACCCTTGGAATGACTCCCTAGGAAGATGGTGATTTGGCTGATGTGTGAACTTCATTAGTAGTGGCAATACCCTCGGAAAGACTCCCTAGGAAGATGATGATTTGGCTGATGTGTGAACTTCATTAGTAGTGGCAATACCCTTGGAATGACTCCCTAGGAAGATGATGATTTGGCTGATGTGTGAACTTCATTAGTAGTAGCAATACCCTTGGAATGACTCCCTAGGAAGATGATGATTTGGCTGATGTGTGAACTTCATTAGTAGTGGCAATACCCTTGGAATGACTCCCTAGGAAGATGGTGATTTGGCTGATGTGTGAACTTCATTAGTAGTGGCAATACCCTCGGAAAGACTCCCTAGGAAGATGATGATTTGGCTGATGTGTGAACTTCATTAGTAGTGGCAATACCCTTGGAATGACTCCCTAGGAAGATGGTGATTTGGCTGATGTGTGAACTTCATTAGTAATGGCAATACCCTCGGAAAGACTCCCTAGGAAGATGATGATTTGGCTGATGTGTGAACTTTTCAAGCACTTTTGTAGCACTGAAGAGCACAAAATAGATCTATGTAAGTCACTCGCATATTTGCACAGTGCCTGTTTTGCAGAACATACCAATATTTCAAAACCTGTTACCAGATTGGGACAAAATCGAAGAGTATACTGTTTTCGTTGATTTTCTAGACAAGGTCTGTTAATTAATGTTTTCTGTGCAGAGAATGTTTAACGAAAATTCTAAGTTGAATTATCCATCAGCACAGGATAGGTTGTAATGGCCGCCTATTTAAAATATCGATGGTTTGTCCCCTGGTCCACTGATGTCACAGAAAGTCACACTCAGACCACAGAAACTACTCATCCTCATTGAACACAATGACATATCCTAACCTGATTCATGGAATATTGAATACCGTGCCAATAACTGACCAGTGTACCATCCTTTTTGTATACAGGCAGGAGTATATCAATGAAATTGTTAAAATCATCAATGCAGATATATACTTAGAACTAAATACTTAAAATAATAAATCAATTAACGGTCGTTTACATACAGTACTTCAAAAGGAAGGTCTGTAAACACTGTTGGAAACTAGTGCTTCCAATGATATTTATTAGGCACAGTTCATTGTCACTAAATATAAACATGCAAGATGATGCTGTAGCATATCATTATATTGTCGGCATCCTTTTGTCACTTGTGTCAGAGCAGTGTAGTTTGTATGCGACACTTTGAATCACTCCCCAAGGCTCCCCTCTGTAATAGTTACGGCACTATTTATCACTGTTTATGCCAGGCTGTCTGCCCTTTAGGGTGGTGTTGTTCATCATGTGGTTGGTTACTGACGCAGTGATACAGGAGCTAAAGTATCTGGTTCCTACACTGGTGCCGGGAGGGGAGAGGGAGGGAGGGAGGGATAGAGAAGTAGGAGGGAGAGGGAGGGAGGGAGGGAGGGAGAGGGAAGGGAGAGAGGGGATGTGAGGAGGAGGGATTGGAACAAGAAAAAGAGGTGACTAGGAGGGAGACAAATTTCAAACACACACACTTTATTTTATTCATATATCCTGAATAGGGGAGTAAAATTGTGATCTATCCCCACTTGGCTGAAAGAACCTGACCACAGGCATTCGACTTTCACTGGTCAGCACCGGTCACTCTAGTGCAGGTCAACCAGGAGGGCTACGGTGCACTGCCAAGAATTTCTAACTTTATTCAGCTGTGATTATCCTGATGCTGAGAGCCAGTGCATTCCTAGGTGCTGGTCCCTGTAACTAGACTGAGAACTGGCCAATGTTACAAAGGACTTGGCACAGTTCATTAAAAAGTTCATTAATCAGTATACAAGTTGTTACTGGCAACCAAGCCATATATGTCAAAGTTGGAACCTACAGGTTGGGAGAAGACATTGACATATGCTCAGTGATGTCTCCAGAACTATGTTGCCTCAAGGTAGAACAAGCATCACTCACTGGAATGTGGACAGCAGGCAACAATTGAGATGATCTTAGAATCTATAATATTAATATTATAACTTTCAAGAATATCTAGTAATGGTATCTCATCTCAGGTGTCGAAGTCCTCTTATTTTTCTATGTTCAGTCGCGTCCCTGGACTACTGGCATTGCCAGGCAAACAGCGACATACTGGATCCATCAATTTTAATTTAGTTTCTTGAAAGCTAATACGTCTATGTATAGTGATCTACTTAATTTTCTGTGCATTTTCTGCACACCGTGACCAGTAGATTTGACAATTGTCATACATGTTCTACATTAGATAAAATTTATAAGTTCATGTATAATGTATTTATAAATACTTATAACACTACACTATGTTGTGTCCGCGATCAAGTAGGCTGAAGTAGCTGGGATTGTTTTAGAGTGAGAAACGTTGAGATGTTTACCTAGTGCTGACCTGGACTTATGTGGTGTTAATGATACATTTCTATGGGCTGGAAGTGGGCCAGATGTGTAACAAGTTCTGTCACCAGCAACAGTGATGTTTACGGGACAGATTACAACACTGTATCGTATATCGTGAATATAATAGCCTAAGAACATCTGTCTATATGATTACGGATAAGTGTGAGTACCTTTATTGTAAGTTTCATGAATCAATTTGCTTTGTGGTTGGTAGGCATTAGCAGGAAACAACCTCTTGCATTTTTGTCCAGAATTCTTTTTGTTTGGGGACATTTCCCTATGACAGGTTGGTGTTCTCTGTGTTCTCTTGCACTGGACATTGGATGACCATCACAACCTAAGTGAGACAAGAATGGATGTGACAGGGGTCTCAAACTCTTATCTCCCAACTGCTTTGAAGGCCAACCGCCCATCTGTTTTTGGGACATCGTCAATTCTCCCACGTGTTTTGGGGTTGTTTTTTGTCTGGCCAACCTCTCATCTCCCACTTATTTGTTTGGGTCAACCGCCCATCTCCTACCTATTTTTTTGGGTCAACCTCTCATCCCCACATATTTGTTTTGACGAACCTCTCATCTCCCACCTGTTTTGAGGCCATCAATTCTCCCACCTATTTTGGGGGTCCACCTCCCAGCTCCCAAATATGTTGTTTTGACAAACCTCCCATCTCCCACCTGTTTTGGGGCCATCCTCAATTCTCCCATCTGTTTTTTGGGGGCAAACCTCCCATCACCCACCTATTTGTTTAGCCAACCTCCCATCTCCTACCTATTTGTTTAGCCAACCTCCCATCTCTAACCTATTTGTTTAGCCAACGTCCCATCTCCAACCTATTTGTTTAGCCAACCTCCCATCTCCTACCTATTTGTTTAGCCAACCTCCCATCTCTAACCTATTTGTTTAGCCAACGTCCCATCTCCAACGTATTTGTTTAGCCAACCTCCCATCTCCCACCTATTTGTTTAGCCAACCTCCCATCTCCAACCTATTTGTTTAGCCAACCTCCAATCTCCTACCTATTTGCTTAGCCAACCTCCCATCTCTAACCTATTTGTTTAGCCAACCTCCCATCTCCCACCTATTTGTTTAGCCAACCTCCCATCTCCCACCTATTTGTTTAGCCAACCTCCCATCTCTAACCTATTTGTTTAGCCAACCTCCCATCTCCCACCTATTTGTTTAGCCAACCTCCCATCTCCCACCTATTTGTTTAGCCAACCTCCCATCACTCACCTATTTGTTTAGCCAACCTCCCATCACCCACCTATTTGTTTAGCCAACCTCCCATCTCCTACCTATTTGTTTAGCCAACCTCCCATCTCTAACCTATTTGTTTAGCCAACCTCCCATCTCTAACCTATTTGTTTAGCCAACGTCCCATCTCCAACCTATTTGTTTAGCCAACCTCCCATCTCCCACCTATTTGTTTAGCCAACCTCCCATCTCCAACCTATTTGTTTAGCCAACCTCCCATCTCTAACCTATTTGTTTAGCCAACCTCCCATCACCCACCTATTTGTTTAGCCAACCTCCCATCTCCTACCTATTTGTTTAGCCAACCTCCCAGCTCTAACCTATTTGTTTAGCCAACCTCCCATCTCCCACCTATTTGTTTAGCCAACCTCCCATCTCCAACCTATTTGTTTAGCCAACCTCCCATCTCCAACCTATTTGTTTAGCCAACCTCCCATCTCCAACCTATTTGTTTAGCCAACCTCCCATCTACCTATTTGTTTAGCCAACCTCCCATCTCTAACCTATTTGTTTAGCCAACCTCCCATCTCCCACCTATTTGTTTAGCCAACCTCCCATCTCTAACCTATTTGTTTAGCCAACCTCCCATCTCCCACCTATTTGTTTAGCCAACCTCCCATCTCCAACCTATTTGTTTAGCCAACCTCCCATCTCCAACCTATTTGTTTAGCCAACCTCCCATCTCCCACCTATTTGTTTAGCCAACTTCCCATCTCCCACCTATTTGTTTAGCCAACCTCCCATCTCCCACCTATTTGTTTAGCCAACTTCCCATATATCAATTATTTATTTGTTTTGCCAACCTCCAATCTTCCACGTGGGATTATGTGGAAGGATATAACTAATACACTGAGTTATCAAATTTAGGCGAACATGTAGTTATAACTACAACTTCGAGATGGGCAAGTGCTCTAGGCCTAGGCTAGTCTGAGTGAACAAGTGGCCTGTGACATGTGGCCTGTGACATGTGGCCTGTGACATGTGTGTACCTGATATCAGGCTATGGTTTAGTATGAATTTGTACAGAACCAGGACATGTATACGCAACATCCCTTGAAGGCTGTAAGGTGCCAATGGCAGTCCTAACTATAGGTCCAGATGTAATCCTGATTTTTACCCATCGGTCAACCCCTTAGGCATAGTTGTACTTGTAGGCCTAGACTAGTCTGGCCGAACCTGTGACATTTGTAGCTGATATCAGGCTATAGTTTAGTATGAATGTGGACAGAACCACGACTGTATACGTTGGATGTTCCTTGGCAGTCATAACTAGGTCTAGATATAATCCAGCTTCTTACATGGCTCATTTTGGAAGGTAAACAGGGGAGCCGGGTGCCTTGCTAATAATAGTTACATTTTGTATACCTCAAATAATGTGTTATGATAAAATGTACGTTTTGGGATAGATTAATGTTAAATTTACTTGTTGTCGCCAACTGGGCTCTGCGAATAAGAAATGGTTTCTAATTCGCATGGCCAACCTCTGCGAACTACGCTATAGTATAGCGTGCACCAATTCACATAGCCAACTGGGCTCTGCGAATAATACATGGAATCTGTCTATGCCTAAAGTCCCAAATCGCAGAATAAGAAATGGTTTCTACTGCGCAGAGCCCAGCCGGCTCATGCGACTTGGCATGCTATAACGTAGTTCGCAGAGCTGGGCTCGTCCTATCCTAAATCAAGAATAATCACAGACAGTTTTTCATTCGAAGGACTCGCGATCATAATTCCATCCCTGTTACATTATTGTTATGTTATTTTAGTGGAGGTGATTTTGTATGGAATGGTTTTTGTCCAAGGTGGTTTTGTTCAAGGGATTATGTCCGGATACCAAGGTTCATAGACCCACATGAATAAATGAAGTCTGTGAATTTTGTAATAACTCATCTGTACAGTCGACCACTCCTGTTTGTACTGAGATAGGCAACAATCTTTTTTTTACAAGCCAGAAGTAGTTAAAAAGGTCAGTTCTTATATAGCACAGTAGCCAGTCCTTAGGACTGCTCAAAGAAAGTGACACTTTACTCCCTGACAGACCTGCTTAATCATTAGTTGGACAGGGTGGGGCAGTTATGGGTGGAGCAGTTAAAAGGGGTCACGAGGTTAGTTTGTACACATCCATCTGTGTCTAAAGAAGACAACACTGTTGATGTTACTTATGCATTTATTGTTGATCCGCTGTGGCTGTTTATCCAGATACATTGCACAGCAGTGCTAACATGGATACATGCTGGCAGAGTAAATATACCTTTAGACTCAGCCAGTGTTGACAGGCAGGGGTTGACAGGGTGACTGCCATGGTGACAGGATACCAGATGGTGACAGGATACCAGGTGGTGTTGGCAGGAAGGGTCAGTAGGGGTGGCAACTTGGTGACAGTGATGTATTATGAAGGGATCATCCCTTACACACTGTGCCAGGCTCCAGTTGCAGGTCTGTTGTTTCAGCAGAACTAGGCCCTAAAACATGATGACTGTCCAATGATGACAGTCTAGGCCCTGAAATAGGATGACTGTCCAATGATGACAGTCTAGGCCCTGAAATAGGATGACTGTCCAACGATGACAGTCTAGGCCCTGAAATTGGATCACTGTCCAACAATGACAGTCTAGGCCCTGAAATAGGATCACTGTCCAACAATGACAGTCTAGGCTCTGAAACATAGTCTAGCCTTGAAACACGATGACTGTCCAATGATGACATTGTAAACCCTGAAATAGGATCACTGTCCAACGACGACAGTCTAAGCCCAGAAACACGATGACTGTCCAATGATGACAGTCTAAGCCCTGAAATAGGATCACTGTCCAACGACGAAATTCTAGGCCCTGAAACATGATGACTGTCCAATGATGACAGTCTAGGCCCTGCAGCGATAGAAATAAGCCAGAATATTCACTTGTCCGCCGGACAAGTAAGTTTTGAAATCTACTTGTCCGCCAAAATGTTCACTTGTCCGAGTGGTTGTCAGGGGGATTCGAAGCTTCGGAAAAAAAACATAAAAAAGTCTGTCTTATTTTATGACAACAAGCACAAAGTTCCTGCTGTTTCGTTGCATGTACATCTGAGTGACTTGTGATCAAAGACACAATTTGATTTAATCTGCAAATTTAGAAATTGCAAAATTATATTTGCAACTATTTTTTTCGGTCAATTATTGTTACTATATATACATATTCATCACGAATATTAAATATAGACACGTTACATGATGTATACCAATATTTTAGTGATGCTGATATGAACGCTTTTATTAATAACAAATAATTATTACGATGATAGGAATGAGACAATTGTTTTCCTTGCTATTTGTTATAATGTTGCAAAAACTTGTTTTGTTTAATATGGTTTTATATATATATATATATATAAAACATATAACACTGCTGTAAAATTTCAGTTTGTCATTGAAGATGCCACTCAACCATCATGAACCCGACCAATTCAAAGCCAGGAAATGTCAAAAAAATCATAATAAACTATAATATAATCTGATATTATTTTGTTCAATCTCTATGAACTTCAATATTAACAAAGTTCTGTATTTTACAAACGAAGGTATATTCAATTGATCACGAACAAACAAACACATGTTTTTACTAAATTTTATATTACCATTTCAATGATGTATAAACAGTTTTAACGGTGCCCGAATTACATCTACCAGGCGGAATATAATTTATAGAGTAGAATAAAGTAGCGTACCTGATGGGGGATTATAATATTAATTTACTAAACTTGTTACTCACAACAAAACTAATGATTTTATAGATAATGTAATAGCACAAGGATATATTCCACACATAACAAAACCAACACGGATAACACCTGTTACATCAACTCTTATAGACCATTTATATTCTAATCATACTCACCCCAACTATGAATCGGGGATTATCGTTACAGACATGACTGACCATTTTGGAATATTTCATTTAATATATGGTAAACCTGCTACACAAAAATTAGCATATAAACAAAAACGCCAGTTAAACTTAACCAACATTAAAAAATGTTGGAGTCTTTTGGCCACGGCTGACTATTCCTCTGTCCTATCTACTAGCAATGCAAATGAAGCATACAACAACTTAATGTTAACATATACATCACTTTATGAAATATCTTGCCCAGTTAAAACTATCAGAGTAAATAGTAAATATATTAAAAGAGAGCCCTGGGTAACATCAGGCATTATAGTGTCCTCAATAAACAAAGACAAATTACTCCACAGAAAGCTAAATAAGCCCAGTACAGCGAGAGAGGATGCTTATAAGGTATATTGTAGATTATTTAATAAGATCAAAAGAGCAGCAAAAATTAAGTATTGTACTGAAATACTGGAAGAATGTAAACATACCATCAAAGAAACATGGACCATACTGAGGAAGGCAATATTTAATCCAAAAAAGAGTTTTCAATTACCTCAAACTTTCATTGTAAAAGGAGAAAAAGTATCAAATTCTGCTTTTATTGCTGAAGAGTTTAAACGTTTCTTTGCTGATATAAGTAAATCAGTGAGTGATTTAATACCTCCTCCCACAACCTCGTTTCATGCACACCTAAAAGATAACTTTTTCATGCAACCTACTGATGTAAATGAAATCAAAAGAATAGTGCAAAACCTAAAAACTAAATGCACTGAAGACTTCGATAGTTTATCTACAAAACTTGTACAACAGACCATTGAGGAAATAACAATCCCACTTGTGCACATCATAAATAATTCCTTTGTTACAGGTGTTGTACCTGATAATTAAAAAATCACTAAAATAATTCCAATTTATAAATCAGGAAATATTAATGTGTTTAATAACTACAGACCAATAAGTATTTTACCAACACTTTCTAAAATAATGGATAAAATAGTATGTAACAGATTAGTAATATATTTAGAGAAATATAATATACTGTATAAACATGAATATGGATTTTGCTCGAAACATTCCACTATACACCCTATATTGCACTTACTTAAAAACATAGCAGATGCAAATGACAAAACTACCAAAGATATTACATTGGCTGTGTTTCTCGACTTATCTAAGGCGTTTGATACAATTAACCATGACATTTAGTTGTATAAGTTAAATCATTATGGAATCAGAGGAATAAGTAATAGATGGTTTGCCAGTTACCTTTCTAATCGTAAACAATATATTGAAATAAATAATTGCAAATCTCCACTGATCAATAAATAATGAAGTCATCAACCAAGTTGGCAAGTATAAAAATGACAAATCTGTAAAATTCCTGGGATTGTATATAGATAAGCACTTAACATGGAAAGAACACATCAACATAATTAGTTCCAAAATATCTAGAGCTATTTTTGCAATAAATAGAGTGAAATATTTCTTACCATATAAGTCATTAAAATCATTATATTACGTTTTAATTCACAGTCATAACATATGGTATACAAGCATGGGGCAATGGAAATACAAAGAAAATAGAAATCTTACAAAAACGTGCTTTAAGAATAATTAATAAAAAAGGATATAGGAGTCATACTGATCCTTTATTCAAGTCTGACAAAATACTAAGTGTCAGATGTATATAAACTACAGGTCTCACTATTTATGTACGACTTTAAACATGATTTATTACCCAAGTCATTTACAAATTTTGCGATCAAAAAGACTTTAGACAAAAGTATAAGAATAACCCGACAATGCAACCTTCTTGTTAAACAGACACCTAGAACACATTTTCCGTCTAAGCTACCAAAACATAATTTCACAAGAATCTGGAACAAAATAAACGAAAAAATAAGAAACACTAAACACAGGTTAAAATTTAGACGCGTGTTGTGTGACTTCTACTGAAACGCATATCTTCGTCAAGTGAATTGTATAAATCCTAGATGTTCAGAATGTAATGAAACTGATTAAATGAAACTCTACCTTTGTTTGTAAGTCTATTACCATTCTTACACTACGTTGTTAACCAAATACAAATGTTTGGATCGCCTTTCTATTCACTTACATATACTTCAATTGATCATACTTCTCAGTTCGTTGTTATATATCACCAACAACAGCACATACTATATGTTAAATAATACTCCGGTTTAATATTATCTAGTACGGAGGTGGGTTGGTGATGAATTGGAGTGAGTTGTTTAACATGATTTTGATGATTGTCATGATTGTAATCATTGAGTAATGATAATTAAATGGTGTCACTGGAAGACGGCTTTTAGCCAAGTGACATCCATGCAATGTAACACATTTCCATTTGTATGACATGTATATGTTAACTATATGTTATGTTGTTACGTTGTAAAATAAAGTTACTTACTAAAGTTACTAGATTTAGTTACGACGTAACGTCGCTGCCGCGCGCAGACCGCCGTAGTTGGCAGAAGCCAACATGTCAAAGGCGGTTGGCACCCCGGCCGCGCGTCTTGCATAAAATTTTGCTTCGAAAACTCGCAATTTATGGTTAGAATAAATGTTACATAGAAACAACACTTCTGAAATTTAATTAATATTCCGTTTATCAACCATTACCATAGATTTACCGGAGAGCCAGTTACAAGTTTTGAAAATTTTTACCGATTTGGGACTGGATCGGCTAACGACGTTCGATGACTTGGAAGACTGCCGAGTCCGCGTGGGTTAGGTGTAATAATGGTTAAAACTATATAATTATTCAAATAACAGGTAGCGATACAAAGTATATTATTTCCAAAGTTCGTCAAATGTGATCCGTGGGTGAAAGCAAGTTGTACGTCGGCCAAACTGAACGATTTTATGAAATACAGCCTCGATCAACGATGGCTGATGCGGAGTCTGTTCTACGCATGTGACAGAGCTAGGTCGGTGCGCTCAGCGGATGACCCTGTTAACGCAGGCACTAAACTTGGTCGAACGCTGAAGTACAACACACTGGCGGCGGAACGACAAGGCGCTGACACACTAACAAGATTGCAACGTACGTGATTGCTAGCGAACTTCATTTATGTTTGAATTTCCTCAACTAAAAAGTTTGCAATGTTGCATGCGTCACTATTTACTGTAAATTTTCACTTGTCCACCAGATAACCATGTAGAGTAATTTTACTTGTCCGGGCCAAAAATCACTTGTCCCGGACAAACGGACAAGTGCTATTTCGAACGCTGCCCTGAAACACAATGACTGTCCAACGATGTAAACCCTGAAATAGGATCACTGTCCAACGACGACAGTCTAAGCCCAGAAACACGATGACTGTCCAATGATGACAGTCTAAGCCCTCAAATAGGATTACTGTCCAACGACGACATTCTAGGCCCTGAAACATGATGACTGTCCAATGATGACATTCTAGGCCCTGAAACACGATGACTGTCTAATGATAACAGTCTAGGCCCTGAAACAGGATCACTGTCCAACGATGACAGTCTAGGCCCTGAAACACGATGACTGTCCAATTATGACATTCTAAGCCCTGAAATAGGATCACTGTCCAACGTCAACAGTCTATGCCCTAAAACACGATGACTGTCCAATGATGACAGTCTAGGCCCTGAAACACGATGACTGTCCAATGATGACAGTCTAGGCCCTGAAACACGATGACTGTCCAATGATGACAGTCTTAGTCTGCTATAATATTTCAGATAAACATTATTTGCAGACCCCAGAAGCTACGTTGTGCATCCGTATGTCATGTAGTTGGTGTCATTATAAAGGCCGTCATAATGATATGGTTGTTACTCTCTTTGATGTCACAGTTAGTAGACTTGATCCACCTTCTACAGTTCCTCTCTTAGTCATTCACAGTTCTCTTACAATCACTTCCACATTATTAGCTGCAATCGTAATTGGCCAGAAGTCACTGGTTGAGAGTAGTTGGCTGCCAGTAGTAGGTTAAGAGTAGTAGGCTGAAAATAGTAGGCTGAGACTGTCTGGCTGAGAGTAGTGGGTGAGTAGGTGATGTGTCTTTCTTATGAGGATCAACAGAACACACAAGTGAAGCGTCAATGCCCCCCAGGTCACCCTGACCAGAATGCTGACAACACCTTCCGGAAGTACAAGCGCTTGCAATGTCGTGTTCCAATATCGTGACACGTGTTTTTTACCTTGGCCAATAAACACCATCTGCTGTCATCTTTTACCGGCCGTTTTCTTCTATTAGATCTGCCTCTGTTTCCTGCGTAATATTCTCATGAAGGAAGCTTCAATTATGACGTTCGTCGAGTCAAATAAGATTAATTCGGACTGACGCCAAAGAGCTGCCTTCATCGTATGCCGATCCCCTCGCAGCCATTATCATCCCAGGTCGTGTAACAACTCACCGCACTCAGCCGATTTCCAAAGCAGCTCGACAAATCAATACTCACTAATTTCTGTTTTATTTTCGTTTCCAGGAATATAATTGTGAGTGAATGAGCAGATTTTTATACATTCAAAAGATGAAAACTGTTTGATATGGCGGACATCAAACTAGGGAGGCTTTTTGTTGCTATGTAAACCCCAATTCAAGCGTGTAAATGATTAGGTCCAATTAGCTAGATGCTACAGGCTGGTGGCATGAAAGGCTTGTGGTCAGTAACTGGGACATTTGTTGGAGTCTCTGTCTCCTTACGACCCAGCGGATGACTAAAAATCAAGATAATGGGCTCATACAGAAAATCCATCGTTGTTACATTTAATGAGCTTTTTCAGAATGCAAAAAGCCGCCGCCATATCACCGGAGACACTATTTTTGTAACACACTGGCTAA
Source organism: Escarpia spicata (assembly GCA_963995525.1). Lineage (NCBI taxonomy): Eukaryota > Metazoa > Annelida > Polychaeta > Sabellida > Siboglinidae > Escarpia > Escarpia spicata. The sequence continues at coordinate 4,006,546 of OZ023214.1, read as the reverse complement.
AGTGTCCCATTGGCGTGCTCTGATGTTGACGGTTTTTAAGTATACAAGGAGCGAAATCGATTTTAAAGAGCCAAATTAGCTTTATGAGCTTGTAAGTGTGACAATGAAAGAGTTCCCTGGTTTCTTAGAGTCTCTATAGTATTATACCTGTATGAAGAGAACACTAGTGAAAAGTCTGTTGGGCAATTTCAACTATAGCTGAAACCGCATTATTTCTAAGTACACTGGAGCAGGGATTGATCTGGAAAAAGACATGGATGTGCCCTTCGAGCACATCAGAGATAGAACTATGTGCTTTTTCTAAATTTGATGTGCCACAAATCAGTTGATTAAAATTGTATTAATTAATTTGCACGATAGTATGATCGCATAAATAATCTGGTAAATGTGAACATTACATATTTTTTTATATTAGGCATGTAATCATGTTAATATTTAACTTGGTTGGGACACATCAAATTAAAATTATCAGATTAAGAAATACTGCCTCCAGAAAAAATTTGATTATGATTGACGTAATCATCCCAGAATGATACATTATATGTCATTTTAAAGCTCTTTCAATGTTGTGTACATTTCATCAAAAACACTAATATGCCAAACACAAATTTTGGTTAATCCTGTCGGCAGGAGACTTATAACGTGTGTTACTGGAAGTCACCGGTCGATATGGCCATGACTAGTTTATCAATTGTGAATGGCTGCACTCCATGTTTTTACCGTGTTGACTGATTGTATGGCCTAGGGCATGGTGTTGACTGATTGTATGGCCTAGGGCATGGTGTTGACTGATTGTATGGCCTAGGGCATGGTGTTGCGTCATTGTCTTAACTGAGTCAAGTTATAGGAACAAGCAAGTACTACAAATGACGTCATATTCAGCTAGTGTTGATATGCAAATTTAAGCCTTCAGAGAGAGGCGGGTAATCCTCAAAGTATCACTTCATCGACAAACTCCATGTTAAAATGATTTCAATGACATGCAGTTTATGTGGGAATTTATTAGCATTATTCCAATTTCATAGCAATTCTCTGTACTCGTGAATCAAAAGCGTAACCTGTTAACGTTGACATTGTTCTATGCCATGTATCAATTCTTACACTTACAGTGTTTTATGCTGTAGCTTTTATGCATTATTTGTTGCTCGATATGGAGTAATTAACTAGCAGAGTTATTAGTCTCTGTGAACCGATTGTATTGCATCTTGCATCAATTTTATCCCAGTTCGAAAGAATTGTATCAGAAATAATAAAACTGGCACCTAAATCCTCAGCCAGCCGACCTAAAATGTGCAACAAACCAGAATCATTAAGCATGATAACGATCATTATATTATGAACAGGGATGCATATAAGTCATCGCAAGGACGAGAGATTGCCAATGATTTTGGGTGGAAACAATTTCGTAATTCAGTGACGCACATGTACACTCAAGTACGTTCAACCTACATATGTGATGTGGACATATTATGCTTTGATTTTTTGACTGAACATTTCAGTTATAATTGGAACCCCAATTATAATTGAAATTGGGGATAAAACGGTGGTATGGACTAGAGCTCGTTTTTGTAGCACCCACCAAATTCTGCATCTCAACTTTCGACCCATGTGCTCCTAACATGGGCAAGTGCACCCTGGTAATTGCAGTAGGGTAATGCAACCTGCAGCTTCCAGTGGGCTTGCATATCTTGGCTGTAGGCTAGCTAAGGGAGGGTGGGACTAAGTGTCGCGATGTGTAACTCTGTGCCAGGGATCATCCGCCCGAGTTAGAAGGGAACTGTTGACGGGAAGGTGGATCTCGTATGTAGCCTTGGATGGCAGTCCGTCTACGTGAAGGACAACACCAAACAACAATGTCCTGTGAATTGACACGCTGCAGGAAGCGAACCTTCCAGTCAACTAGTCGGCGCAGGGCTAGTAACGCGGCCTGATCAATCTACTTACTACGAAACGTTCTCGTGATTTTCGTCAGAGAACTGCCATCACTCAAATCCGAGCATGGCACATGAGTCAAGTAAGTCCATAAAGATTCTATAATGTCAAGACCACCTGGCTTTGCATTGGAGTTTAGCCAAATTCTGCATCTGGTGTAATCATCCTGGCTACCATAATGCAGTTAGAATCCTAATCCCGGGAACAGTGCGTAGTATTCAGCGCTGCAGTGTCCAGGCATGTAATGGGGGATCTCGACCGCTCGGCCAGCATAATGTGTAGCCTAATGTCCATCTGATATCTACCAGTGTTGCTGATGACTGTGTATGCGCACACACGTGCAAAAGCAAGCACCAAGCGATCTGTGCAATTGTGTACTCTGCCTGCACTTAGCCACATGCTGGGGTCACCATTAGGCAAATTCTACTTAGGCAGTTTCTGTTATTATGGCAACATTTATTTTGTATTATGGCAATGTCCATAAATACTGGTTCTGCTCGTGTGAATGCCAGTTTTTTAGACAATATTATATTTAAAACTTAGTTTGAACTGGGAAATGTGATTGTGACGACTACATCATTTATGCTGGTAAGAGGGTCGGTAACATTTTAAATGCTGGCTGGCGTGCCAGTGATGGGAAGATTCCTTGTGTGTATCAGTGATGGAAGAAGGAATCCCTTGGGTGTATCAGTGATGGAAGGATCCTTCAGTATGTCAGTGATGGAAAGATCCCTTGTGTGTATCAGTGATGGAAGAAGGAATCCCTTGGGTGTATCAGTGATGGAAGGATCCTTCAGTATGTCAGTGATGGAAAGATCCCTTGTGTGTATCAGTGATGGAAGAAGGAATCCCTTGGGTGTATCAGTGATGGAAGGATCCTTCAGTATGTCAGTGATGGAAGGATCCCTTGAGTGTATCAGTAATGGAAGGAACCCGTTGGGTGTATCAGTGATGGAAGGATCCTTCAGTATGTCAGTGATGGAAGGATCCCTTTTGTGTATCAGTAACGGAAAAATCCCCTTGGGTGTATCAGTGATGGAAGGATCATTGGGTGTATCAGTGATGGAAGGATCCCCTTGAGAATATCAATGATTAAAGGATCCCCTGAGTGTATCAGTGATGGAAGGATCCCCTTAGGTGCATCAGTGATGGAAGAATCCCCTTAGATGTTTCAGTGATGGAAGGATCCCTTTGGGTGTATCAGTGATGGAAGGATCCCCTTGGGTGTGTCAGTGATGGAAGGATCCCGAGTGTATCAATGATGGATGAATCCCTTAGATGTATCAGTGATAAAAGGATCCCTTTTTGGTGTATCAGTGATGGACATTCTGATTACATGTTGTTTTTCTCAGAATTTTTTTTTGCATTTGATGTGCAACAATTTGTGCTGTTGTGATCAAATCGTTGTCTTGCATACAGCATTAGGAGAACATTAACATGGTTGCCGATGATCAAACAAATAATGACTTGACCTTGGATGATACTATGGATTCCACCTGCGTGGCTGATTGCTAGTATCTCCAACGAGGGCTGCGCAACTCATTAATATCTAGTTTCCACATAAAGGATTCCGATACACAACTTAATAAGATCATATCCAGGGCCACTTCAAAGATGTACTCTGCTGCGTCTTCACTCATCTTGTGCTTTCCATATCTGTATATATATATACGCTAAATTTTGGGTGTTGTAAGTGCACCTCCACCGAGACACGGAGGTTCACTCGCCTTTTCATGTTCACTTCCTTCCTTGTACAGTTGGCCACTGATCTACAAATTGGCGATGTAGTTTAGAAAACAACAATAGTTATTTGGAGTTATTTGTGTTTTTGATATGCACTTCTTTTCTAGAAGGTCTTTCTCTATGGAGCCACATAACGGTGTTGATTGATAATGTTGGCATGTTGCTCCATAGATTGGTGTCAACTAGCTGTCATTAATGTAATCGAACTGTGCAATGCATTTGATTTTGTATTATTACAATTACACTTGCGTTAGTGATCACTGGTGCTGGTAACTTGTACAACAATTACACTTGTGTTAGTGATCACTGGTGCCGGTAACTTGTACAACAATTACACTTGTGTTAGTGATCACTGGTGCTGGTAACTTGTACAACAATTACACTTGCGTTAGTGATCACTGGTGCTGGTAACTTGTACAACAATTACACTTGTGTTAGTGATCACTGGTGCTGGTAACTTGTACAACAATTACACTTGTGTTAGTGATCACTGGTGCCGGTAACTTGTACAACAATTACACTTGCGTTAGTGATCACTGGTGCCGGTAACTTGTACAACAATTACGCTTGTGTTAGTGATCACTGGAGCTGGTAACTTGTACAACAATTACACTTGTGTTAGTGATCACTGGTGCTGGTAACTTGTACAACAATTACACTTGTGTTAGTGATCACTGGTGCTGGTAACTTGTACAACAATTACGCTTGTGTTAGTGATCACTGGTGCCGGTAATTTGTACAACAATTACACTTGTGTTAGTGATCACTGGTGCTGGTAACTTGTACAACAATTACACTTGCGTTAGTGATCACTGGTGCTGGTAACTTGTACAACAATTACACTTGTGTTAGTGATCACTGGTGCTGGTAACTTGTACAACAATTACGCTTGTGTTAGTGATCACTGGTGCCGGTAATTTGTACAACAATTACACTTGTGTTAGTGATCACTGGTGCCGGTAACTTGTACAACAATGACACTTGTGTTAGTGATCACTGGTGCCGGTAACTTGTACAACAATTACACTTGTGTTAGTGATCACTGGTGCCGGTAACTTGTACAACAATTACACTTGTGTTAGTGATCACTGGTGCCGGTAACTTGTACAACAATTACACTTGTGTTAGTGATCACTGGTGCCGGTAACTTGTACAACAATTACACTTGTGCTAGTGATCGTTGGTGCTGGTAACTTGTACAACAATTACACTTGTGTTAGTGATCACTGGTGCCGGTAACTTGTACAACAATTACACTTGTGTTAGTGATCACTGGTGCTGGTAACTTGTACAACAATTACACTTGTGTTAGTGATCATTGGTGCCGGTAACAAGGAGTTCTTTTGAAAGGGACATACTCTGTTCATCTACCTGGAATTAGCAGGCATAGTCACTTGTAGCAGGAAGTCTGGTGACTGGTGGAAAGTTGAACATCAAGGGGTACAGCAGTTAACTCACCCCGACTTGGCCAATAAAATTTGTTTTGAAACTGGATGTTTTATTTACTATTTAAGCATGTACTCGTGGGCATACTTTCAAATTGTGACCATTGTAACAGGCTTACTAAATATAGTTTCGCAGGCTTCAACATAGTTAGTATAGTCGTAAGAACATTATAGTAATTATTAAATAAAAACCTAGATAATACAGCCTGCCTCCTTTTAGATAAACATAGTTGTCCAATGAACGCATCTATACAAACTAAATTTCTGCCACATTATTTAGAGGAACTAATGGTTATAAGCTATGTAGGTAAAAATTGTCAGTGAGCACAATTTTCTCCACGTGTACAGCCATACACATACAAGCAACCCAAACCTTGCAGAATTACTTGAGTTAGCCTCCAGAGTGTAAAACAGAATATCAGACTAGGCAGAGTACTGTCAAATTGCATGGGTTTATCTGTAATTGCTACCAGTCTAATAATTCACCACCTCTGGCACAGATCAAATATGTCATGCCCAGAGGATTACTGCCCAGAGGCCTGAAAGCCCCCTACATACAGAGATTATAACAGTTATGATGTATATGTGACAGAAAGAGAAATTGTAATCAAATTATGGGGCGCCTTTTAATTTCTCTCGCTTTGTCATTTTATGTTATGTGTCGCATTTACATATAAATCATGACTGTCTTTCAGTATATTTGTACAACAACATTTTGCAATGATGCAAGTGATTTAATTGTGCTGGCACATGTTCATATTTTATGGTTCTTGGTGGTGGCAGATGTTTTCGTGTTGGTGGTAAAATCGTAAATATTAATAGAAGCCTAGAAGTAGTGATAATGTAAGTACTGAAGACTTATTTGATGGTATTCAGGTAGTGCAGTTTATAATGTTACGAGCCTATGGCAAATGATTGAAGTTCATACACATATATTGCACAATGCCTAATTAATGCCAGATGTTTCCGCTGTTTTGCATTGCATTGTGGGATTATCTACAAAACCGTGCATTGATTAATATATGGTCGAATGTGGATTATGGTTATATATGGTTATCACACAAACATAAATATATGTGTGTATATATATATATATATATACATGATTTTACCTTGTAGTCTTTCGTTCGCGTGTCATGCCAACTTCTTCAATACATGTGACGTATGATGTCATCGTACAAATACATGTGACGTATGATGTCATCGTACAAATACATGTGACGTATGATGTCATTGCACAAATACATGTGACGTATGATGTCATCGTACAAATACATGTGACGTATGATGTCATCGCACAAATACATGTGACGTATGATGTCATCGTACAAATACATGTGACGTATGATGTCATCGTACAAATACATGTGACGTATGATGTCATCGTACAAATACATGTGACGTATGATGTCATCGCACAAATACGTGTGAGATAATTCGTAATTCCCTCCATCTTGATCGATTGGTGTTTTTTCTTTCTTATCCTATCTGACTATCTCACTTGCATGAAGACATGATATTATGTCACATGTACTGAAGAAGAAGTTGGCATGACACACTGATAAAAGACTGCTGATAAAATCACGTATTGGATATGCCAAAGAGAAATTGTTAACATAAAAATGAACTACACTAAAGAATGGAGAATCAAAAAAGAATCAAAACGTCAGAAATGTTATTTGTGTTTCAGACCTATTCCGAGTGGCAGCCGAGGTGGAACCAGACGACATCCTCAAGTTGTACAACAGTGATGGCCACCTCATGAACATATCACACCGCCTGGCTGCCAACAGTCCACACTCAAGATACGAACTCAATGTGGTCGGTGCGCATTCACGCAGTACATGCTTTGTGCTCGTTTCAGGTGTGGATATCGGCAGGTGAAGGTGGGGTGGATCGACAATGACGTTTCGTCACACGATATTTTGTCACACATCATTTCATCACAATGCATTACATCACAGACATTGTTGCATGTGCTTGGATTGTTTTAATGGCCGTTTCATTTACCTTTAAGGTGCCTCCTCAATTTGTTTATTTCACTTGTCTCATTTCAAATTCATTTTGTAAAAAAGCATGTAGTATTTAGTATCTACTACTAGGTTTTTTGAAATCACCAAACAAATTATTGGCTTACTTAATGTTGGACACAACATAAATTTGAGTGATTCTTAAAAAAAAATTGAAATTTTGTGTGAATGCACAATGAGATTATTTAACAAGATTTAACAAGATTGCCACCCAGAGAATTAACTCTAGGTGGCAGGTGGACAAGGAAGCCCTTTCGCTTATCGAGAGTCCGACCCTTTTATCTATGTGTATCCCGCCCGTCTGAGGTATGTGTCAATTTTATTTTTAAACATATTCACGCTACTAGCACCCACACAATCAGCAGGTAATCTGTTCCATTCATTTACAGTCCTTTGTGAAAATTAAAACTTTCTTATATCCAATTTACTCTGCTCCTTTGCTAATGCAAGTTCATGTCCTCTAGTCCTATCTTTCTTAACTGAGAAAAACATATTTCTATAAATATTTTCATAACCCTTCAATATTTTAAACACTTATGTACATGTTTCTGTTTTGATGTTGTCAGCTTTCTTTGAACCAAAGGCAAAATGGTGCCCTGGATTTGGAAATTACTAGATTTATTGACCACAGTCAATTATTTTGACCACTTAGACAAAGTCCCACACATTTTATTAAACTGGCTGCAGATAATACATAGATTAATCCCACATTACCTTGTACATCAGATAACCAGATTTGTGATGAGCAAAATCAAGCAGCTTTAACCATTTCAGTACGACAGGCCGGATTTCCGGCCGCACTGTCGGTGACGCTTCAGTACGACAGCCGGTTATTCGCCATTGTCAATGTCTGCTATTCAAATCATTTTTACTCATAATTATCCACTACATAGAGCCACTTGTTGTGTACGGTTGTCAAAGTGAACAAATTAGCTATTCAGCAGTGGTCATCGTTTATTATCGTTCAAAAATAGATTACGGAGTTTTGCAGTTTTTACTGATGGATTATCAAAATCTGCGGTGGCCACAATGGTGGACGGCATTACTTCAACTAGCGATTTACCATCGTATGTTTTGGACAGATTATTTGATAGTTTGATCAAAAAATCTTTGTCGGATGTTGACGATCGACACAATAACGATGTCGGCGAACTTAATATACAACTGGGTTCAGCAACTGCAAAAACTTTGAAATCGTGGTGGCCATCTTGGATTACTGATTACCATGATGGCGGAATGTAAAGTGATATGGCTCAATTTACTCACTGATTATCATACTTTCCGAAAATATATAACATTCTTATTGATAAAATGCAGTTTTTTTTCTCAAATCTTCATCTGCATACTCATTGGGAATGCAGTATTCAGTGGTCACAGCTGGTCAGGGCTGTAGTTACTGAAATGGTTAAATCATTGCATGCCATACAAAGCATCGGGCAACTGCAGCCTTTGACTGACAAATCAGTCTGTAGATACCAAGAACGTTTTTATTCTACAAGAGAACGACATCGCTATATCATCATTTAACTGTACTTATGTGGCCCCAGTGGTGTCCTGGTATGGTAATCTGGTCCACTGCGCATCAGTAAATCACACCCCACAACTCGCAGTCGTTGTACACTTGTCATGCAATGCTTATTCTGTGGAATTTGAAAAAACATGTTTTGTAGATGTTGGTCAGTTTGATGAATCAATAATATTGCAAAACATCGGCTCTGGAGATGTGGAATAGAAGGCATATCTAACATCCGCTGTTTTTCATGTATCGTTTGTCAAATCACATGTAAGTGATAAGCCATTGCAGCTGTTGGGTGGTGTCACGCACATATTGTCCTCTGTAACAAACAGCCGCTGGGGGGAAGTTGTCCAAGAATAAGACCACCCACTTAAAGGGAAGCTGTCTGCTCCATTACCTGCAATCAGCCAGAGTGATCATTATTAGTAACAGGCAGTTTGCTTAATTGGTTGTCTTGAATGTGCGAACATCGGAGTTGAGGAACTAATAGGTAGTGTACGAGCATGCTGATTTACTAGAAAATTGCATCCAAAAGATGGACGATCTCAGAATGCAACTTTAAAGGTGTAATAACAATGCTGCATGTCCTCATCACAAATTCACCTACCTTTTATTTACACAGTTATAATATAAAACAAAGTCACCAGTGATGTGAGATTTAAAATAAACAAAACATGCTGATAGCAAAATGATGGGAAATGCAGACGTTAACCCAGTAGGATTTGTTTGGCTAATCTGGCAGAAATGCGGCTGTCAGTTTTAACTGATGTGGCTGGATTCCTTTTCCAAGAACTATGCTATGGTTTGGCTAGTCTGGAATATGACTAGGAGAGCATGGACTGGTCAATGGTTGGGTGGGAGAGTATTCCCTGCTCCCTTGAAAGGTTGTCGCATCTGTAATACATCATCGGCCATAGCGAATGGGTATTAAAAAACAATAGGGAATATTAATCGAAATGACCTCTTCTCAAGATATTGCTGTTTTAAAGTTTGCTTCAATTTTAGGAAAACAAATTAAAAACTACTGAAAATATTTCAACAAATGAGGTATAGTTTTAAAGCTCACCGTCTGTGGAATCAAAAAGGTAAAGAACTTAATTTCGTAATTTTGCGACTTAATACCCGCCTTGCTGTGACTGGCCACATATTCAGTATATGCCCTAGTGGAGGAGACGATACTGAAATTGTTGCCCTCCTGAGTACAGTTGGGGTTGAACTTAATGGCACTGGAAGTTACTTTTAACATATGTTAGCAAATATTTGCTATTACACTTAAAACAGGTATCAAATTTGTATGTTTTACGCTCCATATTAAAAAATTTAAGATCTTCAAAATAATTTACTTTGACTATTATATCGTGTAACTTGCAAAAGCATAGTGTGTTGAATTAGACCACTTTTGTCCCCTTTTCGTAGAATGTTGACCTGCTTAGGTAAAAATATAATGTACTAGTTTGTCCAATGACTAACAAAAATTATAATGTATAAGTGGATATCATGCAGGTGTTTTGCGAAAGAATTTGGAAAGAGACAAGTAAAAAAATTGAATTGAGAACCTTTAGAGCAGGATTTTAAATTAAGTTTATGTTATTGGCATCCAGTAATGTGTTTTCAGTATTCCTAGGTGAGTTATCTCCACCCACCTGTGTAATGACATACCATGTGTTTCCTCATAACATGTCTGTTGCCATAGTGACATGTCATTCTATCTCATAGAGCAGATGTTACATACATAGTGCATAAGATGAGTGAGTGTATTGCATAATTGTATGTGTGTATGTGTGTGTGTGTGGTGTGGTGTGGTGTGTGTGTGGTGTGTGTGTGTGGTGTGTGTGGTGTGGTGTGTGTGTGGTGTGTGTGTGTGTGGTGTGGTTGGTGTGTGTGGTGTGGTTGGTGTGTGTGGTGTGTGTGTGTGGTGAGTGTGGTGTGGTGTGGTTGGTGTGTGTGTGGTGTGTGGTGAGTGTGGTGTGGTTGGTGTGTGTGTGGTGTGTGTGTGTGGTGAGTGTGGTGTGTGTGTGGTGAGTGTGGTGTGGTGTGTGTGTGTGGTGTGGTGTGTGTGTGGTGTGTGTGTTGTGTTTTTCACAGAACGGGATCATTTCACTAGCTATTTGTGAGCTCAAAAGCCCAACATTGCTCTTTAAAACCAATTCCCTCCTCTACAATAAACTTGTATTATGAAAACAAACACGAGGGTGTACCACAAGTAAACGTTTGCCTGTGTATCAGTATATAAATAGTATCCTTGGAGATACGGCGCTCGCTTTTTGCAGTTTGAAAAATCTTGTGAAATTTTAAATGGATTCGGTTTAATGACGGATTTTCTTTTTGAGCCCATTGTTAGTGAAACAGACTCGGTGTCAGTGAGACTAGCCCATATTGTTAGGTTTGAGTTGGTGACAAGACTGACAGTTGTGTTTTTTGTGTCTGAAGCCGCAGTGCCATGCAACATAGGCTGTGACATCAAGGCAATAGAAGACAGGTATGTACTGTTGTTCTGTCCAAATGTAGGGCTCGATATCTAACAAACAGATAAAGTGTATCCCATTAAGATTCTTCCTTGATAATTCACTTTGCTCTGTAATTTGCATGTTTTTCTGAACAAATCTCCACACAGTCACTAATCCATACTTTTGCACATACTAACATGCACGCACATACGGATGTGCGCACACGCACGCGTGCACGAACACATATGCACAATGATTTACTGAATTAATGAATGAACAAAATAAAACATCATACTACTTCCAGTGTTTCCCCTGGTATATAAAAAGCGAGACGGGCCGCCTTGTCGTTTTTCTATGCCGCCTCGCCCAAAATATGCCGAAATTGCCGCCTCAGCTATTTCATACGCCCTTTTTTGTTCATTCACGGTATATTCAGCATTGGCGAGTGGCACGTAATGACACCACAAAGTCACTTATATTCCTGCAAAATCGCAGATTTGTAGCAACATTGTTTAGCCGACATTGGACAACGTGAAAGATATCACTTGTCAGTTGTCCCATCACTGAATATTCCTGCGGGATCCCCGGTGTCTCCAATGGTGACACCTTGCGGAGTTTCGACATACTATAAATCTAGACATTCATGTAAAATGGCGCCCAAACGGTAACTTGCGTTTTGGTTTATGACGGTGGTGGGAGTGAAAACCGTGCAGGCTGATGGCACTACGTCACTTGTCGACACTTGTGTCGAATGCAGATTCTTTTGAAGCCCAAATAAAAACCGTGCATCTTAATCCTATTCACTAGTCGGCATTTGTATCGAATCCGGACCCTGTTGAAGCTTAAATAGCGACCTGCGGCCATGCGTTACCGCACAGCACGCGTAAAAAGATATATATAGCAGCGTATGTTGATACAAATCAGGCGTTATTTATGCCTCAAATGGATGTAAGACGCAATATTCTTAAAGGTAAATATGCCTACTATAATGTTGAATGATGGAACTACAGTGTATCTCACTGAGGTATCAAAGTTAAGCAAAACTCAAGCGGCCAAATCAATGACAAAGTGGGTCCGGATTCGACGCAAATGCCCACAAGTCTATTCGACTAATGTTCTATGCGGTTTTGTTTTAGCAAAATAAGGAATGTGATTCGTAAGATATCTTTGTGCTAAAAATATATAATACATATTCCGACAAAATTGTGCAAACAAACTTTTGGGAAAGTTGATTTGAGTGAAATACTTACGAATATAAACCACCGAAGTTCACATCTCATAAAAAAATGCATACTACTCAAAACCGTGTATACTAACAGGTTATCAATAACTTGGCTTAGACAATGATATGTTTGCACAGCAATTGGATGTGCTAAACAACTTCTACTATTTTATAAAAAGGACACAATTTGAGAAACATTCTTGCGATTAATAGAAACATACTTTTTGGCATTCCAGAAATTACTGTTTAATTAATTGTATAGCTTTCTAGCAAACAAATAAAATATTATCTTTTGAACATAAACCACCAATTTACCATAATATTATGATATTAAAATAATTTAAAGGTGATGAAAGAGTCTTCAGATGATACCACTGGATGCTTCCCAGAGAAGTCGAGATGGTGTTCAACTGAACAGGTTTGCCAGGGAGTAAAGTGTAAACCGCTTTGAGCACTCCTGCGCTATATAAGAACTTACCGTTTACTTTTTAGTCCTTTGGCCGAAGGTCCAAGGGACTATTGCCATCACTCTGCGTCCGCCGTCCACCGTCCGCCGTTAGCTGCCATATCTCAGAAACCGTTCAGCAACTTTTTCTCTAATTTTGCATAGACATATCTTAGGGCACTGCCACTATGCACAAGAAATCTGTATTTGATTGAATCATTTTAAGGGCTCCCTAGGGCCTCCAACGGCCACAAAACTGGTAAAAATGTAACATTTGGCCTATTTTTTGTCCTTTGGCCAAAGGTCCAAGGGACTATTGCCATCACTCTGCGTCCGCCGTCCTCCGTCCGCTGTCCCCCGTCCGCCTTTAGCTGCCGTATCTCAGAAACCGTTCTGCAACTTTTTCTCTAATTTTGCATAGACATATCTTAGGGCACTGCCACTATGCACAAGAAATCTGTATTTGATTGAATCATTTTAAGGGCTCCCTAGGGCCTCCAACGGCCACAAAACTGGTAAAAATGTAACATTTGGCCTATTTTTTTCAAAAACTGTTCAGCAACTTTTTTTCTAATTTTGTATAGATGTATCTTAGGGTGTTGCCAAGAAATCTGTATTTGATTGAATAATTCTAAGGGCACCTAAGGGGCCCCCAAAGTGCAAAAGTTTTACATTATCTAGTGATGTGGTTTTGAGAAGGGTCCTTGAGACCACCCCCAACAGTAGATTTTGTTTATTGTGCCACAAAGTCAACACCAAGACTAATCAGTGCAGCCTAGTGCTACTGTTCCATTGAGACCTTGACTAATCTTTAATTGGTCACAGTGCCCAGGCAGAGTAAATACACTTGACCCCTGTTAGACTGAACTGTTGCCTAACACTTTTTATCTTCAAAACTATTGATTTTCTATAATTGCAAGTTGTGTTTATTTTGATGTTCATTTAATTATTATAAAATGGTGTGACTGTGGTGTCTATTGGTTAAAGATGTATTGTCTGTAGAAACCTGTAGGTGACAAACATAGAAAATTAATATTCTGTCACCTGTAGGTGACAAACATAGAAAATTAATATTCTGGACAACTATAGAGTGAAATATCCTACACTTTATTGATATCAAATGCATTCTACTGTTCTGTTTACGCTTGCCATGCCTTGTGTAGACATGGTACTGTGTAAATCAATTGTATCAATAATAATAATAATTGCTTTATTCACAGACTCCATGCAACATACAAGTACATTATCATGGTTCTATAGTTGTGTTATAAACAATAGTTACAATGTACAGAATGAAAAATCACCCCTCAACAAAATGTATATACAGGGAATTGAACCAGTATTTCCATATTCTTGACATGTATTTCACGTCACTATTAATAATGTTACAAATCAATATGTTTTTTGAGAACTGCAGTCGGCATATAAACCTATATGTCAAATTTCTAATAACAGCAGCACAGTTACGTAAATTATTGTTAACAAACATTTCACTAGCACTACAGTATCTGTCATAACCTAACACCATTTGAAATATGTTGTTGTAAGAGACATACAATTTCCTGATTGCATAGTTATGAAAATTCCACCATAGATGGGCAGTATACATAGGTGAGCAGAAAGTAGTAAACAATGTCTTCTTTACATCATTTGAACACATGAAATGTTCTTATGATCACGTTGCCTTGTGCATACAACTGGCGACATTGTCTAGATATATCATTGTCATCTAGCATACTATTTGAAATTATATGACCCAAATATTATACAGATTTTACCTCACATAGTTTGTCGTTACCAAGTATAAAACTTGGAAATTTAACATTCTTACAACTCTTGTTTACTCTTTTTGGCATTGTACCTTATGTCATGAGATACTCCATATTGATCACAGACTGTGAGAAGGGTCTGTAATCCCCTGCTGGACGGACAAAATACTACAAGATCATCAGCATACATAATATTATTTACACAATTATATCCTACATAACATCCTGTATTGCAACTATTAAGTACAGTGGATAAACCATCCACGTAAACACTGAACAAATAGGGGGATAAAATACCTCCTTGTCTAACTCCATTATTTACATAAATACTGTCAGACACATGACTACCCCATCTTACACACATTTGTTGGTTCGCATACCAAAACACTAGAATTCTAACAATGTAACCAGGAACATCTCTGTCTATTAGCTTTTTAAAACGTACACTGGTGTACACGGTCAAAAGCCTTAGATGCATCAAGAAAATACATAAACAAACAGCTATTTAATGCTTGATATTTAGCAATAATCTCTTTTAGTACATAAATGCACATGCCAGTGCCATGCTTCTTTTTAAAACCAAACTGGTTGTCACTGGTTGTTAAAAAGTCATCCATTCTGCTGAGCAAGATTTTTTCAAAAACTTTAGACAACACTTGCCAGTGCTATTGGCCTGTAGTTGTCTTTACTGTTTATCTTGCCGGATTTATCCTTGATAATGGGCACTAATATAACAATATACACTAATAATTACAGATTCACAATATAGTTGAAATGAAACAACCAAATGTCAACCATTAGAAGAGTTGACATAGTTCCGCTATACACAAGCAAGAAATCTGTATTTGATTGAATCATTCTAGTGTCATCAACATATAGTAGAACATACATTTTCTACATCATCATCCCTAAGGTTGTTGTAAATTTAACCAGCTGCCATGTCAAGTCCGTTACAATTGTGACTAACAGTGTTCAAAATGATTCGGGTAAATAGCAAATAACAAAGGACACAAGTTTTCTCCTTGCCATACTTGCTATACATCACATGAGAAGAAGGCTGACACAGCCTGGCCCTGATTTATACATGATTTAGCATTTTTGTATATGTTGTATACAACTTTCAACACAATACCATTAATACCGCATGAAATTATCTTAGACCACAGGGAGGACCGGTCTACTAAATCAAATGCTTTCTTATAATCGATGAAGGCACAATAAAGCCTTTTGCATCGAGACAAATACAATTCAACCAATACCCCTATTTGAACACTGCCTGTTCTTCACCTATTACATTCGCTTTGTTTAGGTATGTGGTCAATCTGGTGTTCTGAACAACACTAAGGATTAATGAACACTTGTGCAGAATGTCACCCACTTGGCAGGTTTAATTGATCTATTCAGCAATGAGGACACTGCTTAGGCCTCACTCTGGACACTGTCACTCACAGTGTTGTGTATTGTCTTAGTTGGTGCATTGAGCTAATCTACTTGACCATGAATCAGTGGTGGCTCTGGTTGAGTATTACACCCAGCTGTGGAGCTAAGATTCTCTGCCTGCTATTGTTTGATGGAAACTGTGACTAATGTGTAATTGGTCACTGGCAGTAGCTTGTGTCAACAGACAGCATTAGGCCACTAGGCCCCTGTTAAACTGGACAGTTGCCTTTGGGTTTTAAACTGTGTCAAACAGTGAGTCTACCTTTTGCTCTCAGATAATCTGTCCTCTTAGTTTTACACATGAAGACATATTCTGGCATAACTTGATAAGTCTTTGTAGCAGCACATTTGTACTTCCAGTGTATCATTGCAACATAACATACATATTACATACTGTGTGCCACATTTGAATGTTGTGCATGTAATATTTTCATGCAATCCATTTGCATATATAATGTAAAACTTCAACAGCCGTTTTCTTCATTTTCACTTTTTGAACCCTACCATGTTCACTGCTCCATAACTTTGCCAATTTGTGTGGCAGTCATAATTTTTGAAACCGTGCAAAGCACCCTACCAAACCTTTATAAGGATGTAAGAAAACAATGTTACAATTTTTCCGACTTATCACTCATTTGGTCAGCCGGGGTCACATATAGACATATTAGGACTTCAGGGCCACTTGGCCCATTTTTTATTGACTCTGTCAGCGAGGTAACAAGGCCTAGGGTTAGTGCAAGAAAACATAACCATAACCAAGTACTAGTGGTCAAGTGGAAACCACACCTCTACTGAGTAGCAGTGGTAAAATGGAAACCACACCTCAACATGATGAAACAATCATGATTACTGACTTTTATCAATCATGATTACTACATTTACGATTAGTGTCTTGTTGTTTTATATCTTCCCCTCTATATTCAAGAGTAAAGGTTAAAACATACCTCAGAATGCACCATTTTAAAGCTAGCAATCTCCTGGATCCCCTAGCAATGCTTGGCGCCTGTGGCGCTCGCGTACCCCACCCCTACCACCTCCCCCATCATTTCACCCAGGGGAAACACTGACTTCTACCTCTACTTATATTAATGATTTTGTCGAAAAACAATTTCTTTTGATGTAACTGTTTACGGTATAGTTGTCGCAGATTTGATAAGCAATGTTTGTATGTTTAAAAGATGAAATAACTGCCGAATGTCCTTGTAGACTGGAACGATTGGAGAGTGTTGTCATCGTGGAGACCGGCACTATTCCTGCTATAGTTCATGAACTCAAGCAAAGCGTAGAACGCTTCAAGGAAAAACTTGAGGTAATCTCAGCATGCACGCGTGTGTGTCAGTATGTACATGACATGTAACGTATGCGTGTGTGTCAGTATGTACATGACATGTAACGTATGCGTGTGTGTCAGTATGTACATGACATGTAACGTATGCGTGTGTGTCAGTATGTACATGACATGTAACGTATGCGTGTGTGTCAGTATGTACATGACATGTAACGTATGCGTGTGTGTCAGTATGTACATGACATGTAACGTATGCGTGTGTGTCAGTATGTACATGACATGTAACGTATGCGTGTGTGTCAGTATGTACATGACATGTAACGTATGCGTGTGTGTCAGTATGTACATGACATGTAACGTATGCGTGTGTGTCAGTATGTACATGACATGTAACGTATGCGTGTGTGTCAGTATGTACATGACATGTAACGTATGCGTGTGTGTCAGTATGTACATGACATGTAACGTATGCGTGTGTGTCAGTATGTACATGACATGTAACGTATGCGTGTGTGTCAGTATGTACATGACATGTAACGTATGTGTGTGTGTCAGTATGTACATGACATGTAACGTATGCGTGTGTGTCTGTATGTACATGACATGTAACGTGTCAAGACATGTCTTGTATAGTGTGAAGCGGTCTGAAAGGTGACGTAGCATAGTGGAAGAAAAATCTGGCCTTCAGTTGAGACGAATGTGGTTCGAATCCAGCTTTGAAGCTTGGGCAGATTCTAGCTACATTCCATTCTGTTTTAAGCTTGCATTCAATATGTAATATTGATATGTCACATTCTATTATCAGGATATATTTGATTATTTTTAATTGGCAACTATTATTTCATTATGGTAGTTAGTTATTAATTACTATTTTACCAATCATTTATTATCCAATTTTATGTTGAACTCGTACTTGAATGTAACTCCCAATACATACAGTCCAACCTCGTTTTATAGGCACTTCGGTAATACAGCCACCTTGCAATAATGGTCATCCTAGGACAGTCCAAAATTATTTTTTAACAATGAAACAGAAATTAGTGCAGCTAATATGGTCACCCCACAACTAAGGTCACTTAATCATAGTTCCAAGGTTGACCTTAATAGTAAGGTTCCACTGTATCATTATTTAAAGGGAATAAACCACCTACTGCTTGAATTCATATTGTGTTACATCCTGTTATCTATTTCCATGTCCGTCCACTAAGCCAGAAAAATTCAATGAATTAGAAATTCCACATTTTTTGCTGTGCAGCCGAACATTTATGAATATGCATATTTTTGGCGCACTTTTCGGGTAGCCGAGATGTGATGTCACATATGACCTTTACTCGCATCAGGCCGACCCTTTCCATGCATTCAGAGCATGTTTACAAGGATAGCTTTGGGTTGAAATGAACGTCAAAATGTATTATGTGCGATATTCCAATGTAATACAAACACTAGTCATCATAGAGGAACAAGAAGTTATCTTACCACATGAAACCAATTTTATTAAAACAAATGAATGCGAATGGGCCTACAAGTCAACCAGGTTTCGCTGAGCTTTGGTTCGTTTTTAGAATAATTACATTGAATGCAACCAACGAGAGATAATCTACACCAATAAACATACATAGCAAACATAATAATTATATCATATCCAGCTACAGAGAGTAATGTGTATAATATCACTAGAATATCGATATATGATGGAGGAGTTGTACAATTTGTTATAACCCCTTAGATCAGTCAGTGAATGTCCGTTGATGTCGTCGGTAACAAAATTGATAGACGCGTTGGTTTCTTGTCATTTATTTTAGAATCGAGCGACGCTGTTTCCATCCTGACACCAAACCATTGATTTTCTTGCCTTTTTTGTTTATGTTTTCACGAAGTAATATAAACCAAATAATTGTTGAACTGTTCATGATGCACTGTTTGTAAATATAAACAAAATTGTAGTAATTATTTATTCGCCACAAAAATGAAACTATGGTAATTATATATAACGATGTTTCTAAATTTTATTTATCCAGACAAATATAATGTAATGTATATATAATTTATTAATTGTATATATATATATATTGTACGGTAATATATTGTAATTATTTATGTGAAAGCAAATTGTGATCTGTCTGGATATATGAAATTAAGAAACATTGTTTCACTATGTTGGATGCCGCCAAGGCCTTCGACAAAGTGAACCATAGCAAGCTATTCACTAAACTAAACTAATTGACCGTGGCTGTCCTGCTTTTATTGTGCGCATTCTGTATCACTGGTACAGTACCCAGACATTCACTGACAGATGGTGTCAGAGCTTTTCTAGATTATACTTTCTCAAATGGTGTCAAACAAGGTGGAATCCTTTCTCCCCACCTTTTTAATGTGTACATGGATGATTAAGTGTAAATCTTAACAAATTACAAATTGGATGTCTTTAAGCAGGCACCATAATGAATCATTTGATGTATGCAGATGATCTCTGTATTTTTCACCCAGTGTTTCTGGGTTGAGAAAACTAACAGATTGTTATGCTAAGTCTGGCGAAATGTTTAACATAACATATAATGCCAACAAATCGTATTGTATGGTTATTGACAACAAACCTCAGGACATGAAAAATAGTCATCCTGTCACTCTCAATAATCGTCCGTTACTTCACACTATTAAATGTAAATATCTGGGTCATATAATTAACAATAATCTTACTGACGATGACGACATTGCCTGACAGAAAAGAACCCTATATGCTCAGGCCAATGTCTTAGCATGAAAATTTTGCCTTTGCAGCTCTAAAATTAAAACTTCCCTATTTCTCTCTTACTGTGGTGCTATGTACACCTCAAGTCTTTGGTGTAAATTTACAAAACAGAGTTTGAAAGGTATTACTGTTGCCTGTAACAGTTTTATAATTTTACACAATTTGTCATCACACTGCAGTGCAAGTTTTATGTTTGCTACAAACTGTTAAATCTTTTAATGAACGTATGCGTTCATCCATATATAGCTTATTGTGTTGTCTTGAACAGTCTGAAAATCCACTTTTTGTTAATTATTTTTATACCGATATACATTTTAGAAGTTTTTAAATATTGGACTACCCAATTGTATACTTAAAGTTGAATGCACATTTTATATATATATATATCTTTTATTAACCATCTATTTTATTTCATGTATGTCTGTACCTTTGTATTTTATTTATTTAGTATTTTTTATTTACTTGTATTGTATATGCATATAGACTTTTGTCTGAAATAAAAACATTATTATTATGTTATATGTAATTATCATATTTTCATTTTTGTGGCGATAAATAATTACTACAATTTTTTTTGTATATTTACAAACATTGCATCATAGTATAAACATTATTTGGTTTATATTAATTACTTCATGAAAACATAAACAAAAACGTGTCAAGAAAATGAATGGTTGGGTGTCAGGATTGAACCGGCATCGCCTGATTGTGAAATGAATTACATGAAACCAATGCATCTACCGCTAGAACTACCGACATCGATGGAAATTCACCGACTGATTTAAGTTGTTATAATAAATTGTACAACTCCTCCATCATATATCGATATTCTAGTGATATTGTGAAATTTTACACGTTACTTTCTGTAGCTGGTTACAATATCTGTTTGCTATGTATGTTTATTGGTGTAAATTATCTCTCATGGGTTGCAATCGATATAATTATTCTGAAAATGAGCCGAAGCTCAATGGAAGCTGAAACCTGGTCGACTTGTAGTCCCATTCGCATTCATTGTTTTGAAACAATTTATAGATAACTGCTTGTTCCTCTATGATGACTAGTGTTTGTATTACATTGGAGTATCGCACAATAACTCATTTTGACACTCGTTTCGACCCAAAAGCTATCCTTGTAAACATGCTCTGAATGCATAGAAAGGGTCGGCCTGATGCGAGTGTGAGTCATATGTGACGTCATGATACCACGTGATCACCTAGCTCATTAAATTTTAATTTTCCACAGGAATCGCTACACAGGCGGGTGTAAAATCAAATTTATGCTATAAATGTATTTTTCTGTATATTTAATGTTCTCAAATGTTACATACAATGTTAAACTTTGTGTACACATGGAAAATGGATTTTACCTAATGCCTTGTTTTTATTTCCTTTAATTAAGAATGGTACTTTATGTCTTATGTTGTGTGGTTGAGTTTTAGTCTAGTTGCGTTTTGTTTAACCAATTCTTAGGAATACTTAATCTTCATTTTGTTAAATTTATATTTTAGATTGTTGTAAACACTATTAATAAGAGTTTCACTTTAGAGTTTTTGTGTATAAATAATGCAGTTATTCACACCATTGTACTCTGTTCACATGGCTGTTCATTTATTTCTTGACAAAATATGTTAGTTTCTTTCCATTGCTTCTTAGCAAAATCTGTTATTTTTTGTCCGTTACTTTTGTCCTGTAGCTCTCCTATTACCGTTACATGTGCTTATCGTGATTGACTGGTCATGCCTGCAGAATGTCAATCACCTCAGTTGGCTGGGGCTGTACAAAGACATCTCAGCCGGTACGTCATTACAGCCATTCTGGGACAAACAGACACTCGCTGGCAAACGCACAGCGGAACACAAACGGAGAGTCTACGAGAAGTTTCTTCGCATGAGGCAAGTATTTTTTGTCATATGTGGAGCTTGGAGGCGTAATGTTTAGAGCGTCAGACTCTCAGTCGAGAGATTCCGGTTTGGAATATTCTTGCTGCTTGTTCTAACTTCGGCAAGATTATTCACTTCCTGTTTCTCCAGTTTTGGCTGATGGATCATGTGAGAGAGTATTATGTTGCAGTGAGATCCAAGTGACGGATCATGTGAGAGAGTATTATGTTGCAGTGAGATCCAGGTGACGGATGATGTGAAAGAGTATTATGTTGCAGTGAAATCCAGGTGACGGATCATGTGAGAGAGTATTATGTTGCAGTGAGATCCAGGTGACGGATCATGTGAGAGAGTATTATGTTGCAGTGAGATCCAGGTGACGGATCGTGTGAGAGAGTATTATGTTGCAGTGAGATCCAGGTGACAGATCATGTGAGAGTATTATGTTGCAGTGAGATCCAAGTGGCAGATCACTTGAGAGATTATCATGTTGCAGTGAGATCCAGGTGACGGATCACTTGAGAGATTATTATGTTGCAGTGAGATCCAGGTGATGGATCACGTGAGAGAGTATTATGTTGCAGTGAGATCCAAGTGACAGATAACTTGAGAGATTATTATGTTGCAGTGAGATCCAGTTGACGGATCACGTGAGAGAGTATTAATTATGTTGCAGCAAGATCCAGGTGACGAGTCATGTGAGAGAGTGTTATATTGCAGTGAGATCCAGGTGATGGATCATGTGAGAGAGTATTATGTTGCAGTAAGATCCAGGTGACGGATCATGTGAGAGTATTATGTTGCAGTGAGATCCAGGTGACGGATCATGTGAGAGAGTATTATGTTGCAGTGAGATCCAGGTGGCGGATGATGTGAAAGAGTATTATGTTGCAGTGAAATCCAGGTGACGGATCATGTGAGAGAGTATTATGTTGCAGTGAGATCCAGGTGACGGATGATGTGAAAGAGTATTATGTTGCAGTGAAATCCAGGTGACGGATCATGTGAGAGAGTATTATGTTGCAGTGAGATCCAGGTGACGGATCATGTGAGAGAGTATTATGTTGCAGTGAGATCCAGGTGACGGATCATGTGAGAGAGTATTATGTTGCAGTGAAATCCAGGTGACGGATCATGTGAGAGAGTATTATGTTGCAGTGAGATCCAGGTGACGGATCATGTGAGAGAGTATTATGTTGCAGTGAGATCCAGGTGGCGGATGATGTGAACGAGTATTATGTTGCAGTGAAATCCAGGTGACGGATCATGTGAGAGAGTATTATGTTGCAGTGAGATCCAGGTGACGAATGATGTGAAAGAGTATTATGTTGCAGTGAAATCCAGGTGACGGATCATGTGAGAGAGTATTATGTTGCAGTGAGATCCAGGTGACGGATCATGTGAGAGAGTATTATGTTGCAGTGAGATCCAGGTGACGGATCATGTGAGAGAGTATTATGTTGCAGTGAGATCCAGGTGACGGATCATGTGAGAGAGTATGTGCGTCAGCCGACGTTTGACAATTGGCAGTGGGATGAGCCGGAGATGTTGGTTCTTCTCCGACAGATGTTCCTGGATCTTCACCTCACAACAACGTTCAACATTGAGGTACCATAAAGTTCCCAATAGACACACAAAGACTTTTATGCATATCTATTAATTTCTCATAAAACAGAAGTAGCACAATCTGTCAGAGGTAGGCAGTTGTGCGTCACACACATGCAACCCTACGCCTGGAAACATTTAGCAAGTCAGATACAGGACATCTACAACACCGTCCAGTGCTCGTTTGACAGAAGACGGCCCAAGACAAATGTCAGATAGTGGCTGTAGTCGTCTTGCTATGCCAACAACACTGTGAGACAATGCCACCAGTGAGCACAGAGGAAGCGATGAAATGACATTTTATGAATAAAAGTACAGTGAATGTTGTTTAGCAAATGTCCACAAGGTGGTGCCAGTGGTGATATTACTGACTGTTTTTAAAGCATATGTTCACTACTCAGTCTGTTTTTGTATTTAGTTTCACTTCTATAAAAAGGCATGTTTGCGGCTGTTAGACAGTGCCCCAGTACTAGGAACTATACAGTATAATTGTTGTACAGAAGTAGTAAATGAATTCGTTATTCTATTGGTGCCAACCTGTACTAAAATATTCACCCAGGAAAATAATAAAAGAAACACATCTGCCGTGGCTACCCTAACATTTGAAAGTGGCATGTAACAGGAAACAAATAGTATGTTGGTTCGCCTCGTAGCATCATTAAAGACTAAGTGAAATGAACCTTTTTTATTCCTAATCTGAATGAAATATACTCTAAAAATAGTGTCTTGATATTCAGCAAATTTGTTACCCCCTCCATCACCCTGTTCAAGTCCCCTTTTGGTCGAGCTTTTCTGCACAGTTCGTTGCGATATCTAGCAGTTTAGGTGATGTCACAGCAGGTATTGCCGCCAGGATTTAGCATGGCGCTCATCTATGCGGGTTGGTGTTTCAGGCTGTACCTAAGGGTCTTAGCATGGCGCTCATCTATGCGGGTTGGTGTTTCAGGCTGTACCTAAGGGTCTTAGCATGGCGCTCATCTATGCGGGTTGGTGTTTCAGGCTGTACCTAAGGGTCCACATTTTTAACAGATCTTTGATCAGCGGATCATTTCCAAATGATATGAAATTAGCAAAAGTCATTCCTATATTTAAGTCAGGAGATCGTTTTCAATTTTCTAATTATAGACCTATATCTCTCTTATCCCAATTTTCAAAAATACTTGAAAAAAATATTCAACAAAAGGCTAAGGTGTTTCATTGAAACACAACACATATTGACAGATGGGCAGTATGGTTTCAGAAGTAATCACTCAACTTCACTAGCTTTAACAGAATTTGTCGAAAAAATTACATCTGCAATAGATAAATGCCAAAGCACGATTGGGGTCTTTATCGACCTAAAAAAAGCCTTTGACACTGTTGACCACAACATACTGCTAAGTAAATTGCAATGCTACGGAATCAGGGGTCTGGCTCTGGCCTGGATAAAAAGCTACTTAACCAACCGTAGACAATATGTATGCTATAACAACAGTAACTCGGAACAAAAGGAAATCAAGTGTGGAGTCCCGCAAGGTTCAATCCTTGGCCCGTTATTATTTATTCTGTACATAAATGACATGTGTGAAGTCTCAAAATTGCTTGATATTATTTGGTTTGCTTTTTATTCCGCTAGTAACACAGATGAAGTAAGCACTGTTATTAACAACGAACTAAAAAAACTAGACCTGTGGTTTCGAGCGAACAAATTATCACTTAATGTGAACAAAACACATTTTATAATGTTCAACAATAAAAAGCAACCTAGAACAGATGTGCATATAGTTTTGAATGGGAAAAACATTGAGCAGGTATCATATACTAAATTTCTTGGAGTAACCATTGACGAAAACGTAACATGGAGAGAACACATAAAAATGGTTGAATCAAAAGTATCAAAAAACATAGCAGTTTTGTATAAAACTAGGCATGTTCTTGATTGTCAAGCGTTACACACATTATATAATTCACTTGTTGAACCACATATGTCATATTGCTGTGAGATCTGGGGAAATACTTATCAATCTAGACTCAGAAAACTATTTATGTTACAGAAAAAAGCTATACGGATTATTTATAATCTTAATTACCATGATCATACATCTGTATTTTTCCATCTCTCAAACATGCTTAAATTTCACGATTTAGTTAAATACAAGACTGTGATCATACTTTAAAAAGCAAACAACCATTCTTTAAATGGTCGTGTTCAAGCATTATTTGAACCAACCGCAGCTATACACATACATGATACAAGACAAAGCAAACTGTTCTATGTTAAAAAGACAAACACCACCCTCCGACTGCTGTCAATCACCATCAAAGGTATAAAAACGTGGAACAATTTACCAAATAAATTGACTCAGCTTCCAAGTTTAACACAATTTAAAAAAGCAATCAAGTTGTCATTACTTTCTACATATTTGTGAATTGCTAATTGAAGGTGACGTTTTGTTAAACCTATGTAATAGTAACACAAGCACTATAGTAAACAGTCTATATATGAGTTGTGAATATTATTTTTTGATTTATTTATAATTCCTGTTGTATTTATTCAGTTTTCATAGTTCGAGTAGGGCATAGCAACACATAAGTCTATGACTTCAGCTATGTCCTTTCAGCAGCAGCAGCAGCAAACCATACTGTGCATGTATTATGTTGTTGTTATTGAATAAACGTTCATTCATTCAGTCTTAGCATGGCGCTCATCTATGCGGGTTGGTGTTTCAGGCTGTACCTAAGGGTCTTAGCATGGCGCTCATCTATGCGGGTTGGTGTTTCAGGCTGTACCTAAGGGTCTTAGCATGGCGCTCATCTATGCGGGTTGGTGTTTCAGGCTGTACCTAAGGGTCTTAGCATGGCGCTCATCTATGCGGGTTGGTGTTTCAGGCTGTACCTAAGGGTCTTAGCATGGCGCTCATCTATGCGGGTTGGTGTTTCAGGCTGTACCTAAGGGTCTTAGCATGGCGCTCATCTATGCGGGTTGGTGTTTCAGGCTGTACCTAAGGGTCTTAGCATGGCGCTCATCTATGCGGGTTGGTGTTTCAGGCTGTACCTAAGGGTCTTAGCATGGCGCTCATCTATGCGGGTTGGTGTTTCAGGCTGTACCTAAAGTTGCAACAGGGGAATTTAATGTTATTTTATAGCGGGCTTAGTGACATGAGTTCGCAATGAAGACGCTTTATATTTGGCTCATTACTTAACACATGTATTAAGTTTACGTATATGAAGTTTCAACGAAATTAAAAATTTCATTTCACTTAGTTTTTAATTAAAAATGACAGTGATTTCAGGTAAAAGATCATCTCTGAGATGATCCCTGACCCTAACATATTTAAAATACAGATACAGAGGTGATAAAAGCTCTACCTGAAGTCACACAAGGCGTGTTGTCTGTTTCAGTTGCCTGTCCTGCAGCGGTGGTTGTATGAGGTCTACTGTCATTACAACCATGTCCCCTTCCACAACTTCCAGCACTGCTTCATGGTCACACAGATGGTGAGTGGATGGCACACACTGACAACTGCCTGTCCCTTTCATCTTGTCCCTGCCCATTCTGTCCCTGCACATTCTGTCCCTGAACATTCTTTCTTCCAGATCTTGTCATTCCACATTCCGTCCCACATCTTCATGAACATTCGGTCTCCCATTTTAATCACGAGTAAGTTTCGAATTAGAATAGAACACAAATTACACCGGTGGCAGAAGGGTTGTGAGATATATAGATCTGCATAATGGAAACTATAGAAACAAAATGCAAAAAAGGCGCCATATCTGAGACTCTATTGGCCTGACACTCCAGTGAAAGTGTCTATTGGCGCATCCTGATATTTGCCATTTTTAGTATATAAAATCACTGTTAAGGACTAAAATTGATTTTAACCATTTCAGTACGACAGGTCGGTTTTCCGGCCGCACTGTCTGACGCTTCAGTACGACAGACCAGTTTTTCGGCATTGACGATGTCTGATATTCAAAACATTTTTATTCATAATAATCCACTACATGGAGCCACTTGTTGTGTACGATTGTCAAGGCGAATAAATTAGCTATTCAGCAGTGGTCATTGCTTATTATCGTTCAGTAATAGTTTACGGTGATATTCACGGTTTTTAATGATGGATTATCAAAATCTGCGGTGGCCACAATGGCGGACGACATTACTTCAACTAGCGATGTACCATCGTATGTTTTGGACAGATTATTTGATAGTTTTATCAAAGAATCTTTGTCGGATGTTGACGATCGACATAATAACGATGTCGGTGAACTTAGTATACAACCGAGTTCAGCCAGTGTAAAAACGTTGAAATCTTTGTGGCCATCTTTGATTGTTGGTTACCATGACAACGGAATGTAAAATGATATGTCTCATGTAATTCACTGATTACCATACTTTCCGAAAATATATAACATTCCACTTCATAAAAAGCATTTTTGTCGCTCAAATCTTGACTTGAAGTGAGGTAGTCCATTATCTTGCATATTCACTGGGAATGCAGTATTCAGTGGTTACAGCTGGTCAGGGCTGTAGCACTGAAATGGATAAAGCACAAAATGAGCTGATGAGCTCATGAGAGTGTCAGTGAAATGGTCGACATTGTGTTTCAGATGTACGGGCTGACGTGGCTGATGGACCTACAATCTCACCTCGACGACATGGATCTCCTCATCTTACTCACCGCTGCTATCTGCCACGACCTCGACCACCCCGGCTACACCAATGCATATCAGGTGTGTAGTAACACTCAGCAATAATATAGCACTAATATCCTCAGGAATCAGAGGCACAACATTAGATAAAATCATGAACGGGGATGTTCAAGAGTTACAAACCACCACCTGGTCATCCTGGCTAAACAGACACCTACATAGTGTGTAAGACTTGATACCACCACCTGGCCACCCTAGCTATACAGACACCTACATAGTGTGTAAGACTTGATACCACCACCTGGCCACCCTGGCTATACAAACACCTACATAGTGTGTAAGACTTGATACCACCACCTGGCCATCCTGGCTATACAGACACCTACATAGTGTGTAAGACTTGATACCACCACCTGGCCACCCTGGCTATACAGACACCTACACAGTGTATAAGACTTGATACCACCACCTGGCCACCCTGGCTATACAGACACCTACATAGTGTGTAAGACTTGATACCACCACCTGGCCATCCTGGCTATACAGACACCTACACAGTGTATAAGACTTGATACCACCACCTGGCCACCCTGGCTATACAGACACCTACACAGTGTATAAGACTTGATACCACCACCTGGCCACCCTGGCTATACAGACACCTACATAGTGTGTAAGACTTGATACCACCACCTGGCCATCCTGGCTATACAGACACCTACATAGTGTGTAAGACTTGATACCGCCACCCTGGCTATACAGACACCTACATAGTGTGTAAGACTTGATACCACCACCTGGCCATCCTGGCTATACAGACACCTACACAGTGTGTAAGACTTGATACCACCACCTGGCTATACAGACACCTACATAGTGTGTAAGACTTGATACCGCCACCCTGGCTATACAGACACCTACACAGTGTGTAAGACTTGATACCAACCCACCGAGACATGCCACTTTGAGTTGAAATACTGCATAGATCCGTATAAATTGTTGTATTAGTTAACAGGTATGTATAGCATTCTTACATTCTTACTGCAATCAAATTTTACCAGGTGCAGTATTACTGCCGACACTTACCAGGCGTGTATGACTCAACTCAAAACGAACCCTCGTCATATTTTCTGTTTAAATTTTGCATTAATTTGCAACCATTCAGAAGAAAAAATAGTGCCTATATTTTGTTTAAATTTTTCCATGATTGAGGGTTATTACCGGTTAAGGTTTGTACCGTACTCATAATTTGGATTACGACGTCCAGTTGTGTATTGAGTGTCCATGTAACCAACCTCAGTGACCATAAGTGAGTTGACATGTTATGTGAACGTTGACAGATCAATGCACGGACTGAGCTGGCACTTCGGTACAATGACATCTCGCCACTCGAGAACCATCACTGTTCTGTCGCCTTTGAACTTCTCGAACGTCCAGATATGAACATTTTCCATAATCTCAGCACGCAGCAGTACAAAGTTGTCCGTGAGGGGATCATCAAGTAAGTCACCTTGCTTCACCGCGGCTGTACAAAGTAGTCCGTGAGGGGATCATCAAGTAAGTCACCTTGCTTCACCGTGGCTGTGCTGGTTGGAAAACAGTTCTTGCCTCCAACAGTAACAGACAGTTATTTGTTATCACAATGAGGAAGAAGCCAATGTCAAAATACTTTATTGTTTACTGTATAAAGATATTTTCCAAAACTAGAAAGACTCATTTAACTTACATATTTTTGTTTCCTTGCAGACTTTTTCTAATGAATATTCACAACTCCTTGCAGTGTCATCTCATGATTAATCCTGACTTCCTCCACAAAATTTGTTTGTAAAGACGACTGATGTGTGTGAATCTTTTCGTTTCCATCTTTCTCATTGACGTACACCTACTAAATTCAATAATTAACAAGTTGCTAGAATTAGAGTTTTTTCACCAAGGTGTTCATGACACAATATCGGTTCTTCTGTTGTCCACCAGATGTATTTTAGCGACGGATATGTCCAAGCACTCGGAGATTCTGTCGACGTATAAAAGTTTGTTGCCCAATTTTGACTTCAGCAACAAAGACCACAAGGCCGTGGTGAGTACTGACTTATCTACTGCATAGTTAGACCTTTTAGTTCTTAGAAGTTAAAGGCTGGTAGTCTGTTCCATTACTGAGAAGAGTCAGAGTGGTAAATATTACCAGGGCGTTTGTTGCATTTGCCGGCTTGAGTGTGGGGACATCGCGACCCCCGCTATACAGCGAAGACCTTTGTGGCTAAATGAACCAACGCCTCTTATTTATAATAGACTTCTTTATAATCTTAATACTTTGCTTTTCAGGCACTGAAAATTATAATTGTGAACAATGTATATTGAGCTTATCAAGCACAATTTGGCGGGCATTATAGAGTCAACACACTTACTTTAGTCTTACAAAGATTATATTAATTAATATAAAAAGAAGGAAGAGACAACGACAGTTCCAAATGTAAGAACAACCATTACACTCTATTCTTCACTATGCATTGCTGTCAGTCGTAGCTATGTATTGCTTGAAGTAATTGTTATTTGATCTCAGTATAGACAATCACATGAAGTGGTGTTACCAGAGAAATCTCTTTATGAATAAAAAAAGAGAGAATCATAATGTTTTGGCGTGCTTATCTGAATTTGGGTCGTCAAATATGTGTGAAATAATCGTGCCACTACTGATATTAATATGTGCACTCGGCAATACGAACTCATGCTTGCATGTGCACACGCAGACATACAACTTCAAATAGAATACACTATGATCAAATTCAAAGATTTGTAGTTGGATAACGACTGATTAAAACTTTTAAAAAATAATTTAACAATATTTTACACATTTAATCAGACATTAAATAATTGTGTGTTCCTTTTGTGTAATGTATCATTTAGTACCTTCTCTCTACTCTGTAGTGAATCATTTAGTACCTTCTCTCTACTCTGTAGTGTATCATTTAGGACCTTCTCTCTACTCAGTAGTGTATCATTTAGTACCTTCTCTGTACTCTGTAGTGTATCATTTAGTACCTTCTCTCTACTCTGTAGTGTATCATTTCATACCTTCTCTCTACTCTGTAGTGTATCATTTAGTACCTTCTCTCTACTCTATAGTGTATCATTTAGTACCTTCTCTCTACTCTGTAGTGTATCATTTAGTACCTTCTCTCTACTCTGTAGTGTATCATTTAGTACCTTCTCTCTACTCTGTAGTGTATCATTTAGTACCTTCTCTCTACTCTGTAGTGTATCATTTAGTACCTTCTCTCTACTCTGTAGTGTATCATTTAGTACCTTCTCTCTACTCTGTAGTGTATCATTTAGTGCCTTCTCTCTACTCTGTAGTGTATCATTTAGTACCTTCTCTCTACTCTGTAATTTAACACGTTTGCTACATGGTGTTTATGACTGGATACCTAGTTTGATAATGGTTGATTAAAATTTAATAATTTAACTTCACATTTTACACATGCCTATCAGGAACTAAATAGTAAAACTTATTTTATCCTTTTAGGAATTGTGTGTCATTTAGTTAGTTTAGTAACATTTGCAATTGTATATTAAACTAGACCATCACTGAAGTATAAAACTGTAAAAATACAATAATGAGAACAGTGCGTGTCGCCATTTTTAGTTGAGATGAAATGTACGTTGAACAGGGACATGTGGTCGTTGCTGTGAGGCTTGTTGTCACATCTCTACTGGTCGCTATAATGACGCTCTCTTTGTCGAATCAGCTGAAACAGGTACTCATGAAAGTGGCCGACATTTCGAATGAGGCTCGGCCAATGCAGGTGGCAGATCCGTGGATTGACTGTTTGCTAATGGAGTTCTTCAACCAGGTTTGGATGAGACACGCAGCCCTTGCACGCAGTTCCTTCCCGCGGCTCTTTCCGCTGAAAGCAACCCTTCTGATGTATGCTCCTTTTATTGATGTTGTTGGAATGACGTCAGACTTGTTATTACAACCACCTGCAGGTTTTTCCTACTTCACTGTTAAGTCAGACTCGTTATTTTGACCACCAACATGTAACTATGACCACATAAGAGATTGTTCACAGCTGTTGACATTTACCGATTCATACAGAGTACACTAATTGTCTGACAACTCCCCCCTTGAATTAGTACTTTAAACTATGCATCAGTTTCCAGATTGAATGACATGAGTGTTATGACACGGGACACGTAATAACAGCCAATATAGTAATGATTACAGACTCTATATGATTATGCCATTCATATGCAACAGACATTTTTCGAATTAGTACTTTTCCTACATTTTGTATGGATAGATAATTGTCGACAAATGTGAATGACTCCTAAACATTGCACATACATTATTTACGACCCTGAACTGTTGTGACAGAGCCTAACATTATGAGGCTGTGGTAGTCGAGAACAAGTCTGACGATGAGTTTGTATACTTTCAGCTGCTTCCCCGCACTGAGCCAGTAGCCGTGTCCAGATTTGTTTATCTAGGAGGTTGTGTCACATGTCCATGCTCTCAGTGTCCATCACTAGATGTCTGAGTGTTTGTCACATAATTATGCAAGGTCTCAAACTATACAGCATTATGTATGGGTGGTGGTTTGGTCTGCACCACATATCGCGGGGAAAATAAGTAGACACAAAGGTGCCACCTATTGAGTGGAACGTATATTAATGCACATTGTTGCTTTGTGGCTGTTATCCGGTATTAATTACTGTTTTGATCTGACACAAGAGACGTGAGTCGAGGACACGAGCCACCGTCTCACAGTTGGTTAGAATGCGTGCATGTTCATAGTAGTGACCATCTCGTAGGGTACGGACAGCACCAGTTCTGGGTAGAGGGAGCATTCATTGTAGGTAGATAGAGTTCTCGTTCCTGGTAGAGAGAGCTTTTTTCCAGGAACACGGAGCACCCTGTGCTTGTAGGAACATGTTGTTAAGATATAATTAATTCTCCTAGAAGAGACCTTTTCTAGGAAGAAAGAGTTCTCAGACAATAAAGGCTTTGTTTCTGTGATCTTGTTGAATGTGCTCTACCCATTGGCTGGTGTATGTTGAACCTGGGGACCGTTTCACGTACGTTCTTATGAGTTCATAAGCCCGATTTTTAAAGTTTACAGAAAACTCAACACCAGGACGCGCCACCGGGACACTCATCTGTGTCACGCAAATAGTGTTCTCAATGATAGGACAGCATTTGGCATTTAAAAAAAAACGTTTACTTAAAAAGTTAACAACGGATTCTGTTGAAATAATGGACTTTCCTTACGAACTCACCGTCTTATTGAAATAGTCCCCTGGTCTCTCCTCGGTATTGGTTGACCACTAACATGTTGCAGGAGTTTCGGTTTTGGCCCGTTTGCTTGATAGACCCGAGGCAATACCGCTGTCGTGTTTCCCATGATGCACCTGGGATATCCACCCACATTTGTTGTTGGTTTCGCACGGCTTCAGTCTGCACCCTCCTGCATGCTTGTCTCTCTGTTGTCATGCCAGCTATTGATGGTGCTTGTCAAAGTGGCCGACATCTCGAACGAGGTGCGCCCCCTACAGGTGGCTGAACCATGGCTCGACTGTCTCCTGCAGGAGTTCTTTATGCAGGTATACTCCTAGGGGGGAGCATTGGGGGGTCAACTGACACAGACATTCCTGGAGACCTTGTCATTAGCAATCTTAGCAGCTCGTAAGCCTGATTTTGCTCTCAAATTGATTTTGCTCTTTAGCAGTGATCTTGTACTTCCACTTTCACCGATGTGTCACAGAAATAGTATCCACGGTGATATGGTGGCAACGTTTTGCATTTTGAAAAAGCTTAAATTTCACAATGGGGTCTGTTTAATGATGGATCCTTAAAAGTTTATCGTCTTATTTAGACAGTCCAACATCTAGTATGGTGGGAGATTTCACGTTTCTTTGCTCATTTTTCAAACATGATCCCGATCTGCCATCTTCAAGGCAGAAGCTTTTGCTTTTGTTATTACTTATTTTTCATTTTTTTATTAAATTTATGTATTATTTTATATTATAGAATTCAATGAGTTAAAACAGATTTTAATGAGCCATGAAATCTTGGAGGGGTTTAAATACTTTTTGGTATTAGGAAAAAATACACCCTTTTTCCTATTAGTAATTAAAATAAGTCAGTGCTTAAATGTTGAAGCCGCGGTCAAATGTAGAGTGAATCTTCATGTGCATGGACAAGGCATTTAACCATGTTCAAGGATCTTTAAAGATGTATGGTCAGGTAATAGCCATCTGTAAGCACACATCCAACTCCAGTGAGTGACATGGCTTGGGTGGCTATTCTGTGCTACGCTTGCTTTGAATTGCGTAGATTTAGTACCAGATAGAAGTGTTGTAAACTAACAATTTATTTTTCATCAGATTTTTTTGTTAATGTTATGCATTTACGATATACTTTAACTTACCAATAAAGTTATGATCACAGTAAGAAATCATACCAATTTACTACTTTTTGATGTACTTGCGGTTTCGCTACTTTACAAATATAGCTATAATATTGTTTATGTTAAAGAGAGATTATCCATTCTTTTTTATTGAAAAGTATGTGTACTTAAATATGTATTCTGATATACCGACCACCCAAATATGTATTCTAATATACCGACCATCCAGATATGTATTCTAATATACCGACCATCCAGATATGTATTCTAATATACCGACCACCCAGATATGTATTCTAATATACCGACCATCCAGATATGTATTCTAATATACCGACCACCCAGATATGTATTCTAATATACCGACCACCCAGATATGTATTCTAATATACCGACCACCCAGATATGTATTCTAATATACCGACCACCCAGATATGTATTCTAATATACCGACCACCCAGATATGTATTCTAATATACCGACCACCCAGATATGTATTCTAATATACCGACCACCCAGATATGTATTCTAATATACCGACCACCCAGATATGTATTCTAATATACCGACCATCCAGATATGTATTCTAATATACCGACCACCCAGATATGTATTCTAATATACCGACCACCCAGATATGTATTCTAATATACCGACCACCCAGATATGTATTCTAATATACCGACCACCCAGATATGTATTCTAATATACCGACCACCCAGATATGTATTCTAATATACCGACCACCCAGATATGTATTCTAATATACTGACCACCCAGATATGTATTCTAATATACTGACCATCCAGATGTGTTAACAAAGCAACAAAATCTTTTGAACTCGACAGCGAGTTTAGTGTTTATAAAAATCACTGCAGTCACTCAAATCCCCAAATTAACTTTCAACCACAAAAACTGGTTCCTTAAAACATGTTTGGGTGGTAAGTATGGCACGGCAGATACAGTTTATATTGTATAATATGATTTTACGAAAATAAATTTACAAAATCCTTGTAATATGAAAATGGTACAATGTATACAAAACCCGATATTACGACTTAAAAAGTTGCTGTTGTAGGAGCTACATTAAGTAGGGTGATATGTGTTGTTGTAGAGTGACGTGGAGAAGCTGGAGGGGTTGCCTGTAGCACCCTTCATGGACCGCGAGAAGGTGACAAAGCCTTCCTCCCAGGTCGGCTTCATCAAGTTTGTTCTGCTGCCGCTGTTTGAGGCTCTCGGGGATCATTTCCCCACAATTACGGTGAGACGCCACTTAATACACGACACGTAATAGTAATATATTTTATTTGGCATAGTGCTGGGTCCAAATTGTTTTTCGTGGCTCTTCACAACTTATTAAAGTAGTGTAGAATTGCAACAAATATTACAAATAATTCTAGTAGTAATAAAAATTATTTAAAATAAATACACCAATAAAATGGTGTCGAATTACTAAATAAGGAAATAACCAAATAAATAAATATATTAGTTGCTAGTAATTAGTAATAAGAATTATTAAAACATTTCTACAGCACAATAATGTAATACTAATCTTAATAATAATCTGTGTAACTCCAAGAGGTGGTCGCACTGGTTCACAAAGTCCTCAAAAACAAGTGGCTACGTATTGGAGGACGTCAGTATGAATTGTGGGAATCAGTTAGTACAGTGGCACCACCTGTTGGGTGGAACATATATTTTTGCACATTGACGCTGATATGGAACTGGTCAGACTGGTGGGTGATGTCGTCACAATCATTCCGTGTCCGTTGAATCTGGCGGCTGGTGGCTGTAGCTTTGGCAGCCATTTTGGATCGCGCAAAATCTTTCTTACAACCTGCAGTGGGTGTGGTGGATTTAATAAACACGAAACGCTAGGTTTTCGAGACAACAGTATATTTAAACAAACAGAAATAAATAAAATGTTGTTGCAATAAAAACAATTCAAATTTTCTTTGCCTAAAACGTGCATCAATTTACCAATTCGAATTTAATATTAATTAATATAAAAACAAATGAGTAACAGATAACCTCCCTTTTATGTTTGAAATAGGGAAGTAGCATGCTGGTTTAAATCCTTTTTGGTATGGGAAAAGACCACAACCATTTTCCTATTAGAAATAAAATAAAATAAAAAATTAACCAGTAAATGTCAACAATTATGTGTCGTGTGTGATTGAATGCGAGGTTGTTGATATATCCTGTGTCCCCCCAGGAGGACATCATCCTGCCGGTGAGACACGCCCTCCAGTACTACTCTGACATGCAGAATGTCCTCGATGAGGAGAAGAAACATAAAGTCAGCGTCGAAGCAAAGAACAACATCAAATAATCACGACACATCTGTAGTTAGGATTATTAGGACTATTGTCCTGGACGCGCACAGCAACATCGTGGCAAAAACTGTCGTCATACGTCCATCAATGTCTGTTGCATGCATTGTTTTCGTGAATCGTTGACATTGTCCTGGACGCCAGGTTAGCAATGTCCAGGACAGTGGGAGAGGAAAGGGGAACAACGTTGACAGTGCCCCAGATGGTTTGGAAGGGAGGTGGTATCTGTCCCAGGAAGATATGACCAGACATATAGGATGCTAACAAGGGACCAATCTAAGAATCGTAGTATTAAGTGAGCAGCATTTCGGGGCAGCAGCTGACGATCGTGTGTTCGTTCATTCGTGTATTGTCTGCCCATGCATCATCTGTAATCTGTGATATACTTATTGATAACTGCCCGTCTGTTGGGGCGTCATGAGAGGGTATAATCTCATGTCTGTGTTGCCAACATTTCAAAGAGGAAAGCAATGAGCAGGTTTTTCTCAAAATTCAAAAAATGGAAGGGGTATAAGCATTGGTGCAGAGTAGATTTTGTGAGAATTTTCGGTGAGAAATTATGTGTGTGTGTATGTAGGATTGTCAGAAAACATCTATGCGTGCATAAGGCATGTTTAATATTCTAAATGTCTACCAGTAGTTGTTAAAAAAATTCAGAGCTGGCATCGCTCCATTATTAGACCCTGTGTGTTGGTGTTGTCCATTAGAAGGGGCCTGTGTCTATATATTGGCATACATTAATAGGGCCTGTGTCTATCTGTGGTGTATTGGTGTCTGTTAGTAAGGTCTGTGTCTATGTAATGGCGGCCATTAGTAGGGCCTGTTTGAGTATGGTGTATTGGTGTCTGCTAATAGGGTCTGTCTGTTTGTGGTGTATTGGTGTCTGTCTGTGTGTGGTGTCTGTCAATAGGGTCTGTATCTATATATATTGGTGTCTGTCAATAGGATCTGTCGATATATATGTATGGTGTATTGGTGTCTGTCAATAGAGTCTGTATCTATCCGTGTGGTTTATTTGTTCGTAGGGCCTGTGTAAATACATGAGTGGTGTGTGTGTGTGCATGTCTGCACGTGTGTATAGGGACACTATCAAACACAAGAAGCAATAATGCCACTGATGGTCAGACACAAGGTCGGTGTGCGGATGTTTTACCTTCATGCATAGAATGTTGTCTGGTACGCAGTCAACCTCAATGGACACCTCCACAGTGACATATCCATCCAATAGGGGGAAATCGATGTATGACATGTATTGCATAGCCGAGTGGAACGTTTATATCAAAGTTTTGAGTTCTTCGGTTGTTTTCAGCATAGTATAGATTTGTCTGTATACATTTGTTTTAAAACTGTTATGTTGGATATGAGAGAAAAATCCACAAGATTTATTTTGATATGTTACGGGTCAATTAGTGAAACTTTGTTTCTAGATGGGCAGCAGCGAAGTTATGGGATGCCTGCTGGAATCTTGCAACAAATATTTAAATGTTTTGGAGAAACACAATAGCAACATAAAACAACATACTGAAATATTTTACATTAACATTCTAGTTAGATAAACTTCCCAAACTTAAAGCTCTATTCTCATGTGTCTATGAGTTTGTCAATTGTTGTGTATATCTATCAGTTATTAGTAAAATTATATTGTGATCATATTAATTTGTTAAATTAATTTTAAAAAGTTGACTAAGACATGATAATGTACTAAGTTGTCACGTATCCTATTTTAACTAACCTGATAATTTTGTTAACATCACTATTCATAACTTATCTTTTGAAAAGGCCATTGACACAAACGGTCTTATACGTTTTTACACGAGCAGCCTATTTTTACAATGAAACAAAATCACTGTTGTTTGTTTGTCAAATTTATATATTAATTGTTATGATCAGTTACCTGATTGAATTGTTATTGAATTTAGAGTTAGTAAACAACCACAGTATGTGAATTTCTGTGATTGTTTACAATTCTGTTAGTGTAGATTTAAGTTCCTCAGACACCACCTTTGAGCATCCCTGTTGGACACTTACTATATGGCAACAACTTTATTGTTGGCTATTGGCATATATAATTTAGTTCTGTACATTGTTTTTTTTTCAACAACAAAAGCATTTACCTTCCAATCAGAGTTCACAAAGTTGCTGAGTTAAACCAAATTATGACAAATATTTTGTTGAAATTCTAGCCAAAAAAAAGTTTTTTTTGGCGACAAAAACGGTAAAGTTGTTTATGTGTGGGAAAAATTGATCTAGCAGATGTCGTGCTGTGCAAGTAATAATTTTTATGTACCCATTCTATCTGTCAATTCATGGTGTGTTATTGATGGAAGTGGGATATTGTAGTTTTCATACAGAGATGTTTTGAGATGTTGCCTGAGCATAAATTTCTACCTCGCACCTGTAATACTAAACATCAGGGTTCTAGGACACCTCATATATATTGAACCTCGTATCCATCATGTATTGATTTCTGTGTCGGTTGTATTTATCCATCCATTTGAGCAGCTGTGATTTTTAGTCGATGTTGAAGTGTTTGTTTCATCTCAGGTTCTAGTTTGATTGTGTCTCCAATGAAACTAGTCGTATGGTAGCGTAGTAGAGTTTTTGCCTGTTCATGATGTAATCCGATGTTGACAGTGTTTGTTACAATATGTGCTGCTTGGAGCATGCATATTTATAAACATTGTCAGCCAAGTACACTTTATAAGCTGACATTTCATGGCTACAAACATTTCTTGTTACAAGTACACATTGCCAGGGCTTCACAAATGTGCGCAATGCAGCAATAAAGTACATGTTGTACAGGACAGTCTTGTTTCTGCATACATTCACAAGTGACAGTCTTGTTTCTGCTTACTTTCACAAGTGACATCCTGTGGCTATGTTGATAAGTAGTATTGACACTGTTTGAAATTGTATAAGTTATGGTTTCCATTAATCCTTTCTAAAAACTCAAACAAACACTACTCAAAGTAC
The DNA here is from genome assembly GCA_963995525.1 of Escarpia spicata. Classification (NCBI taxonomy): domain Eukaryota; kingdom Metazoa; phylum Annelida; class Polychaeta; order Sabellida; family Siboglinidae; genus Escarpia; species Escarpia spicata. Next base: position 3,966,691 of record OZ023214.1, on the reverse strand, counting down.
ACACACACACACACACACACACACAGATTTATCAGCATAAGTTGTTTTAAGTAAATTATGTTTAATGAAAACCATGTGATCCAAGAACAAATCAGTTTGAAAAAAACAAGTGAAAACATTTCTTGGTGTTAATGTCCCAAATGGCCCAGTATTGAAGATTTGAGAAAAGATCACATAGGACATAAAAAAACACTGCACTATGGTAACCACGGTAACCAGATAATCTTAGAAATGCTGATAGGAGTGAAAAAGATGTGACTGGACAGGTTCGGGTGAGTAGAGATGCCAGTGATGGAAGAACAGAATAAGAATCAAGGCCAGCCTCACCCCAGACTTCAGTAGTAAGGAGGAGAGCTTGAAGACGCTGGAATATTTAGAGAAACCCATTTTATTTCCCATAAACCTAACTGACATTGACTTATTGTCTGGCCAAAGTTCTGTCAATCTATCAAACAACAGATGCTGAACACAGGAGTTTTGAGACACTGTCATATATTTTGTTGAAGTTCAGGCCCCCAAAGATTGTATGACAAGAGCATAAGGCAACACTTAAAGCAGAAACTGCAGGATTGTTTGATCTCTGAGATGTCATGCCGCAATAGTAATGTAATTGACAGATATAACTGTTATTAACATTGTTGGCAGTGGGCAAAGTGTAAGAGTTCACATGCTGAATTTTCATTGTGATACAGGCAAACTGCAGCGTAGCGGATTTGTCAATTGTGAGACCATACTTCAACATAAGTCACTGTTTTCTTTTAAATATGCCAGTTACACTGTCCGTCAGCGCATGTTTTATTCTGTTGTACTGGCTCCTCAGGTAACCGGTTGTTGAAGCCTTCATCCGACTAGGAAGCTGAGCCATCTTCTCACGAAATGAGGGTTGTTTCCATACACCTCTCCCTTTCCTTTCCGCGTAGAGTTCAGCTTGGATGAGTCTGTCTATGAGGCGATTGTAGGTGGCGTTACTCGCAATACCAGGCGAATATTTCACTGTAGCGAGACCGTCACGAACCAACCTCTCGTTGATGAGGACTGAATGAAACCAACTCTGAAAATATAATTGTGTAATATATCATGTTGCTGTTTTCAAAGCTAGATCACGGCTACACTGCCGCTGCTAATATCAATGACTGAATCTTTTTACCGCTGAGGTAATGAAGATAAGACAAATCTGATGGTGATTATTAAAAGGAAGATGAAAAGGTGATGAAGATGATGATGAAGACAACAAAGGCAACTATCACAGCAGCCTCTTGGATGATGACGTGCAATGACACATGGAATGACAGTGACACAATACCTGTCTGACCGTGACACAATACATGTCTGACAGTGACACAATACCTGTCTGACCATGACACAATACCTGTCTGACCGTGACACAATACCTGTCTGACCGTGACACAATACCTGTCTGACCGTGACACAATACATGTCTGACAGTGATGCAATACCTATCTGACAGTGATGCAGTACCTGTCTGACAATGACACAATACCTGTCTGAGGCGACACCAATTTTATTATTATTTGGATTATGGACCCTCTGACGTTTTTGACAAAACAAATAAAATTGCAATTTTGAACTTTTACTCCTGATCGAAATGCCGAACCAATGATTTTGTATTGAGCATTGAGCATACCGAACATTGTATGTTAAACACCATTCAACAAATCCGTGAAAGTCCAACTTGTCATTAATTGATCTAAACCATGGCTGAACCAGACGCTGCAGTGTGATTCTGTATCAAGAAATTGAAGTTTGGCACTACTTCTCAAAAGGAAGTAACAAAATTTAAATTGTCTGACACAATCAACAATGTCATTTCCCGTGTTTGTAGAGATGCCGCTCTGATAATGAAAGTACCTATGTGTCGGCGTCGAATGTGCTGATTGTTGTCGAAATGACAGCGAGCGTCCTTGCGGATGCTGCGTGAGCAATTCAATGTTTAACACATTTATTTTCTTGAACAATGACAACGTTAGTGCCACTGAAATGAAGCGAAAAGGCAACCCGAAGGCTGACATTTTAGACACGATGCAAAATAGCAATAAAGAAAATAAACTGCCAACTCGCAACACAGGCGAAACCAGTAACGTGCGCACGTTTAACGTGTTACTCATTCTGTCTACATGCAAAAATATTAACATCGGATTTTGGCCAATCAAGTTGATACGCTGGGAAAACAGATGTAGACACTATTCAATGCTTGCTAGTCAGCATCGCATTTCATTATAATAATAATGTTTTATTTCAGACAAAAGTCCATATGTACATACAATACAAGTAAATAAAAAATAAGGAATAAATAACTAAAATACAAAGATATAGATGCACATGAAATAAAAATAGATGGTTAATAAGATATATATAAAATTGTATACTTTAAGTATACAATTGGGTAGTCCAATATTTAAACATAGAACTTCTAAAATGTATATCAATATAAAAATAATTCACAAAAAGTGGTTTTGCAGACCGTTCAAGACGACATAAGAAGCTATATATGGGTGAATGTAGACGTTCATTAAAATATTTAACATAGTTTGTAGCAGACATAAAACTTGCACTGCAGTGTGATGACAAATTGTGTAAAATTCTAAAACTTTTGTTATAGGCAACAGTAATATCTTTCAAACTCTTTTTTTTATTTACACCAAAAACTTGAGGTGTACATAGCACTGCAGTAAGAGAGAAATAGGTAAGTTTTAATGGTAGAGCTGCAAAAGCGAAATTTTTGTGCTAAGACGTTGGCCTGAGCATATAGGGATCTTTTCTGTCTGGCAATGTTGTCATCGTCAGTAAGATTATTGTTAATTATATGACCAAGATATTTACATTTAATAGTTGAGTTAACGGACGATTATTGAGAGTGACAGGATGACTATTTTTCATGTCCTCAGGTTTGTTGTCAATAACCATACAATATGATTTGTTGGCATTATATGTTATGTTAAACATTTCGCCATACTTGGCACAACAATCTGTTAGTTTTCTCAACCCAGAAACAGTAGGTGAAAAAATACAGAGATCATCTGCATATATCAAATGGTTCATTATGGTGCCTGCATAAAGACATCCAATTTGTAATTTGCTAAGATTTACACTTAAGTCATCCATGTACAGATTAAAAAGGTGGGGAGAAAGGTTTCCACCTTGTTCGACACCATTTGAAACAGTAACAAATCTAGAAAAGCTCTGACACCATCTGACAGTGAATTTCTGGGTACTGTACCAGTGATACAGAATGCACACAATGTAAGCAGGACAGCCACGGTCAGTTAGTAACCACTCAAATAAATCCCCCCGTCTAACAACCACTGGAATACGGCAGGCGACGTATAGAAATTATCTACATACAGCTGGTGGTGTAGATTCTCGTAGCCTTCCACCAGCTGCCAAACCTCAGTGGTACATCCGTATCCACGTTAGCACCGCGCCCAGTGTAGATGTGGAAACGTAAAACAAAACTGTTCCCGGCATCGGCGAGCACCCAGCACTTGATGCCAAACCATGCCTGCTTGCTCGGAATGAACTGGTGATAGGACAATCGGCTTTTGAATGGGATTAGGCTTTCATCAATTGAAATCTGGCATCCCATCTCATACGTGTCCCCAAAGTTCTTGTTCACCCGATCGATAAATTCGCGCACTTTATACACTTTGTCATCATTCGGATTTCCGACAGCCTCATCATTCACGTGCAGATACAGCGAGATTTGTAGAAACCTGTTGCATGGCAGTCTTATTGAACGAGGGCAGGTTACACAGCGGCAACGTCGTTTGCCAATACATCTTTAGTGTAGGCATGCGGACAATCCCTGTAATGATGACCAGCCCGATGAGGGCTTGCATCTCAATGATGTCCACAGGATGCCACATGCCACTGTTATGACCAGCTTGCCTCTTGCGATCTGCGTTCAAATTCTTCCACAGCGCAAACTCCAAAAACAGATCAAGCAGATCTTTAGGTGCATGGCGCCTGCGTCCCTCCGAAGGCATACAAATCACGCTGCATGTCAGTGCCAACCCAGACGTTGTCAGCAGCCACTCTTCCTGGATGAGTCACGCGAACACGGCCCCGTGCCCGACCCCTCTGTGCGGAATGACGAACAGTGGCGACTGGCCGTGGGTCGGCAGGACGAACAGGCGCGGCTGGCTGCAAGGCGGTGCGACGAACACGTGTGATTTGCTGCGAGTCAGCAGGCTGCGATGGGCCAGGCTGCGGGTCGACAGGCTACGATGGGCCAGGCCGCGAGTCAGCAGGCTCCGATGGGCCAGGCTGCGGGTCGACAGGCTGTGATGGGCCAGGCCAAGGGTGGACAGGCTACAATGGGCCAGGCTGCAGGTCGACAGACTGCAATTGGCCAGCAGGTTGCGATGGGCCAGGATGCGGGTCAGCAGGCTGTGGTGCTTCTAAAATTGAAAAAAATGTATCCAATATTGTTTCATCTATGACATAATAAAGGAAACAATTGACTGTCCTGTATGCATTCTTTACAGTTACTAATAATGTGCAAAATATAACCAGTAAATAAGGTGCAGTGAATACCATTACAACGTAATTGAACAAGCACACTGTAATATCGCTCACCCTATCCCAAAACTGACACACCCATCACAAACAAGTGCCCATTTTTAACAGCTGTCAAAACATGGTCAGTCATCGCTGCCGCTTCCTACCATTATGTTTTCGATCTAATTTACTGATTTCTAAGACGTACAAGTTCCTTTATAGATGTAAAGAACATTATTATGTTGGGAGACAACGACGCCTCGTTGTTTTTTTTCTTCTCAATTTTACCTGTGTTTGTACCTGAGGAGCAAAACATACCCGAACTTTCACTGCCTGAAGCATCTGGTGACGGCACATATTCATCCAAATCATCGGCCACATCGATCTCGCTGTCAATAACACTGCTCCCATCAGATTCATCCCAGTCTAAACCAATAGCATCCAAAGCCCGTTCGTAGTTGTTAATTCCTTGAATCAGGAATCGTCAACGATTCATGCTCAACTTCATAAAGCTCTCAAAAATTGAATAACAATGGGAAAAATCTCGGAATGGCCACAAAATGGTGACAAATTATCTGGCTGTATACGGGTCTTTCAGTATTGGCTTTACACAGAAATGCTGCCGACACCTAGCGATCAACGTGAGCACTAGTCGCCAATCCCGATATATCAGGGTTTGGTCCTTATGGGGTTAACACACCATAATGGTATCTGCAGTCTTGTTATCAGTACTCGTTATTCTAAATTCTAAGTCTTCAACTTTTATTAAACTGTCATAAAAGTATGTGTCTAGTAAGTTTTGATACAAGGCTAAACAATTTTTAGCAATGTACTGTATGACTCGCATGACAATTCATGTATTCACACAAAACACCTTTCTCGTGCAGTGACTTTTATTTTATTGAATGAATGAACGTTTATTCAACAACAACAACAACAACAACATAATACATGCACAGTATGGTTTGCTGCTGCTGCTGCTGAAAGGACATAGCTGAAGTCATAGACTTATGTGTTGCTATGCCCTACTCGAACTATGAAAACTGAATAAATACAACAGGAATTATAAATAAATCACAAAATAATATTCACAACTCATATAATTTTATAGACTGTTTACTATAGTGCTTGTGTTACTATTTCATGGGTTTAACAAAACGTCACCTTCAATTAACAATTCACAAATATGTAGAAAGTAATGACAACTTGATTGCTTTTTTAAATTGTGTTAAACTTGGAAGCTGAGTCAATTTATTTGGTAAATTGTTCCACGTTTTTATACCCTTGACGGTTATTGACAGCAGTCGGAGGGTGGTGTTTGTCTTTTTAACATAGAACAGTTTGCTTTGTCTTGTATCATGTATGTGGATAGCTGCGGTTGGTTCAAATAATGCTTGAACACGACCATTTAAAGAATGGTTGTTTGCTTTATAAAGTATGATCATAGTCTTGTATTTAACTAAATCATGAAATTTAAGCATGTTTGAGAGATGGAAAAATACAGATGTATGATCATGATAATTAAGATTATAAATAATCCGTATAGCTTTTTTCTGTAACATAAATAGTTTTCTAAGTCTAGATTGATAAGTATTTCCCCAGATCTCACAGCAATATGACATATGTGGTTCAACAAGTGAATTATATAATGTGTGTAACGCTTGACAATCAAGAACATGCCTAGTTTTATACAAAACTGCTATGTTTTTTGATACTTTTGATTCAACCATTTTTATGTGTTCTCTCCATGTTACGTTTTCGTCAATGGTTACTCCAAGGAATTTAGTATATGATACCTGCTCAATGTTTTTCCCATTCAAAACTATATTCACAACTGTTCTAGGTTGCTTTTTATTGTTGAACATTATAAAATGTGTTTTGTTCACATTAAGTGATAATTTGTTCGCTCGAAACCACAGGTCTAGTTTTTTTAGTTCGTTGTTAATAACAGTGCTTATTTCATCTGTGTTACTAGCGGAATAAAAAATGTTTGTATCATCAGCAAACAAAATAATGTCAAGCAATTTTGAGACTTCACACATGTCATTTATGTACAGAATAAATAATAACGGGCCAAGGATTGAACCTTGCGGGACTCCACACTTGATTTCCTTTTGTTCCGAGTTACTGTTGTTATAGCATACATATTGTCTACGGTTGGTTAAATAGCTTTTTATCCAGGCCAGAGCCAGACCCCTGATTCCGTAGCATTGCAATTTACTTAGCAGTATGTTGTGGTCAACAGTGTCAAAGGCTTTTTTTAGGTCGATAAAGACCCCAATCGTGCTTTGGCATTTATCCATTGCGGATGTAATTTTTTCGACAAATTCTGTTAAAGCTAGTGAAGTTGAGTGATTACTTCTGAAGCCATACTGCCCATCTGTCAATATGTGTTGTGTTTCAATGAAAGACCTTAGCCTTTTGTTGAATATTTTTTCAAGTATTTTTGAAAATTGGGATAAGAGAGATATAGGTCTATAATTAGAAAACTGAAAACGATCTCCTGACTTAAATATAGGAATGACTTTTGCTAATTTCATATCATTTGGAAATGATCCACTGATCAAAGATCTGTTAAAAATGTGGATTAGCGGTTGTACAATTTGCATTATTACATGCTTAACTGTTTTCATGCTGATTTCATCAGGTCCGTATGAAGTTTTACTTTTGCATCCAGACACAATTTTGAGTACTTCTTGCTCAGTAACGGGGGACATATACATTGATTGTGATACAGTACGTTTTACAAAGTCGGTTGGCTTTGTTCCCGGGCAGGGTTCTATGAGGTTGGATAATTTAGTACCTATATCGACGAAGAATTGTTAAAATGATTAGCTATTTCTTTATTTTCTAATACTACTATGTTATCGCCAACATGAAACTTTTTCAAATATGTGGTATCAGATTTTCTTTTACCTATTATGCTGTTAAGAGTTTTCCAAGTTGCCCTTATATTAGTCTTACAATCGTCGAGTTTTTTTCTGTAATATTTTTTCTTTTCTAGATGTATTAATTTTGTTAACTTATTTTTGTAATTTTTGTAGCGGATTTCTGTTAATTCTGTCCTATTTTTTAGAAACGCTAAGTACATGTTATTCTTCTTTATGCAAGCGTTTTTTAGCCCTCTTGATAACCAAGGTTTATCATTCTTTTTTGTCTCTCCTGAATACGTTGTAGTTTTTACAGGACAGGCATCGTTATAAGTATTATTTAGTATTTGCATAAAGCGCGAGAATGCTAAATCAGGGTTTGACTCATTCATTAGTGTCCCAGTTTGCATAATTTAAATCGTGCTTAAATTTGTTTAATGAGTCCTCATCTAACGTTCTGTTATATTTATATGTTGGATCATCGTTAATAACCGCATAAGTGCTGTTGTCACACAGGACGAAAATTGGCATATGGTCTGTAGCATCGCTTAAAACAATGCCGCACATTTTGTTTCTACACAGTTCAGAACAGAAAATGTTATCTATTATACTAGCAGTCGTGCTTGTTATTCGTGTGGGTCTGGTGATCAAGGGATATAATCCAGAGCTGAACATTTGATCAATGAAATATTTTGATTCAGCTTGCTCTTCGCAGTGCAATAGGTCTATATTGTAATCACCACATATATACACGATTTTGCTGGTGAGATTTCCCAGTATGAATGAGAGATTGTCATTAAATTTGCTGATGCTGGTATTCGGTGCTCTATACATACAACCGACATTGATTTTTTCGTGTTTACTAATTTGTATCTCAATAAAGATGCTTTCAAAACAGTCATCAACAGCATACGATATATTCCTTAGACAAATATCAGAAGACTGGCAATTGTTAAGTACAGATTCACACACATATATGGCAACGCCGCCACCGTGTTTGTTTTTTCTGGAATTACAGTACAGTTTGTAACCCGAAAATACGACATCGTTACAGTTTACTTCACTTCCGTCCCAATTGTTTTCTTTAAGCCACGTTTCTGATATAGCAATTATATGAAATTTATACTCCATGCTTTGGATAGTATCTTTAATCTTGGGTAAGTTAGCTTTTAAACTCCGAGCATTAAAGTGTATTATACTCAGTTTGATTGGCTGGTTTTTGCCAACACTGCTAAAGTTTGTTGAAAATTGTGTTGGGGTGTAGTATTTACATTGCGTGGGCAAATCGTTATACAACAAACAATCAGTATCAATATCGTGTTCGTAACAGTGTTCATTATAATCAAACGGTGTATCATACGGAGGCGTTAACTCGTCATTTTGTTGTGTAGTTGACGCCATGGTTAAGTCATCACAAAAACGTTTGCCAGGATAGTCAACAGGTACTTGGTAGTTTAACCACGGTTTGCGACATCATGTCGCTCTCTTACCACCAGTTTGTCAAATGACAAATATGCGACTTTGCCCTCTTCCCTGGCCTTCATCATTTTTGGTAGCAGTTCTTTCCGCCTCGCCATGACCCTCTGCGAATAGTCCTCATTCACGTAGATGCCACGAGGCCGTTTCTTCTTCGCCGCCTGCAGTACCAGCTCGCGGTCCTTGAACGACTCGAATTTGACCACGATGGTCCGGGCTCTCGTCCCCATGCCGCCAGTTCGGTGCGCGCGACCGATGTTGATGGCGCGCACTTGGGCTTCGGGGAGTTCTAGGGCTGTTGTCATAGCCCTGCGCACGCTCTTCTCCGTCTGCTCCCACGTCTCGCCGTCGACCTCAGCAACGCCGTCAAAACGTAGATTACAGCGTCTTGACTGGTTTTCTTGGTAGTCGATCGCGTGCTCGACTTTCTTGATCATTTCTTCAAATTCGATCATCTTCTTCGACAGATCGTCAATGTTTTCCTTCGACTGCTTCTCTTTGATCTCCTCGACTTGGGTTTGCGTGTACTGCAAGCTGCCACCCTCCTGTTGATTTCAGCTACCGCGCTTTGCAAGCACGTTTGGTACGCATCTTTTTGTATTTTCAGGAGCTTCTCAACGTAGGTCTGGCTTTCGTCCGCGTGAGCGCTTACTTCTAGGTGGATGTCGGCAGCAGGGGCCTCAGTGGCACCACTTACGCCCGGTCCGGTCTTGGGCGGCTTTGCCTTAGCCTTAGCCATCACGGTTTGCGAGTGTCAGACGCTTAGCCACAAACAATGGCTTACCGTTAACGCACTTGAGTGGACACCACTTCAGCGGCTATTGTTCGTCGTTAATTTGTCCAGGTGAATGCTATGATTCCGTGTCAGCGAAGGTGAAATTTCCCGCGCCGTACTGTTCAGATGGGCGATATTCCCAGTGCAACAGTACAATATCCAAAGTAAATATATAAATGTTCACGTATTTTGGCTGTACAAGTTGTGAATTCCTTCACATATATGAAGATTCACTTACTCGCCTGCGCAAAACTCAATCTTTATATTAATCGCACGCATACAACCGGACAAAAACACAATTTATTCACCTCTCCTCCCTAACAAAAATGTCTCAAAAATCTGTAATCATAACAATCAAATTTGGTGTGGCCTGATGGAGACACAATGCCTGTCTGACAGTGACACAATACCTGTCTGACGGTGACACTACATGTCTGACGGTGACACAATACCTGTCTGACGGTGACACAATACATGTCTGACGGTGACACAATACATGTCTGACAGTGACACAATACCTGTCTGACAGTGACACAATACCTGTCTGACAGTGACACAATACATGTCTGACGGTGACACAATACATGTCTGACGGTGACACAATACCTGTCTGACGGTGACACAATACATGTCTGACGGTGACACAATACATGTCTGACGGTGACACAATACATGTCTGATGGTGACACAATACCTGTCTGACGGTGACACAATACATGTCTGACAGTGACACAATACATGTCTGACAGTGACACAATACCTGTCTGACAGTGATACAATACCTGTCTGACAGTGACACAATACCTGTCTGACAGTGACACAATACCTGTCTGACAGTGACACAATACATGTCTGACAGTGACACAATACCTGTCTGACAGTGACACAATACATGTCTGACGGTGACACAATACCTGTCTGACGGTGACACAATACCTGTCTGACGGTGACGCTGCAGTCGATGTCATTGCGACACTGGTTGATCCAGAGTAGACGGAACCAGACTCGTCGGTGCAACACGTTATCACACAGCCATTGGTCACCAGAGGGCAGCACATCTAGGCCACCGAGTCGCACCGCCAGCATACCTTTGTTGTCCGTCACATAACACGGATGACAGTTACTGACAGATAACTGACATCACACATCAGACGACAGTCAGACATATAGTGTGGGGGTGCGTGTATGTTTTGTTACCTATGCATATTCCGTGGCTGTGGTGTGTGTTGAAACATATGCATGTTCCTTGGCCACGGTTGGTGTGTGTGCATGCATGTATGCGTGCAAGCAACTTGTTACCTATGCATGTTCCCTGGCTGTGGTGTGGTGTGTTACCTATGCATGTTCCCTGGCCGTGGTGTGTTGTTACATATGCATGTTCCTTGGCCACGGTGTGGTGTGTGTGCATGCATGTATGCGTGCAAGCAACTTGTTACCTATGCATGTTCCCTGGCTGTGATGTGGTGTGTTACCTATGCATATTCCCTGGCTGTGGTGTGGTGTTACCTATGCATATTCCTTGGCTGCGTTGTTACCTATGCATGTTCCCTGGCCATGGTGTGTTGTTACCTATGCATGTTCACTGGCCACAGTGTGGTGTGTTGTAACCTATGCATGTTCACTGGCCATGGTGTGGTGTGTTGTTACCTGTGCATGTTCCCTGGCTGTGACGTCGTGACACAATGGGGGTGTGGTCGACATAAAGCACCCCTCCCTCTGACAGTGACACGACACGACCCTGCAGGCGAACTGACCTCTCAACAAACTGCTCAGGAATCTCTGAGAGGGTTGTGAACTTCCTGCTCTACAAGAAGTATTAGCACAAGTGATTAAAACATATTCATTAAGATCCCAAGTTACCACATAATAAATTATATTTTAATGAGTATAAGTAACCACATTTTCATAAGATTTTTTTCAAACAATAGCCACTGTGATACTCAAATATAAACATTAAATAAATAACTTAATATTATTGTCAAAATTTAGTTTACCTAGTTTTAATTACTCTACCATTACATCTCCTTATACGTGCTGTGAACAGAGGATAATGTTCAGTCAGATGATGCAAAGAACAATAACGTACAATGTGAATACTCCTGCCAAGGATGATGATTCCGGCTACAGCAACTCCCACAGTCAACAACTACAACACATGATAGTATGTCAGTCTCCCATAGTCAACAACTACAACACATGATAGTATATATCAGTCTCACGCAGTCAACAACTACAATACATGATAGTATATCAGTCTCCCACAGTAAACATGCAATTATAACACATGATTAGTATATCAGATTCCTGCAGTCAACAACTACAACACATGATAGTATATCAGTCTCCTGCAGTCAACAACTATAACACATGATAGTGTATCAGTCTCGCAGTCAACAACTACGTTTACAGTACATGATAGTATATCAGTCGCCCACAGTCAACAAATACAATTAACACATGATGGCATGTCAGTTTCCCACAGTCAACAACTACAACACATGCATGATAGTATATCAGTCTCCCACAGTCAACAACTACAACACATGCATGATAGTATATCAGTCTCCCACAGTCAACAACTACAACACATGCATAATAGTATATCAGTCTCCCACAGTCAACAACTACAACACATGCATGATAGTATATCAGTCTCCCACAGTCAACAACTACAACACATGCATGATAGTATATCAGTCTCCCACAGTCAACAACTACAACACATGCATGATAGTATATCAGTCTCCCACAATCAACAACTACAACACATGCATGATAGTATATCAGTCTCCCACAGTCAACAACTACAACACATGCATGATAGTATATCAGTCTCCCACAGTCAACAACTACAACACGTGAATGATAGTATATCAGTCTCCCACAGTCAACAACTACAACACGTGAATGATAGTATATCAGTCTCCCACAGTCAACAACTACAACACGTGAATGACATGTTACACTGTAGTATGTCGGTCTCCTATGGCTATTATATGCCATGCCCATAGGCATAGGGGAATTGGACTTGGGTCACTGTCTTGGAGATCACAATTTGGGGGTACTATCTGTAGATTGTTGCACGAGATCATTACCCGCAGATTGACATACCACATATCTGTATTTTGACTGGCAAAATGTCCTATGGACACATCAAGGCAGTGCGCATGGTGGCTCTTATGGATTAATTGTTTACATGTTGGGCTAGACTAATCTGGAATGAATTCAGTGATGTATTTGATACAATGCTTGGAGGTAGAGAATTCCACTCTTTTATTGTGATTGGGAAAAAGCTGTTTCCAAATATGTTTGTCGAGTTCCTGATTTGTACTAACTGTTTATTATGTGGTGTTGCATTTGATATATTGACCTAGTGGGATATCTATAAGGTTATGTTCCATTTTATATAATATGCTAAGTCTTTGGGTTTTTCTTCTTGACTGGAGGGTGTCCCACTGGAGATCTTTAAGGAGTTGTGTTACCGTTCCTGGCTCTCCAGAATAGTTGTTCTTACAAAATCTGGCGCCTTGTTTGGCGGCTTGTTTGATATTTCTTAGGCAATGTGGATCCCATGATGCTGACGCATATTCAAGCATAGGGCGGACAAGGGTTGTGTAGGCTATGGACTTGATTTGGGTGGGGATTTATTTTAATTTCTTCTAATAATTCCCAAAGTCTGTTGTGCTTTTTTGTGACCGAGTTGCTTTGTATTGTCCAATTTAATGTATTTGATATATGTATGCCAAGATAACAGTGTGATTCAACAGATTTAAATTGTTGTCCGCAGAAGGTGTTGAGATTTAGTGTCGGTTTTCTTGAGGCTATTGTCATTGACATTGTATACCATTTTGAATTTTAGTGGGGTTGAATTTCATAAGCCACGTGTGTTGCCATTTCGCAAGTTTGAGCAGATCGTTTTGGAGGACAGATGTGTCTTGGTCAGTTTTAATCGGTGAATATAACAGGCAGTCGTCTGCAAAAAGGAGAACAGTTGAGGAAAGATTGTCTGGCATTCTTTTTAGATATTTGGCGTGACCGTTGTCATGGTTACGTCAGACTAACATCACTCACCGACATCATTATCAATTACTATACTATAGTTTATACTTTTGTTTTAACAAGATTTAACAAGATTTAACAAGATTGCCACCCAGAGAATTAACTCTAGGTAGCAGGTGGACAAGGAAGCCCTTGGCTTTTCGAGAGTCCGACCTTTTTATCTATGTGTATCCCGCCCGTCTGAGGTATGTGTCGATTTTATTTTTAAACATATTCACGCTACTAGCACCCACACAATCAGCAGGTAATCTGTTCCATTCATTTACAGTCCTTTGTGAAAATGAAAACTTTCTTATATCCAATCTACTCTGCTCCTTTGCTAATGCAAGATCATGTCCTCTAGTCCTTCTATCTTTCTTAACTGAGAAAAACATATTTCTATCAATATTTTCATAACCCTTCAATATTTTAAACACTTCTATCTGATCTCCTCTCAATCTCCTGGTCTCTAGTGTTGTTAAACCGCATTTTTTTAGGCGTATTTCATAACTAAGATCCCTCAGATTTTGTATCATTTTAGTTGCTCTCCTCTGCACTCTTTCTAGCATATCTATGTCCTTCCTGCGATATGGCCTCCACGCTTGAATACAATATTCTAAATGAGGCCTAACTATTGTTTTGTACAGCGGTATTATTAGCTCTTTTTCCTTATACGTTATGTTTCGCCTAATTAATCCAAGGATTTGATTTCCCTTTGAAGCTGCAATTCCGCACTGCTCTGAAATCTTCATATCAGCACTAACGGTTAACCCTAAGTCCTTTTCTTTTACAGTAGTACTTAGTACAGTACCCCCCATTGTATATTCTACCTCTTCGTTCCCATGTCCTATGTGGAGGCATTTACATTTCCCAAAATTTAACATCATTTGCCATTTTTCAGACCATTTCATCAACCTGTCAAGATCATCTTGTAAATGCTGTCTATCTCCATCACTTTTAATCCTTCTAAACACTTTTGTATCATCCGCAAATTTCAACACCTTGCTTGTTATTTCATCATCCAAATCGTTGATGTATATTAAGAATAATATAGGACCTAATACTGATCCCTGTGGTACCCCACTCAATACCGATTTCCAGTTTGAAGCCTCCCCATCAACTACTACACGTTGTCTTCTGTCAATCAGCCATTGTTCTATCCAGTTTATTATACCATTTCCTATGCCATGGGCCTTTAGTTTAAGCAGTAATCTTTGAAGTGGTACTTTGTCAAAAGCTTTTTGAAAATCTAAGTAGACGATATCTACTGGTGTTCCCTCATCTACCCACTTAGTGATGTCTTCCAAAAAACATAACATATTTGTTAAGCATGACCTCGCTTTAAAAAAACCATGTTGAGATGGGTTTATCAAGTTTTGTTTAGCAAGAAAATCCACCATGTGATCTTTAATTAGTCTTTCTAATAATTTACAAATCACTGATGTTAAACTCACTGGTCTATAGTTCTCTGACTTGTTTCTCGAACCTTTTTTGAATAACGGTATAATGTTTGCTTCTTTCCATTCTAAAGGAACCACTCCCTCTTCTAATGACAAGTTGAAAACTGTTGCAAGTGGTATGCTAATTTGTTCTACAATTTCCAATAGTAGTTTGGGTGGAATACCATCCACTCCAGGTGATTTATTTTCCTTCATAGCCCTTATTTTCTTAGCTACCATTTCCGGGGTTACAATTAATTGTCCTAAATAGTCTGAATCTGCCCCCTTGAACTTAGCCTTTGGTATTGGCAGTGAACTAATATCTTCCCTGGTAAACACTGAACTAAAGTACTCATTCAGGTCTTCTGCCATTATGAATCCCTCTGATATCATATTTCCAGCACTATCTTCTAGAGGACCGACCTTATCTTGAACTTTCTGTTTGCTTCGAACATACGCATAAAAACTCTTGCTGTCATGTTTTATATTACTAGCTAATTGTTGTTCATAGCTTCTCTTTGAATTTCTAATTTCAGCTGTAGCTTGGTTAAGTGCTTCTTTATAATTGTTGTAGTCTTCATCATTTCCAGTACATCTATATGACTTCCACATCATTTGTTTATACTTAATTTTTCTAATGGCTTCTTTCGATAAGTGTTTCTTTTTGGACCGTTTTCCTTGGTTTTTGAAGGGTACAAATTTATCGATTATGCACTTAATTTCACTCTTTAATATATTCCAGCATTCTGTTGCCGTCTTATTTTTCAGTGTCTTATTCCAGTCTATCTTTGCTAAATATTTCCTCATGTCCTTATACCTTCCTTTGTGGAAATTTCTCCTATACTGCTTTTTGCTATTCCTTTCTGATTTTACTTTGATGGTAAAATGTATCTGGTTGTGATCGCTACTCCCCAGTGGCTCACATATCTTGACATTGTCAACTAATTCATTCTGTGAGGACAAAACTATGTCTAACACATTCTCACCCCTGGTTGGTTCTAGCACATGTTGAGAAAGGAATGTATCTTGAACTAAAACTAAAAACTTGTGGTCCTCTCTCCCCATACTCTGTAGAGATTTCCATTGTATATGCCCATGGTTAAAATCCCCCATAATAATACAGTCCCGTTTGCTTACTTCCCTTATAGCGTTTTGTATTTTTTCATTCTCTTCTATGCTTATGTTTGGACTTCGATAAACCAACCCA
Organism: Escarpia spicata; assembly: GCA_963995525.1. Classification (NCBI taxonomy): domain Eukaryota; kingdom Metazoa; phylum Annelida; class Polychaeta; order Sabellida; family Siboglinidae; genus Escarpia; species Escarpia spicata. Next base: position 3,950,368 of record OZ023214.1, on the reverse strand, counting down.
ACCGTCAACGTTGAGTTTCCTGTAACTATGTTACACCAAACAGCTTCTTCGCAATCTGCTTCTCTTTCTAATTTTATTTCATAAGCCTGAATAGATTCTTTAATATATAAAATAACTCCACCTCCCTTTCTTCCTATTCTATCTTTTCTAAACATTACATATCCTGTCAGTCCCAATTCAGCATCTGATATATCGGTGGTGGTCCAGGATTCGGTTATACCTATTATATGAGGGTCAATATCTTCTACCATAATGTTTAGTTCATTTCTTTTGTTTACTATACTCCTTGCATTTAAACAAACACATTTATATCCAGCTTCAGAAGAGTTTTCCAGACTGTTATTTGTTGATTTATTTGTGCTGTCTTTATCTATGCCTCCATTTTCAGGCTTTTCTGTGAGTCCCCCCTGCGAATCTAGTTTAAATAGATGCAACCTGTCCCACTGTCAACAGATTGCAGCAGATTCTCTGAGAAAACTGCTGCCCCCTTTCCACTAAGATGGAGGCCATCTCTCATGTACATATCTTCCCTCCCAACAAAGTATCCCCATAAATCTGTGAATCCCACCCCCTCTTCTTCACACATCTGCTCAGCTAGTGCATTGATCGCCATCCTCTTGCAGTTTCTATACGTTGCCCCCCTTCCTCCCATTACTGGCAAAATTCCTGACAAAATAACCTGTTCGACTCTCGTCTTCTTTAGCTTCCTCACTAACTGTCTATACTTCTGTACTATCGCAGTTGTTCCCTCCCTGTCTGCATTATTTGTTCCTACATGTACCAGTATAGACCCCCCCTTGCCATGTCCCAATACCTTCTCTACCCTGTCAGTTACATGTTCAATCCTAGCCCCCGGTAAACAAACAACGATGTCCTCCCCCTCGCTCAGTGTCTTGTCCGTCTTTCTCATAATGGAGTCACCCATAAACACCCTCTCTTTCCTCATTGCCCCCTCAATCACTGCCTTAGAATAGCTCCTTCTTCGGTTTGCATCTGTCTGTTTGTTGTCTTTCCCCCCTGCCGTCTTCTCTCCTGTCACATTCTCTTCCGATCCATTCTTTCCTGTCGCTTTTTCTCTTGTCACCTTTCCTCCTGTCAGCGTCCCTTTTATCGACTTCTCTTCTATCACATTTGCTCTCACTTCCCTTCGTCCCTTCTTCTTTCGTCCCGTCTCATTTTCCTCTCTCCTCTCCCGTTCCATTTTCCCTCCCTCCTTCTCTACAGTCACTTTCTTCCCTGTCACCTTCACGCTTGTCACGTTTTCTGTTGTCGATTTTCCAATTTCTTCCCCTCCAATCACCTTCTCTCCTCTCAATCTCCTTTCCTCAGTTTTCTTGCCACTGCTATTCTCCTTCAGTCTTGCAGTATCCTCACCTCTCTCCCTGTCTTCTCTCTCCGTTCGACCTGCCTCCTTGCTAATTCCCATCTCCATTCCCTTCACAATATCTGTCAACCTAACTATCTCCTTCTGCAAACACTCCACCTTCCAACATCCAATGCACTGAAAGGTGAATCCTTCCTCCATGGTTTCTGCCCATGACTTTCCACACCCGGACGATGCAAAATCTACCCAGCTGTAGCAGTGATCGCACACCAAGTGTCGCTTTGCCTTGACTTTCCGCTTGCAAGGCGCCATATCCCGATCAGAATTTATTTAATAACTTAACTAACTTAGTCTTTATAAAGACTGTTTCCTGTGTACTACAGCACACTTTAGGTTAAAAATTTCAATTTCACAGCCGACTATTTATCCTAATACGAACGCTAACATCACCGGTAGTGACCTAATTTAAATACAATCAATTACGTTATGTTAGGCTGCTTTATTTATTTAGGTTACGCCGCCCGACTATCGCCCTTGCTTAATTTTAACAACAATGCTACCTAACCAAAATATATAGCAAGTACTGGCTTACACAGATATTATCTTGTGTAAGTAGTTTGATGGTTGTTACTTTATCTCCTATATATTCTACCACATAATCAGGTTTGTTAAATCTTGTTTACAATTTGTCGAAGGCTAAGCCGCCTACTGAGTTACCCTATTATCACTCACTATACTAAGGTGTTCTAAAATACTTTAACTAACTAACTTTAAGCACAAATGCTACTCAATATATGTTTATTGCAACTTTATGAATGATATTAAGGCAAAAATAATACTTATCAATCAGTAATTCCACTTGTTTATCCACTTTTTACACCACCAATTTCTACGATCAATCTCCGCCAAATATAGCCTCGAACGTGCACGTTCCGTAAATCTATAGAACTGCAAAGTGCTTAAGAGGAAGGACATTATCCTGCTGAAGATGAAACATTTTAGGAGACTGTCAAACATCGCACCCAAAATAGTATAAAAGTTCAAGACTAAGCTAAATCGTAAATGAAGACGCTGGGAGACGGAATACCTCTTTTATCGCTAATGTTAACGTGAAAATGTGTCAGCATTATTCCTAAACGATATTATGGCATGCCTAATTTCATAGGCAGTCTTCGTTACCCTTATTTCTAGTATATGTCCGTCTATGAAGTTAGATATTTTGTTAATGAAATTTGAAGAATATTCCGAGTTGGCCGCACTAATCGTGTCTTTCTTGTCCGAGTCCATCAATTCTCTGAAACTGTGTCGCCCTCTGTCGGGTTTCCTTGTGTATTCGAAGAATCGGAACAAAAGCTGTACTGGGTAGTGTGGGGAAAAGCGTACCCATTTGGCAGACACCCATTTTTAACAAGTCTACACATTTAGCAAAATTCGTCATGTGGGAGAAAGTACACTCTCGGTGAACCTTGCCGCATTACTGTTTTGGCACTTGTTTAGTATCCAGGCCCATTTCAACTTCATCATTATGACTGCATTTTTGCCTAATTTTGATACTTCAGTGCATTAATTAGTGCCATCTTTCAACATAATCCCAGGCATATTTGTTATGAAAAACCAGGCCCAAAGAGCAACCTGGTTTGCATCAACATGCGCCACCATATTGCTCACTGCGGTAATGCACAGCCACAACAGAGTAAACGGGGTTGCTCTTTGGGCCTCAAAAGTGCATTAAAACACAATATTTTTGTATTATAAATATGCCTGTGATGATTGTTGAATGTAGAAGTAAACCATTGAGGTGTAAAATTTTTGCAAACGTGTAGAGATAACAACGAAATCGAGGTAGGCCCGGCTACTACACAAGTGCCAGTTTCAGTATAACAAACTTTTGTGTTGTTTCTGCAAAAATCTATCAACAAAGCGACTGATTTGGCATTTTTTGAAATAGGTGGGGTGTATTTACTCCAATGGTACATTTTGCCTTGAGGGGTGCACTTTGCCCCATACTACTCTGTGCAGGTGAGTGATTAGTCCTGAGCATGTAGGGTAGTAGTGGTGGTGGTAGTGGTGGTGGTGATGGTAGTAGTGGTGGTGGTAGTGGTGGTGATAGTAGTGGTGGTGATAGTAGTGGTGGTGGTAGTGGTGGTGATAGTGGTGGTGGTGGTACTAGTATGCACTTAGTTGTTTTTCAATGTCATTTATTTGTTGCTGTTGGTACAATTAAAAGTATCATCTAATCTTCATTGTTGCAAAAAAATTACAACACATGTGTATACATAGACAGAGGTAGGAAGGTTTAACAGCCATGGACATTTTTATTTCAACAATAGGTGGAGAAAAGACAAGAAAAACAGTATACAAGAAAGACACAAAATGTAGTTAACTTCATAGTTTTTTACAGAAATTTACAAACAGTTTTTGAATCGAGAGAATGATCAGCAGACAACGTTGTTACGTAACTGTGGACAACAGTCGTAAATGGACGGATTAATCGTGCCTCCCTCCCATGTTCATAACATTTCTTCTTTCTTAAATATATAGCACACACATACACCTTTATTAACCATCTCTTTGTCACAAATATGCATACATCTCTGATGTAATCGTCCCAGTCAATTAAAGAAAAGGCTGACATTCCTAGTAATTTTTGTATCTTGTACAATCAATTATTTCTTGCTTTTATCTTGAGGGAATGATAAAAACAAGTGAGATTTGGCTAGGCAAAGAAACTGACATCATTTCACATATAAAGACAGTTCCTGGATACATATAAAACCCACAAACAAAATACAGACATTGAACATAAATAAAATAAATTACTATATACAACACAATACTAACAATAGTTATGCCTGATTTAAAATATTGTATACAAGCGTGTAGGTCATATCACAGGAAGGACATAGATATGCTAGAAAGAGTACAGAGGAGAGCAACTAAAATGATACCAAAACTGAGGGATCTTAGTTACGAAATACACCTAAAGAATGTGGTTTAACAACACTAGAGACCAGGAGATTGAGAGGAGATCAGATAGAAGTGTTTAAAATATTGAATGGTTATGAAAATATTGAAATATTTTTTCTCAGTTAAGAAAGGTAGAAGGACTAGAGGACATGAAGTTACATTGGTAAAGGAGCAGTGTAGATTAGATATAAGAAAGTTCTCATTCTCACAAAGGACTGTAAATGAATGGAACATATTATCTCCTGATTGTGTTGTTGCTAGTAGAGTGAATATGTTTAAAAATAAAATCGACATACCTTAAAAGGGCGGGATACACATAGATAAAAAAGTATTGGACTCTCGATAAGCCAAAAGGCTTCCTTGTCCACCTGCCATCTAGAGTTAATTTTCTGGATGGCAATCTTATTAAATACACATCCTCTTGTCAGACTAGTACATTCAATAACTCGTTCAGAGAGAATGACTGCAGTGCAGAACATGTATTTGAAAGATTAACATAAATAAAACTTAATCAATTGTTTTTCAGTAACAATTAGTTGTAACAGTTTCACAAGTATCTTAATTACATGTGTACACACAACCATGTACATGCATGCGTAAACACACACACACACATGAACACGTGTACACGAGCGTACACTTGCATACATGTACACATACTCTGTTACAAACATACATGTACACACATCATGTATGTATATATACATGCATGCACGTGCACACACACAAATAGACTAATTAGTTCAAGTTTTAGCTCATTAAGTGTCAAACTGAATTCTAATCTTTGGCTGAAAAGTCACAGGTAATTGTAAGTTCTCAAGTCTTATAAAAGTTTGATTCAAGTTGAACTTGCGGACTTGAGTTCCCCAGCTCCGATGCCCGCACGTGACAAGTTATCTACTGTCTGGTGTGTAAACTTCCTGTTGTGTGCATCACTCCTGTACAACAAGTCTTAACACTTGCAATATTTCAGTTTTAGTACATTAAACTTATTTTCTACTTAAGAGATGGTTATATTATCTACCAAAGTTGCAATACAACTTTGTTGCTTGCAGAAAGAAATAATCTACAACTATTGCATGAGGACAATTATAGAAAAAATATTTAACTACCATATGAAGAAATAAAATAAAACTATTGTATGAAAAAATGAACAACTATTATATGAAGAGAAATAAATAACTGTTGCATGATACAAAAATGTACAGAGTACTAATGTTGTACGAATATAAAATGTACAACCATTATATGAGAAAACAATATGCAATGACTGCATGAACTAATACCCACTACGTCACATTGTAAAACCGTAATGACTAACAAGTTGTGTTAATCTTCAATCTGGTTACAGTTGATATGTCTAAATGATAAAATAAGTTATAAAAGCAAATAATTATGACTATATTTTTTAAAACCTTTACAGTCTAGGCATATTAATAAAAAACAACTGAATATTCATAAATATTCTGACAATGTCAATGATATAAAAAGTGAGAATTGCAAGCGCATATTTCCTTAAATCTAAAAAATGATAAGCCTTTAAGGAATGTTCCATTGAGAAAATAGTGCTGCGTCCCATGGATTGTATTGTGTAAATACAACATTAGATGAGGAAGCGTCTATCGACCAATGTCTTCTTCGCAAGGTTTGCCTGGCCAAGGCTGTCCCGTATGACGACAGTAATCTACAACACGTGATGACATCTGTGAACATCAATATTGTATGTTGATTTCTATGTGCAATTGTATTTTAAACCCATTTAAAATAACTTATTTAAATGCATACTGGTATGTATAAGGTTTTTATGTGTAATGGGATATTATATCTGTTTTTATATAGCAGTCAATTAAGAAACTTTTTATATTCACATAATCGCATCGATACAGGTTTTACCTGAAATAAAAGGATTAATTTCATCCCTTCCTCCTTCCCTGCCTCCCGCCTTCCCCCTGCCTCCCTGCCTGCCTCCCTCCATGCCCACCTCCCTCCCACCTTCCTGTTCCCTCCCTGCCTCCCTGCCTGCCTCCCTCCATGCCCACCTCCCTCCCTCCCTCCCACCTTTCTGTTCCCTCCCTGCCTCCCTGCCTCGCTCCATGCCCACCTCCCTCCCACCTTCCTGTTCCCTCCCTGCCTGCCTCCCTGCCTCCCACCTTCCTGTTCCCTCCCTGCCTCCCTGCCTCCCACCTTCCTGTTCCCTCCCTGCCTCCCTGCCTCCCACCTTCCTGTTCCCTCCCTGCCTCCCTGCCTCCCACCTTTGTGTTCCCTCCCTGCCTCCCTGCCTGCCTCCCTGCCTACCTGCCTGCCTCCCTCCCTCCATGCCCACCTCCCTCCCACCTTCGTGTTCCCTCCCTGCCTCCCCGCCATCCTCCCTCCATGCCCACCTCCCTCCCACCTTCCTGTTCCCTCCCTGCCTCCCCGCCTGCCTCCCTCCCACCTTCCTGTTCCCTCCTTGCCTCCTTGCCTCCCTGCCTCCTCACCCACCCACCCACTCTCTCATAGCTAACCTGGGTACTCACATATGCCACAAGGAAGGTGAGGATGCCAGCAAGGACAAAGTTGTGCACAACAACGTCAATGAGACAGAAGAGAAGGATGTCAAAGGTTAGCAGTGTCCTCTCGTTTCCGAAGAACAGCACGTTGTCAAACGAGTGGCCGCTGTCTGAAGCGAACAGAAACATTGTACATAGGTAAATACAACAAACATAGGTAAACACAACAGGTCAGAGTATCAGAGTTTATTTTGTCATTCTTTTTAAGAATTTTTCAAAATGTTTTTATTTGCTTTCAACAGACTTCTTCAAATGATTACCGCAACATAGCAATCCTTCGACAGTGTTATCACTGGTGTGACAACCTTGACTGTGCCTGACAGCTCTTTGACGGATTGTCATAGACATGTGGGAGTTGGTACCAGTGACAGCACTGTGCAGGAGGCCATCTAGGAGTAGTCATCTGCAGGAGTTTGTTGAGAGCGAACAAAATGTTACGTTAACATAAACTGACATTGAAATACTTCAAGTATATAATAATTTGAACTATCCAGTCTAATCCTACTTCACGACCTTGCCCAAGGTTGGAAACGGCATCAAGAGGACTCAAACCCAACTGAGAGTCTGAGGCTTAAACACTGTGCCACAGCACTCCACTAACTGTACAATTATGTAATAATGATGAAGGTACAGGTTCTTGGGGCTGACAACTTACCTGTGATGAACATGCCTTTATCAGACGAGTCACGAAATTCCACATTCAAAATGCCCTCAATGAACATTCTATCTTGAACAACATAGTCAGTGTCGTGGAGAGACTGCAACAACGCATTACACAACATGACTCTACATTCTCAGGTAGAGACATCAAGAACACAATACAACATGACTATATTCTCATGGAGAGACTGCAAGAGCACATTACACAACATGACTCTATATTCTCAGGTAGAGACATCAAGAACACATTACACAACATGACTATATTCTCAGGTAGAGACATCAAGAACACATTACACAACATGACTATATTCTCAGGTAGAGACACCAAGAACACATTACACAACATGACTCTATATTCTCATGGAGAGACATCAAGAACACATTACACAACATGACTCTATATTCTCATGGAGAGACTGCAAGAACACATTACATAACATGACTCTATATTCTCAGGTAGAGACATCAAGAACACATTACACAACATGACTCTATATTCTCATGGAGAGACATCAAGAACACATTACACAACATGACTCTACATTCTCATGGAGAGACTGCAAGAACACATTACATAACATGACTCTATATTCTCAGGTAGAGACATCAAGAACACATTACACAACATGATTCTACATTCTCATGGAGAGACATCAAGAACACATTACACAACATGACTCTACATTCTCATGGAGAGACTGCAAGAACACATTACATAACATGACTCTATATTCTCAGGTAGAGACATCAAGAACACATTACACAACTTGACTCTACATTCTCATGGAGAGACTGCAAGAGCACATTACATAACATGACTCTATATTCTCAGGTAGAGACATCAAGAACACATTACACAACATGACTCTACATTCTCATGGAGAGACTGCAACACGTCACACGACATGACTCTATATTCTCATGGAGAGACTGCAAGAACATGTTACATGACATGACTCTATATTCTCATAGAGAGACAGCAAGAACACATCACACAACATGACTCTACATTCTCATAGAGAGACAGCAAGAACACATCACACAGCATGACTCTACATTCTCATAGAGAGACAGCAAGAACACATCACACAACATGACGCTACATTCTCATAGAGAGACAGCAAGAACACGTCACACGACATGACTCTATATTCTCGTAGAGACTATAAGAACACAACATGGCTCTTACTTTCTGGCAGAATATCGCTCTTTGCACAAAATGTGTTCAGACATTTTTTACAAAATGGCGTACTTTATTAACTATAGGCAAGACTCCTCGACCAGTATATAGTGTACTATTGGCCTGGCTCAAGTAGTGCATCTTCTTGGGTCCAGCAACTGAACGGTGTTCTTGTTCAGCCTCTCACATATCTAGGATGTTTGTCTTTACTCTGGATTAAGGCAGCCTGTAAAACATTGCATATCTTATGAACAAGTGCACTTACATGGTCGATGAAAGCTTGTAGGAAGCGATTGAGGGTGGCGTAGGCCTGAACGGACTTCTCCATGACGATGTTCAGGTGACCAGGGTTCCCTCCAGCCGGGGCGTGAGCCACTGCTCCATGCTGCCGAAATATCACACTCATCAATACACACACACGCACACACACATATACACACACACACACACACACACACACACACACACACACACACACACACACACACACACACACACACTGATCCATGATACCAAAACATCACACTTGTCAATACACACACACGCACGCACGCACGCACGCACGCACGCACGCACGCACGCACGCACGCACGCACGCACGCACGCACGCACGCACACACACACACACACATACACCCACATATTGATCCATGACACCAAAACATCACACTTGTCAATACACACACACACACACACACACACACACACACACACACACACACACACACACACACACACACATACTAATCCATGACACCAAAACATCACACTTGTCAATACACACACACACACACTCACACACACACACACACACACACACACACACACACACACACACACACACACACACACACACACACACACTGTTCCATGATGCCAAGACATCACATTTGTCAATATATACACACGTACTGCTTCATGACATCAAAACATCGCACTTGTCAATATACACACACGTACTGCTCCATGACACCAAAACATCACACTTGTCAATATACACACACGTACTGCTCCATGACACCAAAACATCGCACTTGTCAATATACACACACCTATTACTCCATGACACCAAAACATCACACTTGTCAATATACACACACCTATTACTCCATGACACCAAAACATCACACTTGTCAATATACACACACGTACTGCTCCATGACATCAAAACATCGCACTTGTCAATATACACACACGTACTGCTCCATGACACCAAAACATCACACTTGTCAATATACACACACGTACTGCTCCATGACACCAAAACATCACACTTGTCAATATATACACACCTATTACTCCATGACACCAAAACATCACACTTGTCAATATACACACACGTACTGCTCCATGACACCAAAACATCGCACTTGTCAATATATACACACCTATTACTCCATGACACCAAAACATCACACTTGTCAATATACACACACGTACTGCTCCATGACATCAAAACATCACACTTGTCAATATACACACACGTACTGCTCCATGACACCAAAACATCACACTTGTCAATATACACACACCTATTACTCCATGACACCAAAACATCACACTTGTCAATAAATACACACGTACTGCTTCATGACACCAAAACATCACACTTGTCAATATACACACACGTACTGCTCCATGACATCAAAACATCACACTTGTCAATATACACACACGTACTGCTCCATGACACCAAAACATCACACTTGTCAATATACACACACCTATTACTCCATGACACCAAAACATCACACTTGTCAATATACACACACCTATTACTCCATGACACCAAAACATCACACTTGTCAATATACACACACGTACTGCTCCATGACATCAAAACATCGCACTTGTCAATATACACACACGTACTGCTCCATGACACCAAAACATCACACTTGTCAATATACACACACGTACTGCTCCATGACACCAAAACATCACACTTGTCAATATACACACACGTACTGCTCCATGACACCAAAACATCACACTTGTCAATATATACACACGTACTGCTCCATGACACCAAAACATCACACTTGTCAATATATACACACGTACTGCTTCATGACATCAAAACATCGCACTTGTCAATATACACACACGTACTGCTCCATGACACCAAAACATCACACTTGTCAATATACACACACGTACTGCTCCATGACACCAAAACATCACACTTGTCAATATATACACACGTACTGCTCCATGACACCAAAACATCACACTTGTCAATATATACACACGTACTGCTCCATGACACCAAAACATCACACTTGTCAATATATACACACGTACTGCTCCATGACACCAAAACATCACACTTGTCAATATATACACACGTACTGCTCCATGACACCAAAACATCACACTTGTCAATATATACACACGTACTGCTCCATGACACCAAAACATCACACTTGTCAATATATACACACGTACTGCTCCATGACACCAAAACATCACACTTGTCAATATACACACACCTATTACTCCATGACACCAAAACATCACACTTGTCAATATATACACACGTACTGCTTCATGACATCAAAACATCACACTTGTCAATATATACACACGTACTGCTCCATGACACCAAAACATCACACTTGTCAATATACACACACGTACTGCTCCATGACACCAAAACATCACACTTGTCAATATACACACACGTACTGCTCCATGACACCAAAACATCACACTTGTCAATATACACACACGTACTGCTCCATGACACCAAAACATCACACTTGGCAATATACACACGTACTGCTTCATGACATCAAAACATCACACTTGTCAATATATACACACGTACTGCTCCATGACACCAAAACATCACTTTTGTCAATATATACACACGTACTGCTCCATGACACCAAAACATCACACTTGTCAATATATACACACGTACTGCTTCATGACATTAAAGCATCACACTTGTCAATATATACATACGTACTGCTCCATGACACCAAAACATCACACTTGTCAATATATACACACGTACTGCTCCATGACACCAAAACATCACACTTGTCAATATACACACACGTACTGCTCCATGACACCAAAACATCACACTTGTCAATATATACACACGTACTGCTTCATGACATTAAAGCATCACACTTGTCAATATACACACACGTACTGCTCCATGACACCAAAACATCACACTTGTCAATATATACACACGTACTGCTTCATGACATCAAAACATCACACTTGTCAATATATACATACGTACTGCTCCATGACACCAAAACATCACACTTGTCAATATACACACACGTACTGCTCCATGACACCAAAACATCACACTTGTCAATATATACACACGTACTGCTACATGACATTAAAGCATCACACTTGTCAATATACACACACGTACTGCTCCATGACACCAAAACATCACACTTGTCAATATACACACACGTACTGCTCCATGACACCAAAACATCACACTTGTCAATATATACACACGTACTGCTTCATGACACCAAAACATCACACTTGTCAATATACACACACGTACTGCTCCATGACACCAAAACATCACACTTGTCAATATATACACACGTACTGCTCCATGACACCAAAACATCACACTTGTCAATATATACACACGTACTGCTCCATGACACCAAAACATCACACTTGTCAATATACACACACGTACTGCTCCATGACACCAAAACATCACACTTGTCAATATACACACACGTACTGCTCCATGACACCAAAACATCACACTTGTCAATATATACACACGTACTGCTTCATGACATTAAAGCATCACACTTGTCAATATACACACACGTACTGCTCCATGACACCAAAACATCACACTTGTCAATATACACACACGTACTGCTCCATGACACCAAAACATCACACTTGTCAATATACACACACGTACTGCTCCATGACATCAAAACATCACACTTGTCAATATACACACACGTACTGCTCCATGACACCAAAACATCACACTTGTCAATATACACACACCTATTACTCCATGACACCAAAACATCACACTTGTCAATATACACACACCTATTACTCCATGACACCAAAACATCACACTTGTCAATATACACACACGTACTGCTCCATGACATCAAAACATCGCACTTGTCAATATACACACACGTACTGCTCCATGACACCAAAACATCACACTTGTCAATATACACACACGTACTGCTCCATGACACCAAAACATCACACTTGTCAATATACACACACGTACTGCTCCATGACACCAAAACATCACACTTGTCAATATATACACACGTACTGCTCCATGACACCAAAACATCACACTTGTCAATATATACACACGTACTGCTTCATGACATCAAAACATCGCACTTGTCAATATACACACACGTACTGCTCCATGACACCAAAACATCACACTTGTCAATATACACACACGTACTGCTCCATGACACCAAAACATCACACTTGTCAATATATACACACGTACTGCTCCATGACACCAAAACATCACACTTGTCAATATATACACACGTACTGCTCCATGACACCAAAACATCACACTTGTCAATATATACACACGTACTGCTCCATGACACCAAAACATCACACTTGTCAATATATACACACGTACTGCTCCATGACACCAAAACATCACACTTGTCAATATATACACACGTACTGCTCCATGACACCAAAACATCACACTTGTCAATATATACACACGTACTGCTCCATGACACCAAAACATCACACTTGTCAATATACACACACCTATTACTCCATGACACCAAAACATCACACTTGTCAATATATACACACGTACTGCTTCATGACATCAAAACATCACACTTGTCAATATATACACACGTACTGCTCCATGACACCAAAACATCACACTTGTCAATATACACACACGTACTGCTCCATGACACCAAAACATCACACTTGTCAATATACACACACGTACTGCTCCATGACACCAAAACATCACACTTGTCAATATACACACACGTACTGCTCCATGACACCAAAACATCACACTTGGCAATATACACACGTACTGCTTCATGACATCAAAACATCACACTTGTCAATATATACACACGTACTGCTCCATGACACCAAAACATCACTTTTGTCAATATATACACACGTACTGCTCCATGACACCAAAACATCACACTTGTCAATATATACACACGTACTGCTTCATGACATTAAAGCATCACACTTGTCAATATATACATACGTACTGCTCCATGACACCAAAACATCACACTTGTCAATATATACACACGTACTGCTCCATGACACCAAAACATCACACTTGTCAATATACACACACGTACTGCTCCATGACACCAAAACATCACACTTGTCAATATATACACACGTACTGCTTCATGACATTAAAGCATCACACTTGTCAATATACACACACGTACTGCTCCATGACACCAAAACATCACACTTGTCAATATATACACACGTACTGCTTCATGACATCAAAACATCACACTTGTCAATATATACATACGTACTGCTCCATGACACCAAAACATCACACTTGTCAATATACACACACGTACTGCTCCATGACACCAAAACATCACACTTGTCAATATATACACACGTACTGCTACATGACATTAAAGCATCACACTTGTCAATATACACACACGTACTGCTCCATGACACCAAAACATCACACTTGTCAATATACACACACGTACTGCTCCATGACACCAAAACATCACACTTGTCAATATATACACACGTACTGCTTCATGACACCAAAACATCACACTTGTCAATATACACACACGTACTGCTCCATGACACCAAAACATCACACTTGTCAATATATACACACGTACTGCTCCATGACACCAAAACATCACACTTGTCAATATATACACACGTACTGCTCCATGACACCAAAACATCACACTTGTCAATATACACACACGTACTGCTCCATGACACCAAAACATCACACTTGTCAATATACACACACGTACTGCTCCATGACACCAAAACATCACACTTGTCAATATATACACACGTACTGCTTCATGACATTAAAGCATCACACTTGTCAATATACACACACGTACTGCTCCATGACACCAAAACATCACACTTGTCAATATACACACACGTACTGCTCCATGACACCAAAACATCACACTTGTCAATATATACACACGTACTGCTCCATGACACCAAAACATCACACTTGTCAATATATACACACGTACTGCTCCATGACACCAAAACATCACACTTGTCAATATATACACACGTACTGCTCCATGACACCAAAACATCACACTTGTCAATATATACACACGTACTGCTCCATGACACCAAAACATCACACTTGTCAATATATACACACGTACTGCTTCATGACACCAAAACATCACACTTGTCAATATACACACACGTACTGCTCCATGACACCAAAACATCACACTTGTCAATATATACACACGTACTGCTCCATGACACCAAAACATCACACTTGTCAATATATACACACGTACTGCTCCATGACACCAAAACATCACACTTGTCAATATACACACACGTACTGCTCCATGACACCAAAACATCACACTTGTCAATATACACACACGTACTGCTCCATGACACCAAAACATCACACTTGTCAATATATACACACGTACTGCTTCATGACATTAAAGCATCACACTTGTCAATATACACACACGTACTGCTCCATGACACCAAAACATCACACTTGTCAATATACACACACGTACTGCTCCATGACACCAAAACATCACACTTGTCAATATATACACACGTACTGCTCCATGACACCAAAACATCACACTTGTCAATATATACACACGTACTGCTCCATGACACCAAAACATCACACTTGTCAATATATACACACGTACTGCTCCATGACACCAAAACATCACACTTGTCAATATATACACACGTACTGCTCCATGACACCAAAACATCACACTTGTCAATATATACACACGTACTGCTCCATGACACCAAAACATCACACTTGTCAATATACACACACCTATTACTCCATGACACCAAAACATCACACTTGTCAATATATACACACGTACTGCTTCATGACATCAAAACATCACACTTGTCAATATATACACACGTACTGCTCCATGACACCAAAACATCACACTTGTCAATATACACACACGTACTGCTCCATGACACCAAAACATCACACTTGTCAATATACACACACGTACTGCTCCATGACACCAAAACATCACACTTGTCAATATACACACACGTACTGCTCCATGACACCAAAACATCACACTTGTCAATATACACACGTACTGCTTCATGACATCAAAACATCACACTTGTCAATATATACACACGTACTGCTCCATGACACCAAAACATCACATTTGTCAATATATACACACGTACTGCTCCATGACACCAAAACATCACACTTGTCAATATATACACACGTACTGCTTCATGACATTAAAGCATCACACTTGTCAATATATACATACGTACTGCTCCATGACACCAAAACATCACACTTGTCAATATATACACACGTACTGCTCCATGACACCAAAACATCACACTTGTCAATATACACACACGTACTGCTCCATGACAC
This sequence comes from Escarpia spicata, assembly GCA_963995525.1. Classification (NCBI taxonomy): domain Eukaryota; kingdom Metazoa; phylum Annelida; class Polychaeta; order Sabellida; family Siboglinidae; genus Escarpia; species Escarpia spicata. The sequence goes on along the minus strand of OZ023214.1, from coordinate 3,933,998 downwards.
CAAAACATCACACTTGTCAATATATACACACGTACTGCTTCATGACATTAAAGCATCACACTTGTCAATATACACACATGTACTGCTCCATGACACCAAAACATCACACTTGTCAATATATACACACGTACTGCTTCATGACATCAAAACATCACACTTGTCAATATATACATACGTACTGCTCCATGACACCAAAACATCACACTTGTCAATATACACACACGTACTGCTCCATGACACCAAAACATCACACTTGTCAATATATACACACGTACTGCTTCATGACATTAAAGCATCACACTTGTCAATATACACACACGTACTGCTCCATGACACCAAAACATCACACTTGTCAATATACACACACGTACTGCTCCATGACACCAAAACATCACACTTGTCAATATATACACACGTACTGCTTCATGACACCAAAACATCACACTTGTCAATATACACACACGTACTGCTCCATGACACCAAAACATCACACTTGTCAATATATACACACGTACTGCTCCATGACACCAAAACATCACACTTGTCAATATATACACACGTACTGCTCCATGACACCAAAACATCACACTTGTCAATATACACACACGTACTGCTCCATGACACCAAAACATCACACTTGTCAATATATACACACGTACTGCTCCATGACACCAAAACATCACACTTGTCAATATATACAAACGTACTGCTCCATGACACCAAAACATCACACTTGTCAATTTACACACACGTACTGCTCCATGACACCAAAACATCACACTTGTCAATATATACACACGTACTGCTCCATGACACCAAAACATCACACTTGTCAATATATACACACGTACTGCTTCATGACATTAAAGCATCACACTTGTCAATATACACACACGTACTGCTCCATGACACCAAAACATCACACTTGTCAATATACACACACGTACTGCTCCATGACACCAAAACATCACACTTGTCAATATATACACACGTACTGCTTCATGACACCAAAACATCACACTTGTCAATATACACACACGTACTGCTCCATGACACCAAAACATCACACTTGTCAATATATACACACGTACTGCTCCATGACACCAAAACATCACACTTGTCAATATATACACACGTACTGCTCCATGACACCAAAACATCACACTTGTCAATATACACACACGTACTGCTCCATGACACCAAAACATCACACTTGTCAATATACACACACGTACTGCTCCATGACACCAAAACATCACACTTGTCAATATATACACACGTACTGCTTCATGACATTAAAGCATCACACTTGTCAATATACACACACGTACTGCTCCATGACACCAAAACATCACACTTGTCAATATATACACACGTACTGCTCCATGACACCAAAACATCACACTTGTCAATATATACACACGTACTGCTCCATGACACCAAAACATCACACTTGTCAATATATACACACGTACTGCTCCATGACACCAAAACATCACACTTGTCAATATATACACACGTACTGCTCCATGACACCAAAACATCACACTTGTCAATATATACACACGTACTGCTCCATGACACCAAAACATCACACTTGTCAATATACACACACCTATTACTCCATGACACCAAAACATCACACTTGTCAATATATACACACGTACTGCTTCATGACATCAAAACATCACACTTGTCAATATATACACACGTACTGCTCCATGACACCAAAACATCACACTTGTCAATATACACACACGTACTGCTCCATGACACCAAAACATCACACTTGTCAATATACACACACGTACTGCTCCATGACACCAAAACATCACACTTGTCAATATACACACACGTACTGCTCCATGACACCAAAACATCACACTTGTCAATATACACACGTACTGCTTCATGACATCAAAACATCACACTTGTCAATATATACACACGTACTGCTCCATGACACCAAAACATCACATTTGTCAATATATACACACGTACTGCTCCATGACACCAAAACATCACACTTGTCAATATATACACACGTACTGCTTCATGACATTAAAGCATCACACTTGTCAATATATACATACGTACTGCTCCATGACACCAAAACATCACACTTGTCAATATATACACACGTACTGCTCCATGACACCAAAACATCACACTTGTCAATATACACACACGTACTGCTCCATGACACCAAAACATCACACTTGTCAATATATACACACGTACGTACTGCTTCATGACATTAAAGCATCACACTTGTCAATATACACACACGAACTGCTCCATGACACCAAAACATCACACTTGTCAATATATACACACGTACTGCTTCATGACATCAAAACATCACACTTGTCAATATACACACACGTACTGCTCCATGACACCAAAACATCACACTTGTCAATATACACACACGTACTGCTCCATGACACCAAAACATCACACTTGTCAATACACACACACGTACTGCTCCATGACACCAAAACATCACACTTGTCAATATACACACACGTACTGCTCCATGACACCAAAACATCACACTTGTCAATATACACACACGTACTGCTCCATGACACCAAAACATCACACTTGTCAATATATACACACGTACTGCTTCATGACATCAAAACATCACACTTGTCAATATATACATACGTACTGCTCCATGACACCAAAACATCACACTTGTCAATATATACACACGTACTGCTCCATGACACCAAAACATCACACTTGTCAATATATACACACGTACTGCTCCATGACACCAAAACATCACACTTGTCAATATATACACACGTACTGCTCCATGACACCAAAACATCACACTTGTCAATATATACACACGTACTGCTCCATGACACCAAAACATCACACTTGTCAATATATACACACGTACTGCTCCATGACACCAAAACATCACACTTGTCAATATACACACACCTATTACTCCATGACACCAAAACATCACACTTGTCAATATATACACACGTACTGCTTCATGACATCAAAACATCACACTTGTCAATATATACACACGTACTGCTCCATGACACCAAAACATCACACTTGTCAATATACACACACGTACTGCTCCATGACACCAAAACATCACACTTGTCAATATACACACACGTACTGCTCCATGACACCAAAACATCACACTTGTCAATATACACACACGTACTGCTCCATGACACCAAAACATCACACTTGTCAATATACACACGTACTGCTTCATGACATCAAAACATCACACTTGTCAATATATACACACGTACTGCTCCATGACACCAAAACATCACATTTGTCAATATATACACACGTACTGCTCCATAACACCAAAACATCACACTTGTCAATATATACACACGTACTGCTTCATGACATTAAAGCATCACACTTGTCAATATATACATACGTACTGCTCCATGACACCAAAACATCACACTTGTCAATATATACACACGTACTGCTCCATGACACCAAAACATCACACTTGTCAATATACACACACGTACTGCTCCATGACACCAAAACATCACACTTGTCAATATATACACACGTACTGCTTCATGACATTAAAGCATCACACTTGTCAATATACACACACGAACTGCTCCATGACACCAAAACATCACACTTGTCAATATATACACACGTACTGCTTCATGACATCAAAACATCACACTTGTCAATATACACACACGTACTGCTCCATGACACCAAAACATCACACTTGTCAATATACACACACGTACTGCTCCATGACACCAAAACATCACACTTGTCAATACACACACACGTACTGCTCCATGACACCAAAACATCACACTTGTCAATATACACACACGTACTGCTCCATGACACCAAAACATCACACTTGTCAATATACACACACGTACTGCTCCATGACACCAAAACATCACACTTGTCAATATATACACACGTACTGCTCCATGACACCAAAACATCACACTTGTCAATATATACACACGTACTGCTCCATGACACCAAAACATCACACTTGTCAATATATACACACGTACTGCTCCATGACACCAAAACATCACACTTGTCAATTTACACACACGTACTGCTCCATGACACCAAAACATCACACTTGTCAATATATACACACGTACTGCTCCATGACACCAAAACATCACACTTGTCAATATATACACACGTACTGCTTCATGACATTAAAGCATCACACTTGTCAATATACACACACGTACTGCTCCATGACACCAAAACATCACACTTGTCAATATACACACACGTACTGCTCCATGACACCAAAACATCACACTTGTCAATATATACACACGTACTGCTTCATGACACCAAAACATCACACTTGTCAATATACACACACGTACTGCTCCATGACACCAAAACATCACACTTGTCAATATATACACACGTACTGCTCCATGACACCAAAACATCACACTTGTCAATATATACACACGTACTGCTCCATGACACCAAAACATCACACTTGTCAATATACACACACGTACTGCTCCATGACACCAAAACATCACACTTGTCAATATACACACACGTACTGCTCCATGACACCAAAACATCACACTTGTCAATATATACACACGTACTGCTTCATGACATTAAAGCATCACACTTGTCAATATACACACACGTACTGCTCCATGACACCAAAACATCACACTTGTCAATATACACACACGTACTGCTCCATGACACCAAAACATCACACTTGTCAATATATACACACGTACTGCTCCATGACACCAAAACATCACACTTGTCAATATATACACACGTACTGCTCCATGACACCAAAACATCACACTTGTCAATATATACACACGTACTGCTCCATGACACCAAAACATCACACTTGTCAATATATACACACGTACTGCTCCATGACACCAAAACATCACACTTGTCAATATATACACACGTACTGCTCCATGACACCAAAACATCACATTTGTCAATATATACACACGTACTGCTCCATGACACCAAAACATCACACTTGTCAATATACACACACGTACTGCTCCATGACACCAAAACATCACACTTGTCAATATATACACACGTACTGCTCCATGACACCAAAACATTACACTTGTCAATATATACACACGTACTGCTCCATGACACCAAAACATCACACTTGTCAATATATACACACATACTGCTCCATGACACCAAAACATCACACTTGTCAATTTACACACACGTACTGCTCCATGACACCAAAACATCACACTTGTCAATATATACACATGTACTGCTCCATGACACCAAAACATCACACTTGTCAATATATACACACGTACTGCTCCATGACACCAAAACATCACACTTGTCAATATATACACACGTACTGCTCCATGACACCAAAACATCACATTTGTCAATATATACACACGTACTGCTCCATGACACCAAAACATCACACTTGTCAATATATACACACGTACTGCTCCATGACATCAAAACATCACTTGTCAATACATGCATGCACACATGCACACACTGCTCCATACTATACATGCACGCATGCAAGTATGCAATGCTTCACTCTGCCATGACATCATACACATCAATACATGCATGCACACACTGCTCCATGCTGAAACATCACACACATCAATACACTGCATGCACTGCTCCATGCTAACAAAACATCACCCATCAATAAACACGCACATGCATGCATGCATGCACACACATAAGATTACACATATCAATGTATAATTATGTTTAACAACGGTCTTATTTTCAAAACATTTTGTGCAGTTCTGTTCGCGTTCCACAAGAACAGGTCTAAATAGGAGATGGTTCAATGACTTACAACTCCTGTACAGCGCTATCAGTCCTACCTGCGGGGCACTCATGGGCAGCAGAATGCGGTCGTACTGAGCACGGAACCTGCGTGGTATTGCTATCTGGAAGGTCTGCTGCTCCATCCCAGGAAGCAGTCCCCGCTGACCACATAAGTCCTCCTGCAAGCAGAGAGGCTTTAATAGGAGCTGTCCACAAACATCAACATTTACCTATACCTACCGAGTGTACTCATTCTCATACACCCCTTCCTTTCCATAAATTACTACTTTAAAGTGTTGATAATTTGTCAGATTAAAAGTCACATGTAGGCACGTAACAGTGTTGTGACCCGGTACATACAAAGGATATTTTAATAACAACCATCATGATAATGTTTGCAATCACCATCATTTTGCAATTCACAAATGTGACTGACATTTTTAAAAATAGTACACTGGCCTTGAGCCCGTTTAAACCAGGCAACAGAGCTCCTTCAAGTAGCATGGCTTCAATAAACATGCACACAGATTAAACCAGGCAATAGTCCACCTAGGTGATCCTTCAAACAAATTTATATACGGTGAAATATGTGTGTGGGTGTTTGTGTGTTTGTGTGTATATAAATATTGATTTCACACTATAATCTAGTACATTATATACTTGTGTAATGCACAATTTGTAATCTTGGTTAAGAGATATTATATTCTAACAATGGGATCAAAATAAACTTCTTGTTTAGGCTGACTGCTGCCGAGGAACGTACTTCTTCCCGCTTGAGGTTCTCCAACATCTCATGCATGCCGGTGTCCGCGCAGCCGTGCACGGAGCGGCCATGGATGTAGTAGCCGTAGAGAGCATTCTCTAGGATGAACACGCTTGTGTTAGTCACTGAACACAGGTCGACAAACTGTCTCACCGGGTCCTCAATAAACCTCTGGTACACGAGGGTGTAGACCAGCCACTGCACCAGAGCTGCAAACAGGCAAATCATAATATAATGAGATTTCAAAATGTTAAATATTTATTTTCGACATCATAATAACAATAGTAATACAATAGTACAAACGAGCCTCACCTTACCATCACCTTACCATCATCTCAGTAACACAACCAGCTCGTAATTAATAATTAGTAGTAATCGCAAAGGTAAGTTCTTATATAGTGCAGTATCCAGTCCTCAGGACTGCTCAAAGTGCTTTACACATTACTCCCTGGCAGACCTGTTCAATTGAACACCATCTCGACTTCTCTAGGAATCAGTCAGCCATATTGCGATTACTGTGCAAAAACTATTCGTACACAAATATCCACCACTGTCTATAGCCAGGTACTCATTCACACAGCTGAGTGAACTGAAGCAATGTAGAGTAAATGAACTTGCCCAAGGTTCAACACCGCCGCACAGGATTCGAACCCGGGTTCCCTCTTACCGCTGCACTACTGCATTCCACAATCTTACCCCTGCTCTACTGCATTCCACAATCTTACCGCTGCACTACTGCATTCCACAATCTTACCACTGCACTACTGCATTCTACAATCTTACCGCTGCACTACTGCATTCCACAATCGTAATGTATTACACTGCATTCAGCATGTAATAGTATAAGTAATAGGAAGGAGTTTAAGTTATAATAATAGATTACATTATAATGTAATTGAGCCAAGGCCTGATACAGTCCAGTTATTACCGTAACAGTAAAGTTTAGGAAATAAGTCTCGCTAATAATATTAAATATGGCCATCTCGCTATTCACGTCTCATTACCCCAGTCCTCGGGGTAACTTCAATAGTAAGGTACCACTGTAGAGTATCTGGACCCCTCGAACAACACCCATGATATCAAACATGACTCAAGGTACCCACCAATGCACATGTACACGCAACTGCCAATGGCGAAGCGCAGTATGCGACTGCTCCCCGCATGATAGTCCTCATCAGACAGCGTCAAGGTGGAGTGTGGGTCACGTGACGCGATGTTCTCGAAGCCGACAACATGAAGGAAGAAGATAACAAAGAAGATCTGGACGATGTTGTTCACCTTCCGTATCGTTTGGATCTCATTCCACTCATTGGCGATGAAGCACGTCCGCCAGATGGACACTGGACTACGCTGACCACCGTCCACCTTCAGGTCTGTCGCCTGGGCGGCCTTGCCGTGCGGCCGCTCCCAGTCCAGCAGGAACACATCAACCGTCACCTGGGTACGACCAACACCGTGCATGTCACGTGGTAATGCTGTCACACTAACCGGGACATGAATGAGCCAGACAGTGAACGCAGCCTATTTAAGATGAGTTGTTATAGGTGACCTACCCCAGTGAACCAGGTACTAAGTGACACCTATTCTGCACACTATGTGAAATGAAAGTTTCTACCCTTTTGGATTGCACAGATCACAAGCTTTAAATTATACTTAATTTATTGAAATACCTTTTTAGTTTTTAATTTATTGCTAAAATTGAAGCAAAGTTTAAAAAAGCGATGTTTTGAGAAGCGAGGTAATTTTGACCGATATTGCTTATTATTATTCAATATGTTAGTTCGTAAATTCAGGTATTTTATTAGTTTTTAATTATTCATCAAGGAATATAAACTGTGTATTGAATATTGTAAGGAACGCATTTCTGCGAAACTCACCAAATTTATGAGACATGACCCAGACCATTATTTTTGGCCCGTGTACAGAATCGGCGTGGGTGATGTAATACCCGGTCCACTGAGGCAGGTGAGTAATGACAGCGGTGACCATGTGTCTCACCTGACTGGCGATCATGTGGAAGAGATGCACAGCCTTGAGCACAAAGGCGGAGATGAGGTAGGAGATGAACTCTGTCTCCTGGTCCACGGTCGGCAGTAGTAACATCACCGTAGACTGCTTCTGGTGACAACACACAACATATAGCATCAGTGACTTTGTTCTCATGCACGCACGCACGCACGCACACACACACCTAACTGAGAAGTCGCACTTGTGTTAAAGTAGACACATTCCACAATATGTTCACTTGAAGACACTTCTTTTTAATAATAAGAATAATGACAAACTTCTATAGCACCTAAATCCCCAGGAATCTGAACTCAGAGGCGCAACATACAAAAATCATTGGGTAAAATCATTAACAGGGAAAAGCAAGAGTCGTCCTTAGAGCAAGGGACCGCCGAAGGTTAGGGTGGGAATGCAATTTCAAATAAATAAGTCTACTTTTTTACGGAAGGTGTTTATAGTCTCAGATGATTTTAAAGCGATAGGGAGTTGATTCCAGATTGTGGGTGCAGCTACTGAAAAAGCACGTTTGCCGATATTAAGCTTGGTTTTCGGAACAAAAAAAAGTCGTTGTGAAAGAGATGATCTGAGATTCCTGGGGATATCGGAAAAACGAAGGAGACTAAACAAATAGGATGGGTGTTGCACAGAAAGGGTGCAATATGTGATAGTGGCTAATTTTTGTTTTCCACTTTAAGTAAAATATTTGCGCCGTCATGAACTATGAACATTTTAGTATCCAACTTTGGCTATTATTATTTAACTTGTGGTATTTTACCGGGTAATTAATTTTTTTAATTCTTATCTCTATTTAGTATTCATATTATTTTAATACTTCCAATAATCTTAAAATATATTCCATATTTAAGTATCATATTGTGCTATAATGTAATTACGTTTATCACGCCAAAATTCAAATCGAAAATTGCTAAACTCAAACAATATTAAAACTATAAAATATTATGTGTATATCCAGTGATGTTAGTAAATGGTGTTATTAATCTTTACGATGACACAGCAAATAATATAATTCCACCACAGCCACTTCACATACAGGATTTTGAAATGTTTGTCATAAAGAAAATCATTTGTAGCCAGAATTGCAATAAAATATGACAGAATGCAAGAACATGCCACATGTTCGACATCCATTTTTAATGTCTTGATGGACCTTTTGCTAGGCAACATGTCACATGATGGATAGATCAATCTGATAGCGAGGTTGAATGGCGAACTGACCTTGAAAAATATGAGCCACCAGATTGCAGTGCCAAATAGGATCAGGAAGAACATGTTGGCGATGTTGCCACAGAACAACACGAGGAACTTGATGATGGTGATGAAGTCGATGGCCATCTTGCCTGCCCGCTTGCTCCAACCCCAGGTCTGCAGCACCGTGTAGACGACAGCAAACGCACTCAACACGCCAGCAGAGATCGCCTGGTCTCGATTGTAATTGTTGACATTCATCTGATATGTCACCTCAAACGACACCTACGACAGCAATGGTAATTCTAAAACACTGCAGGGAAGTGATAACAGAGCTTCGTCAATAGAAACAATACTACTGACATCAGCATGACTAGAAACTGATGGGAGATGACCTAATCAATCATTCATGTCAGATGCCATTTTAAATAGTGTTAAAAAAACTTCCATCTAGCTTTGCCTTGCCAAGAATGTTTACGTAATTAACAATGATATCATTACATTACTAGTGTGGCATAATGTGCAGCTGACATGTGATATCATTACATTACTAGTGTGGCATAATGTGCAGCATGACATGTGATATAATTACATTACTAGTGTGGCATGATGTGCAGCATGACATATGATATCATTACATTACTAGTGTGGCATGATGTGCAGCATGACATATGATATCATTACATTACTAGTGTGGCATGATGTGCAGCATGACATATGATATCATTACATTACTAGTGTGGCATGATGTGCAGCATGACATGTGATATCATTACATTACTAGTGTGGCATAATGTGCAGCATGACATGTGATATAATTACATTACTAGTGTGGCATAATGTGCAGCATGACATGTGATATCATTACATTACTAGTGTGGCATGATGTGCAGCATGACATATGATATCATTACATTACTAGTGTGGCATGATGTGCAGCATGACATATGATATCATTACATTACTAGTGTGGCATGATGTGCAGCATGACATATGATATCATTACATTACTAGTGTGGCATGCAGTTCTTGCTTCAATAACTTTACCTTATGTTTTTATCATAAAGAAAAACATTTGGGGCCAGAATTGCCAAAAAATACGATAGAATGTCTGAACGCTCCACGTGTTCGGCATCCTGTTTTATGGCTTCACAGACCTTATTGCTAGACAACAGGTCACATGATGGACATGTAAATTGAATTTGCCACCCACCTCAACTTGCTTATCTGCATCGTAGTCGTCCATGTCGGCCGAGCCATAGGTGATGTCGAAGAAGGGAGGGTAGATCTGTCCACTCGTGTCTCGCAACCCTATGTTGAGGATCATCTTCTCTACGTACCGCAGGGCACGCGCCTTGCCAGCGACCTTCGTCTGAGGTTGACCCGACGTACCTACACAGATCAGGTTGTACAATGGTCATGTCAAAAACAGGCTGTCATACAGAGGTCACATCGTACAGAGGTCATGTCATACAGAGGTCACATAGGTGTGGAGGTTATTACTGGTACCTGAAGACTTTGTAATCTCTTTTCCACTGACGTTATCAACCAGGAAAAACCGTCGAACCAACTTCCACTTTTTTCTATCTTCTGTATCTGCAAATCAATATTGACAATTAAATTATATTCTCATCTTTCAACCACCACCAAAAAGTACACTTAGAGCTAAATTCTGTTGTCTATCTTACATCACCGAATTGAATATAGCCATGGAAAGCAAACAGATTTACAACATTCGTGTACATTACTGTACACACATATTTACAACATTCGTGTACATTACTGTACACACATATTTACAACATTCGTGTACATTACTGTACACACATATTTACAACATTCGTGTACATTACTGTACACACAGATTTACAACATAGCACTGATGACCTAACGTTTCAAACGAGATCACACCAATCAATGATACAATTACATATTGAATACTACACTGTAAAATACTTCTGAGTAAACAAATTGTCGAAACAAAATTATATATATATATTATAGTGCATTATTTTTGAGGCGAGCGATCGCTCTCGCTCCCTATCATTCGTGTTAATCGCTCATCTATGGAGCGATTTATTACTCGCGCTAACTGCCATTATCACTCGAGTCAACAGACCTGCTGCATGTGGTGCCATTTAACTGCAAAATATACACCCATTTGTTTGAAAGAAAGTCTGTTCTTGTCACATAAATTAGCGTTGGCGCGCAGTTGCCGACGTTTCCAGAGCCAAGACTTGGAGTGTGATTATTGGTTAAAGGGATTCTTCTCGGCCGGCCGCCGTTTGACAGTCACAGATCATTAATCAGCTGCAATTTTCCTCACTGGGTAGCGGTGATATCGAAACCGTGTCACATAGCTAGTGTCCATCTCATAAACAAAACAACTTAATCATCAGTGTCGTTACACTGTTGTCATTTTCTGTAACATCAGCGCTAGTACTTCCTGTCTTAAATGTTTTATCAGCATGCAACTTTTCAATCTGTGCCAATGCTTGATGTCCCAAATTGACCCGATCAAATTAATCTTGTGTAATGGATACCGCCATGGCATGGCTACCCTCTTTTTCAAACATGAAGCACTGTGTATATATACATATATACAGTCGCCCCTCATTATAACGCGGTAGTTGTGGTCCACGAAATGAATCCGCAGTATAAGTGAGGCGCTTTATCGGGTTCCCATATCTGCCACCAGGGGCACTTCGACGACCGCCACGGCCGCTGCACCAGGAATGCCATCGAAGCCACACACACAATCGGTGTATTGGCCGCGTGGTCTATACGCGGTTTACGAAGCTTATTAAAATGTCAGCCATTGTCAATGTGTATTATGCTTGAATGTCATACACTGTTGAATCTTGAACTGAATAAAATTCACAAATGGTATACAGTTTTAAAATAGACTACGGACCAACAGGCCATGGTCAACTAAACGATAATGTGGTACCAATGATGTAAGATCTAAAATAATAACCTGGCACTCAGCAGCTGAATATGCAAATGAGTTCACAAATGCTGTGCTAGAGTTGACTAAAGATTTAAAACAGTAATAAATACACTCACAATTGGCTTAACTTCTTGTCTATAAAGCAATATCAAAATACCAATTTAGAACGCACATTTACCGTGCGATTCATCAGTTCATATGCGGTTGATGAACTCATATTTTGGCGCACCAGTAGCTTTGTGTTCATCGCAGTGAAAAAGCTAACATTTCTGACACAATGTTAGCATACTGATCTTCCCTACTAAACTGCATTAAAACGTTTTATCCCATTCTTGCTCCATTCTTAAGCATGGCGTATTTGTGAATTTCAATTACACTTTGCAAGCCACCCAGCACCAAAGTCAGGCGAACCTGCAGAAGATGAAGGTGCCGATCCGCAGAAGCCATGACTCCCAGAACGGAAACGATTTGCTGGATGTCAGCGCGAAACAAATAATGCCTCACTCCACATTTACTGTGCCTAAAATTAATTGACCATAGTCAAAGAAATTGATGCCTTTGGTAGTGCAGAACAAACAACAGCAAGCCAACGTAGCAACGCGTCTCGCACCAGATTCCTTGCACAGTTCTAGCCTCTACAGCAATGTTAAATTTATAGGCCGCCAACTAATCTTTCCAAATGCACACATAGCGACGAGGATAACTTCACACAAACTAAGTGCATTAATATAGTTTGCCATAGCGCTATGGCGTTATAACCGAAACTGCGTTATAACATGGCCTGTTATAACAAGGGCCGATTATAAAAGACATTGTAATTATTAGTAATACACCCGTACATACCTGCGTGGTTATTGAAGTTGCGTATCAGCAAAGGGATGGCATAGAGTTTTTTCTTTAGTTGATAGTCAAATTGCAGAACTGGTTTCCGTTAAGGTTCATAATTACACATACAAACAATTGTACTTTAAAGTTCAGCCACCCGTGTGTGCTTGCATGTATGCGTGCATGTGTGGTTGTGCATGTGTGTGTTTCTAGGCTAGTGCAGCCGATCACCAATTGCGCCATATGCGAAACGGTTTGCTATTTGGCAAAAGTAAATTTGATCACTACGGTATATCACTGGATTATTCACTGCCCGCCTCCCTTGGATTTGTTTTAAATGACCGCTCATCACGCCTGCCCAAATAACCAGTGACCATGACAGACAGGCAGTAAACAATAGATTGATAATCCCAATAATTTATCTACATACACAGACAGTAGTAGGAGTTAATTCAATCAAGTTTTGTGTTGCCTGGTCAATGGAGGCCTGTCTGACACTATTTATTAGTTTGAGACAAGTACAGCGCCATACACGACGGATTCCCCATTATTGCTCAATGTAAACAAAGTCACATGGCCATCAATGATCTGCTAAATATTCATCCAAATACCTTCAGTCTATACATTGTTTTGAATTATTCGGCCTTGTTATTTTCGCCATATTTCAAGTATTGTTATTAACTTTATTATTGCAGACTTGTGTGGTGTTTGTTTGTAACAGATGGTGTTTGGCTTTTAATAATTGAAAGATGCCCCTTAATTCATTTTTTTGGTGTTTGGTAAATTAACAGTGGGTGTTTGACTTTCTTTTTTATAATTAAACAATGTTTAAATTATAGTAGCTTTATGTGCTTTGCTTTCTTTTTTATAGTAATAATATTATAAATGTTTCATTTTAATTGGGTATTTTGCTTTCTTTTGAGCACATAAGCTCCTGCCAGTAGTGATGATGATGGTGGTGATACAGTAATGAAGGTGACCATCTGATGGTGCTTGCTGTCATGTGATGGTGCTTGCTGTCATGTGATGGTGTGTGCTGTCATGTGATGGTGTGTGCTGTCATGTGATGGTGCTTGCTGTCATGTGATGGTGTGCGCTGTCATGTGATGGTGTGCGCTGTCATGTGATGGTGTGCGCTGTCATGTGATGGTGTGTGCTGTCATGTGATGGTGTGTGCTGTCATGTGATGGTGCTTGCTGTCATGTGATGGTGCGTGCTGTCATGTGATGGTGCGTGCTGTCATGTGATGGTGCGTGCTGTCATGTGATGGTGCGTGCTGTCATGTGATGGTGCGTGCTGTCATGTGATGGTGCGTGCTGTCATGTGATGGTGCGTGCTGTCATGTGATGGTGTGTGCTGTCATGTGATGGTGTGTGCTGTCATGTGATGGTGCTTGCTGTCATGTGATGGTGCGTGCTGTCATGTGATGGTGTGTGCTGTCATGTGATGGTGCTTGCTGTCATGTGATGGTGCTTGCTGTCATGTGATGGTGCGTGCTGTCATGTGATGGTGCGTGCTGTCATGTGATGGTGCGTGCTGTCATGTGATGGTGTGTGCTGTCATGTGATGGTGTGTGCTGTCATGTGATGGTGCTTGCTGTCATGTGATGGTGCGTGCTGTCATGTGATGGTGCGTGCTGTCATGTGATGGTGCGTGCTGTCATGTGATGGTGCGTGCTGTCATGTGATGGTGCGTGCTGTCATGTGATGGTGCGTGCTGTCATGTGATGGTGCGTGCTGTCATGTGATGGTGTGTGCTGTCATGTGATGGTGTGTGCTGTCATGTGATGGTGCATGCTGTCATGTGTATGGTGTTAGCTATTCTAATGTACACTACATTGTAGCCTGTCTGACTGGTGTCAATACACCGGTGTACAAAGGATACACATGTCGTAGAAGACAGGCTGGTAGCGGCTCTCGTCCCAGAAAGTGCGCACGGAGACCATACACTGCAACGGAAACACAGGGAGAGGTCCTTACTTCACACAGTGTTAAGCATATCATGACGGCAATCTCTGATAGATGAAGTTAGCTGACATGTCCCTACGCCACCCCCTCCACTGTCTATATAAACAGCAATTACTACCGTAAATATTGTATTTGTAGCCGCACTCCTAATAAACGCAGCACCCCGACTTTTGACCTAAACCCTGTTTTCTCCGTGCCATTTGTTACAAGCAAAAACCTTATTTAAAGCCGCACCTGGACTTTGAGTCAAGACCATTATAGCACTGCGTGTGATTAACTGGGTTCAATAAAGAGTTTTAACTTTGTCATTACTTATCATAAATGAATGAATAAGGCATCATTTTATTGCTAAGACTTTATTGTAATGCACTGATAATAACTACATCACATTTTATATTATCGTTGGAATATTACTATATGTGAATGTTGTCAAAATAGAAAACAAAAATAAACAAATTTCACCATGCTACCAGAAAATAACTTTGGAGGATTTTAATTGTGAAATGGATGATGGCATCATATTTGTTGAAGATGTCTGCCCGGTACGCGTGGCATTGTTCAGTGATGTCGATGACTCAGGCATGGATACATGGAATGACGCCGCTGGAACGCCATGGCGTTCTTCAACGGTGACAGTGATGATGAAAGTGACTTCAATGGATTTAATTGTTTTAATTGTTTTGATCTTTGTTTCTGAACATTTTACGGACACAGGTTTTTATGTGTTATGTAATGATTTGTTTTGCACCAGTAACAATTGTAATACAATGTCTTATTGATACATCCGACTTCATTTTATCAATGAGTTTTTCGTTTATTATAAACATTTATTATAAACATTACTACACAGTGAGCCAACTTTCAAAATTTGTTCGCCAAATTACTGTAGTTAAAGCGGCACCCCAATGTTGCTGTCATCGTCATCAATTAGGCGACACATTACTGTAATTGAAGCCGTGGTTACAAATATAGGATTCACTGAATTCAGCACAACTGGACAACTTTAAATAAACACAACATTTCACAAGTCAATGTTGCCAGTTTCGACTAAAAGGACTACACCTAACTGTACATTAACCATCACAATGTGCCGTACGTCCAGGCAATGGCGTCTTTTTACAAAACGAATTGTTGTTGTCCAATAATCATAAGTACTCAATTTAAAATAACTTTTAACAGTGCACGTTTTAACACAATGAAATTTAAGCATTAGAGATTTAGAACACAGATCTCTTACGCAATTGTTTGTTTGTGTTTTCTTAAAACAACACTTACACTCTTCTTATATGTTGTGCCGAACTGCAGCGCTGCATCGAGGATGGATTCTGATGCAGCACACAGCTGCAGACTGCTTCCCTTCACCGACTGTGTTCCCAAGTAGGAGCCATTGAGGGCGTACGTGATGAGGACCAGGTTGAGACGACTCTTTGGAAAGGTGTATGTCTCTCTCACGTTTATCTCCTCGAGGATCTTGTCCCCCATTTCCTCCTCGTAGTACAGCCAAGGCATGTCTACAGGCCTGGACATTCAAGTGAGACAGAATATAGTACTTGTAGTACAGCCAAGGCATGTCTATAGGCCTGGACATTCAAGTGAGACAGAATATAGTACTTGTAGTACAGCCATGGCATGTCTACAGGCCCGACAGTCAAGCGAGACAGAATATAGTACTTGTAGTACAGCCATGGCATGTCTACAGGCCTTGACAATCAAGTGAGACAGAATATAGTACTTGTAGTACAGCCATGGCATGTCTACAGGCCTGGACAGTCAAGTGAGACAGAGTATAGTACTTGTGGTACAGCCATGGCATGTCTACAGGCCTTGACAGTCAAGTGAGACAGAGTATAGTACTTGTGGTACAGCCATGGCATGTCTACAGGCCTTGACAATCAAGTGAGACAGAATATAGTACTTGTAGTACAGCCATGGCATGTCTACAGGCCTTGACAGTCAAGTGAGACAGAATATAGTACTTGTGGTACAGCCATGGCATGTCTACAGGCCTGGACAGTCAAGCGAATCAGAATATAGTACTTGTAGTACAGCCATGGCATGTCTACACGCCTGGACTGTCAAGTGAGACAGAGTATAGTACTTGTGGTACAGCCATGGCATGTCTACAGGCCTTGACAATCAAGTGAGACAGAATATAGTACTTGTAGTACAGCCAAGGCATGTCTATAGGCCTGGACATTCAAGTGAGACAGAATATAGTACTTGTAGTACAGCCATGGCATGTCTACAGGCCCGACAGTCAAGCGAGACAGAATATAGTACTTGTAGTACAGCCATGGCATGTCTACAGGCCTTGACAGTCAAATGAGACAGAATATAGTACTTGTAGTACAGCCATGGCATGTCTACAGGCCTGGACAGTCAAGCGAATCAGAATATAGTACTTGTAGTACAGCCATGGCATGTCTACAGGCCTTGACAGTCAAGTGAGACAGAGTATAGTACTTGTGGTACAGCCATGGCATGTCTACAGGCCTTGACAATCAAGTGAGACAGAATATAGTACTTGTAGTACAGCCATGGCATGTCTACAGGCCTTGACAGTCAAGTGAGACAGAATATAGTACTTGTAGTACAGCCATGGCATGTCTACAGGCCTTGACAGTCAAGTGAGACAGAGTATAGTACTTGTAGTACAGCCATGGCATGTCTACAGGCCTGGACAGTCAAGCGAATCAGAATATAGTACTTGTAGTACAGCCATGGCATGTCTACACGCCTGGACTGTCAAGTGAGACAGAGTATAGTACTTGTAGTACAGCCATGGCATGTCTACACGCCTGGACAGTCAAGTGAAACAGAGTATAGTACTTGTAGTACAGCCATGGCATGTCTACAGGCCTGGACAGTCAAGCGAGACAGAATATAGTACTTGTAGTACAGCCATGGCATGTCTACAGGCCTTGACAGTCAAGTGAGACAGAATATAGTACTTGTAGTACAGCCATGGCATGTCTACAGGCCTGGACTGTCAAGTGAGACAGAATATAGTACTTGTAGTACAGCCATGGCATGTCTACAGGCCTTGACAGTCAAGTGAGACAGAATATAGTACTTGTAGTACAGCCATGGCATGTCTACAGGCCTTGACAGTCAAGTGAGACAGAATATAGTACTTGTAGTACAGCCATGGCATGTCTACAGGCCTTGACAGTCAAGTGAGACAGAATATAGTACTTGTAGTACAGCCATGGCATGTCTACACGCCTGGACTGTCAAGTGAGACAGAATATAGTACTTGTAGTACAGCCATGGCATGTCTACAGGCCTTGACAGTCAAGTGAGACAGAATATAGTACTTGTAGTACAGCCATGGCATGTCTACAGGCCTGGACAGTCAAGTGAGACAGAATATAGTACTTGTAGTACAGCCATGGCATGTCTACAGGCCTGGACAGTCAAGTGAGACAGAATATAGTACTTGTAGTACAGCCATTGCATGTTTACAGGCCTGGACAGTTAAGTGAGACAGAATATAGTACTTGTAGTACAGCCATGGCATTTCTACAGGCCTGGACAGTCAAGTGAGACAGAATATAGTACTTGTAGTACAGCCATGGCATGTCTACAGGCCTGACAGTCAATTGAGACAGAATATAGTACTTGTAGTACAGCCATGGCATGTTTACAGGCCTGACAGTCAAGTGAGATAGAATATAGTACTTGTAGTACAGCCATGGCATGTCTACAGGCCTGGACAGTCAAGTGAGACTGAATATAGTACTTGTAGTATAGTCATGGCATGTCTACAGGCCTGACAATCAAGTGAGACTGAATATAGTACTTGTAGTATAGTCATGGCATGTCTACAGGCCTGACAATCAAGTGAGACTGAATATAGTACTTGTAGTACAGCCATGGCATGTCTACAGGCCTGACAGTCAAGTGAGACAGAATATAGTACTTGTAGTACAGCCATGGCATGTCTACATGCCTGACAGTCAAGTGAGACAGAATATAGTACTTGTAGTAGTATGATACTGCGTAGCAAGAGACTACATAACACTAATAGCAATGAATATTTTGTTATACCATGTTGATTTTTTTTCATGTGAATACCGACTCTTGACTTTAAAATGGATTTTTCTCCATAACTAATTCTTGACGGGTGTCCTGTTTAAATTCTTGTAACTTTGGTTATAGTGCGAATATTTCAGTAACTTTTTCTCTGATTTTGCATAGACATTTCATGTGGTAGTACCACTCTACATAACATAAGAAATCTGTATTTGATTGAATCATTCTAACCCTCCAAACTCCAAAGGACTTCAGGGCCTCTTGGCCCATTTTTTTTAAACTAACTTAAAAATGGTGCATTCTGAGGCATATTTTAACCTTTACTCTTTAATATATAGGGAAGATCTAAAACAACAAGATAGCATGTAAACATTCTTGTAAATGTAGTAATTATGATTGACAAAAGTCAGTAATCATGACTGTTTCATCGTGTTGAGGTGTGGTTTCCATTTGACCATTGGTACTCAGTTGAGGTGTGATTTCGATGTGACCACTGGTACTCGGTTGAGGTGTGGTTTCCACTTGACCACTGGTACTTGGTTGTGGTGATGTTTTTCTTGCCCTAACACTAGGCCTTGTTACCACGCTGACAGAGTCAGTGTCAGGGGTATCTGAAGACTCTTTTCCCACATCATCACCTTTAAATGATTATCTTATCATAATATTATGTTAGATTGGTGGTTTCTGTTCCAAAGTTTATTCTTTATTTATTGCTAGCATGTTATGTAATTAATTAAACAGTCATTTCTGGAATGCCACACAAGTATGTTTATATTAATCGCAAGAACGTTTCTCAAATTGTGTCTTTTTTATAACAGTGTAAGTTGTTTAATATATCCAATCTTTGTGCATATATATATCACTGCTTTGCCCAAGGTATTGATAAGCCGTTAGTATACACAGTTTTGGGCAATAGGCTTCTTTTACGAGGTATGAACTTCGGTGGTTTATATTCGTAAGTACTTCACTCAAATCAACTTTCTCAAAAGTTTGTTTGCACAAATTTGTCGGAATGTGTATTATATATTTAGCACAAAGATATCTTACAAATGACATTCCTTATTTTGTTATAAAACAGCATAGAACATTAGTTCTATAGAGTTGTGGGCACTTGTGTCGAATCCAGACACACCTCGATTTCGCCATTATAACTTGAGTTACACATCTGGACATAAACGAACGGAATTTGCGATGGGCAAACGAGCTGAGGAAGCAGCTTAATTGTCGCCGTAGCAAATGTTATGCTGTGAGCAATGTCCCATCGGAACTGGATTATGTTAACTGAAGGCTAGCTTTAAGCATGTGCTCATGAAGGTCAGCAGTACGAATATAATGTACACAAGCACATAGAAGACCATCATTCACTCACCATTCCGTACGGCGTCTGCCCAGCTGGGTGAATGTCTGATACAGTTTACACGCAGAATTCTCTCTCGACGACGCTGATTTGTACAACAACAGTGTACACAAGTTGCCTAGCAACTGGCACGCTGTCAGGTTACCGTACTTTGGCTGAAGGGGAAGAAAAAATAGCAACAGTCAGCAGCTGAAAGGGAATAAAAACACCTATTGCTTGAATTCATATTATATTACATCCTGCTATCCATGTCCATGTCCACCAAGCTAAAAAATTCAATGAATTAGAAATTCCACATTTTATACTGTGCAGCCGGACATTTTCGAATATGCAGTTTGTACATATTTTTAATTTTTTTTATACTAATTAGTTATTCGCCACAAAAATGAAAATATGGTAATTATATATAACGATGTTTCTAAATTTTATTTATCCAGACAAATATAATGTAATGGATATATAATTTATTATCTATATATATATATATATATTGTACGGTAATATATTGTACTTATGTACGTGAAAAAAATTGTGATCTGTCTGGATAAATAAAAGTTAGAAACAGTGCATCATAATATAAAAATGATTTGGTTTATATTACTTTGTGAAAACATAAACAAAAAAGTGTCAAAAAGTCAATGGTCTGGTGTCAGGCTTGAACCGGTGTCGCCCGATTGTAAAATTAATGAAAGAAATCAATGTGTCTACCAACAGAGCTAGCAACATAGACGGAAATTGGAGTGATTTAAGTAGTTATGATAAATTGTACAACTCCTCCTTCATATATTGATATTCTAGTGATATTATGAGATTATACATGTTACTTTCTGTAGCTTGATACAATATCTGTTTGCCATGTATGTTTATTGGTGTAGATTATCACCCGTGGGTTGCAATCGATATAATTATTCTAAAAACGAACCAAAGCTTGGTGAAACCTGGTCGACTTGTATGTCCATTCACATTCGTTGTTTTGAATAAAATTGGATTCATGTGGAACCGTAAGATAACTGCTTGTTCCTCTATGATGACTAGTGTTTGTATTACATCGGAATATTGCACAATAACTCATTCTGACATATCGACCCAAAAGCTCGTAAAAATGCTCTGAATGCATGGAAAGGGTCGGCTTGCTGCGAGTGTGGGTCATGTGTGACGTCACAATACCACGTGGTTGCCTAGCTGCCTAGCTGCCTAGCTCATTACATTTTAATTTTCCATGGGAAATTCTACACACACAGGTTTAAAATCGAATTTATGCTACAAGTGTATTTTTTACACACATGGAAACTGGATTTTAGCTAATGCCTTGTTTTTATTTCTCTGTATACATTCTACTGTGAAATGTTTCATCAGATGGCAAGCAAGGTGCTACTCTGCAGTATGGTTGCGGGTCTCGTATCTAAAACTAATCCACATATTTTGTAGTGTCGACCGTGATTTGGTTCAACACAAATTACTTAAGAATTAAAACTGCTTGATATATATATTCTGTGTGACATATAATCTGCATACTGTCATCAAGAAACACAAGAAATGTGCTCCAAATTAATGATTATGTGTAAACTTCCTTAATTAATGAACGACATCATGTGATGTTATGGTCTCCATAAAAAATTTGGCATAATTTCATATTTAAGCATGGTTATTGTGGAGTAAATTTAGTGATACAAATGATTACTGACAAGAAATATATGTTTATTGTGTGCATTTATTGTATGTTAATAACACTCCAGACAGCCTAGAAAAAATTGGTTTTCTTCAGATTTTTTTCCTGCAAATTTGAAAACAGTTCTGGAGTTTTTGTGGAAGGTATAATATAACATATCTGGACATATTACTAGGTGAAATTTCTGTGTTTATTTTAATGGAAGGTGACAAAAGGAGTGCATATAACATATGTACATGCATGTGTTTCTGGATTAAATGTCTGCTTATCAACAAAACCTACACAATTTACACACTCTAGTCAAGGGCTGGGGTCATGTGTATCTGATCAAGATCAATTCCAAGCACATTTTGTCAAGTATAAGTACGTCGGAACATTAACTTATCAAGTACAATTCCAAATTCAAGTGTGTTAGGTCAGGCACAAGTACATTTTGGTCATAATGATCAATAATATTATTAAGGTGCCGATGACTGACTTCTCTGAATGAAAATATATAATTTTAATTGTAGATATAGTCAGGACGGCCATTCGGTGTTGTACATCACACACAAAATTAGTAAAGAAGTATAATTTTGTAATTTAAATTACTCAAGTCATGTACTTGATATTTTGGCAGGTATAACTAACTAACTACAAGCATTGTATTTGTTTTATTAAGTGTACAGTTTGCTTAATAAATATTTGAGACACAACGATGTTACATTTTGCGTTCCAATAAGGATTCACCCAATGGACAATAAAGTATTGTCATTACACCCATTTTCTGTGGTTCCTTGGTAAAGCCATCTCAGCAGACGTGACTTGCAAGAGATTTATTCATCCAGATGAGCAACAGGATACCAGGACACTGTCGTCTGTTCAATTAAATGGACCTTTAGATATTTTGTCATCATTGATCTTTGAATCTAGTGTGACATTGGTAGAAGTTAAATGACAAATATGGATTCAACAGTGAAGGTTGCCCTTGGAGATCACTGTCATGGCGCCATAGCTAAAAGGGGTACATATGTTAATTAGGGCATGAACACTTAACAGAACGAATTCGGTACTTGTCAATTCAAAATTTAAAGTCCAATTTCTGAAAAATATACTTAAGTACAGGTGCGTGTAACATGACACACAATTCTAGTCTTGATGAATTAGTATTCCTGTGAAGAGAGGCCCCGAGGCCCTGTAAGTACACCAACCTGACACATGCCGTGGGCAGCCCGAATGTGTTCATAGAAGTACGCCGACTCAAACGTCGCACTCTAAATACAACAAACAAAAACTGACAATTAACTCATCACAGCAGCTACCAGATCTGATTGATTTTCCCCTCTTAACAAAATGACTTCACCAGTATGACTTCACCCTGGTTGGACAGCTTCATTCTACACACATGGAAGCTTGAGGTTTCCCTTGTCTCATTAACTGCCGCCTCTCTTTTTATATCCATATATTATCTATGCATTATATAAATTATACATTACATATATATATATATATATTGCCTCCTTTATATAAGTTCTTGATCTATGAGCTCCTGTAAAGAAATATGATGATGTCTTCCAGCCAGGACATCTGTTGTACCGATCAACCCGTCTCACAGGCGTCACAACCGGCGGTGCTGGGTGGGCTCAGTCCCACAACATTTTGGTGGAGGAGGGCTGGAGTTAGGATTAGCCCCCCAATATTTTGGGAAGGAGTGCAGTTTTAGGCTTTTGTCGAGTGTCAAGGCAAGTGCAGTTTGACATCTTGGAAAGCCTGAAGACAAAACATAGTTTTGTTGAGGCTCAAGCCATAAGGGGGTTCATCGGACGTTTCTGGAGAACCTCAAGGGGGTTCTGTTGAAAGTTTTGGAGAGTTTCAATGGAGGGTGCAGCTGGAGATTTTTGGAGAGCTTCAAGGGGGTGCAGTTGGAGGTTTCTGGTGAGCCTCAATGGGTGGGTGCAGTTGGAGGTTTCTGGTTAGCCTGAAGGGGTGGGTGTAGCTGAAGGTTTTTAGTAAGCCTGAAGGGGTGGTGCAATGGGAGGGTTTTGGTGAGCCTCAAGGGGTGGGTACAGTTGGAGGTTTCTGGTGTGCCTCAAGGGGAGCAGGTGGAGGGTTTTGGTGAGCCTCAAGGGGTGGGTGCAGTTGGAGGTTTCTGATGAGCCTCAAGGGGTGGGTGCAGTTGGAGGTTTCTGATGAGCCTCAAGAGGTGCAGTTGGAGGTTTCTGGTGAGCCTCAAGGGGTGGGTGCAGTTAGAGGTTTCTGGTGAGCCTCAAGGGGTGCAGTTGGAGGTTTCTGATGAGCCTCAAGGGGTGCAGTTGGAGGTTTCTGATTAGCCTCAAGGGGTGCAGTTGGAGGTTTCTGATGATCCTCAAGGGGTGCAGTTGGAGGTTTCTGGTGAGCCTCAAGGGGTGGGTGCAGTTGGAGGTTTCTGGTGAGCCTCAAGGGGTGGGTGCAGTTAGAGGTTTCTGGTGAGCTTCAAGGGGGAGCAGTTGGAGGGTTTTGGTGAGCCTCAGCCATAAGATATTCACCATGTTCCGATGTATGTGCATCTTGTTATGAGACAAAAGTTTATACTAACACTACAGGTATTGTTTAATCTTTAGATATGTCCAAGAAATATATTTGGGAGAAGTAGTTAAGTTTCTTGAAGAATGTTCAGAGGTGTAATCAGTAATCATCTTTACTTACTTTAAATGTGACCTCGTATAATGGTGAGTCATCAGGCTCAATATCAGATGCTGACGGGAAGCATATGCCACCGGTCTGAAAGCAGAAGAATAACAGAAAATGCATTAAGTCAGTCAGCATTTATTAGTTTGTTATCAAGCATCGAATGTAACTTAATAACAGTGTAATAATAAAAGTCACTCATCTATATCCAAATTGTTATATGTGTAGTAAACATTATTATTATGAATTATACGTATTTCATCCACGTTTTGACAACCTTTCTATTTAGTATGTTAATGAACAATGACTTTTCTGTCTGCTGATCCATTTGCCAACCTTCGTTACTTACTGATCGTTCAATGTACCATCAGCAATAATTATTTATGGTATATTTTACAATACTGTTAGTACTGGTGCATCATCACATGATCATGTCGACCAATGGACTGCATGGATAGTTCAATCTACCATTACACCTCTAGAGTACTGGTGCATCATCACATGATCATGTCGACCAGTGGAATGCATGGATAGTTCAATCTACCATTACACCTCTAGAGTACTGGTGCATCATCACATGATCATGTCGACCAGTGGAATGCATGGATAGTTCAATCTACCATTACACCTCTAGAGTACTGGTGCATCATCACATGATCATGTCGACCAGTGGAATGCATGGATAGTTCAATCTACCATTACACCTCTAGAGTACTGGTGCATCATCACATGATCATGTCGACCATTGGACTGCATGGATAGTTCAATCTACCATTACACCTCTAGAGTACTGATGCATCATCACATGATCATGTCGACCAGTGGAATGCATGGATAGTTCAATCTACCATTACACCTCTAGAGTACTGGTGCATCATCACATGATCATGTCGACCATTGGACTGCATGGATAGTTCAATCTACCATTACACCTCCAGACTTGTACATGGTTTTTGAAACATCTAGCATTGTCGACAGAAAATGTAAAATACGAAACCAACCGGTTTGACTAATATCAAAATATTGGTATGAGAACGGTATAAAATACCAGTATACGGTATTATCGGGATTCCGCACCAGCACTAATTACATCACAACTTACCAATTGTTTACTGTCACAAGTGCACGCACTTGCTGCCGTTGTGTTGCCAGCGTCATCCTTTGCCATAGCCAGGATCTGAGTACACCGCACACACCTGCATTCAAACACAACCTCCATTTAATTCAGACTCCTTTAAGAGGAATATACAGACATTTTCACTGGCTTACATTCAGCCGCGGACTCTAGTGTGAAGCATCAAACTAATGACAACTGTTATCATCAGAACATCTGTAAGCCAGCCCTCTAAGTTAACTTTTTTGTTTAGGAGCCAACTGGCTCCTACCTACATTTTAGGAGCCAAATAAAAAAAATGCGAGCCAAGTAATTGTGTGTGCGTATGTATGCAATTGTGTTTTCAGTACCAATTTAATCCAAATTAACCACAGACGCCCGTTTGAAATATAAATAAATTTAAAATATGTATGAATAATAATAACACGGTACACAGCAAATCAATAACATTAACAGTTATATATGAAACCCCGTCTCTTTCTTTCCTTCAATTCTCTGTCAAATGATGCATTTTCCATGTGAAATGATGTATTTCCTGTTTAATGTGAAATAGAAGCCACTTTCTGTTCAGAAAAGTTACATTTTATTTCAAAGTTAACTTTGAGAAATAATAGATTCTATCAAATATTTAAAATATTACAATGTTATGACCTATGCATCTCTATAATACTGTTTTATATATAATATGTGTGGTTAATAAAGTAATTCCTCTCACACAATAACATAAATGACTGGTTGTTTCTAATGCAGCAGTGCTTAATATATAAGTTAACAAATGTAAATTACACAAGCAGTCATATTAACAGTTTAAATCACTGATGCTGTTTCACTGACAATTTTGTTAAACTATTATGACGCCATCCAACGGAATCTGTGAGAAGTGAGAACTACGAAACACAGACTATATCACTTTGAGCCAGCGTAACTTAGGCTGTTGGTATTCCTTCGAGTTTTGCATAAACCGGAATATGTACACTTGTGTGTTCTAACGATGTAACAACTACATTTAATTAACAACATGTCTTCCATGCGCTCCCCCGTTTACGTTGTGGCACGAGGTACCACGGGCGCCATGACACTTCGTAGCAACTAGCCTAGCGTGTTTTTAAAATCCTGTGTCATAAATCCACCAAAATAAACCAATACCGTTGCAGAGTAACCATTTTTGTTTTTAAATACCACCAATAAAGTCAGTATAGTTTACAGTGTTTCCGAGAAATGACAACACGTGCTTTATGAAACGGCAAATGACAACGCATGATCTGTAATTCTGTTATTACAGACTCGTACGTTCATAAGCGCGTACACACATTATAAAATGCACATGGAAACAAATGTAAAAATATATATGTATAAAGCAGGCATGTGAGAGGAGGCAAGTCACTTCCAAGGAACATTTGCACGCGGCGCGGCAAATTGGGGAAGAAGGGGGGGTCTGGATTGGAACTCAGAATTTTTTTTAAAGACATAATTGTTTGTGATGCAATCTAGTGTACTTTCACACTGTTTTTGTCTAATCCTCCAACTTCCATTTTATATAAAATCACAAACACAGTGCATAGAAACACTACATTTGGGATTTTATTAATCAAAAGTGTAAGCATACAGTTCCCTGCACATAACTGTAAAAGCACATCATTTTCACATCACACAAAAAACCAGACGCAATGTATACTACATTATAAAAACTACAACATTACACAAGTGGTCAATGTGAAAAAAATACACAAAAATGCTTTAAATAACCAAGGTTTATTAAAATGATAATTCTAATGTACAGTACACTAAAATTCACACACAAATGTCCACATCTACTAGCGTTCATTGAAACTATAAACTTGTCAACTTTACAAGTGTTCATTGTGGACATGTGACTTCACTTCTTTTCTTGCCTGTGCTTGATCCTGGCACTCAGAGCTTTCTTTCTCTTCTCTGCCTGAGCAAGGACTGGGGAGTGGAGGTGGACAGATTTCAATCTCTTTGGCACTTTGCCTCTTGGGAAACCTGTTCAGCTGCTTTTCTCTTGCATCTTCAAATTCAACTCGTCCCCTCTCTGTACAACATCCTTCTTGATGCACGCCATATCCCCTAAGTGTTCATATTAACAATGTCAGATAAATTTAATTCAAATTGTTATTTAATTAATAATAACCTAAACCATACGTTAAAGTGAACAGGCATACTTTATGTTGACATATTGTTGACAAGTTTTGGCATATACTTATTTTTAGCCAAAATAATCTATAAACCCATCTAGGATATCTTAAAGTTATCGCCAAAACTTGTACTCCGTTTACTATTCGCGTTTACATATCGTTAACGGTGCTGTATTATGCCATGACCCGTAACGCCAGCGACATGAGTGTACGCCGGCGCCGTAATGTAAGTCCTGGCATAGGCCATTACAGCGCCTTGCGTGGCAGGCTAAACAATCTAATATTTATTGAAATTACGATCTTAAACCACCCGACTGCTACATTAATTCCGATAATTCAGTAACTGACTCATACAAGAATGTTTGAAATAAGAGCGGACAACTTACTGTAGACCATAGCTCATGCTTCGTTCGACTGAACGCAACTGTGAACTTCGAAAACAACACACAGCCGCAACCGATTTGCCGCCAAAACTCATGCACGGATTGTAAACTGGGCCGTGATTCGCAGTTTCTGGCCATTCAGATTGCGGCTTGCTTTTTTGAAAAAGGACGATGATCACAAAATTTAAAATTGTTATTGTCGATGTTTGCCAAATTTGCCAAGTCACAACCCCCCTATATTAAAAAAAAAAAATTCGGATTTGGACGAATAACAGAAACGGCCAAATCAAGTTCATGAACTGCGGAAGTCCGCGTTTCTGCGGAAGAATCTCATGCCTGATAAAGACGCTGGTAAATATAATAATTAGTAAGATTTACAAGATTGTATATATATAATGTAACTAAAAACCATGACATATTTGCACAAATATTAAGATAATTAAGTAAAAGAATATATATTATGATATGAAAAATTGTATTAAAAGATAAATAATAATAAATTAATAAAAATACATTATATAATAAAACTAAATTAATTGATTAAATACATGTTCATAAAAAAAAGTGTCCTACAGCAGTTCTTCAGTCGATGTACGCCTGCTTAAATAGATACGTTTTAAGGCAAGTTTTGAATTTATTCAGTCTCTATTTGAAGGGTCAATTAGCTTTAACATTTAAAAAACAGTGACATTAATTATAAGGAACATGGATGTGGTCAAACTGTTCTTTGTATCCAATATTCCTAATATCAACAGGTAAATAAAACAGAGCGGGCCAGAACGGGGATTTCAACATCGTTCCTTTTAAATAAGCAGATGTTCCTTATATCAAGAGTCTGCAATATCGTCATTAGATTACAAAGGATGAGCTCCTACCTTGTACCAGAGTTGTCGGGCATGGTGGAAGTCCTGCAGGACTTACACTGTCGAGCTCGACCAGGATTAGCAGCATAACTACCTGTAAGATCACGCTCCACTGAAACCAACCAACAGACGCTATGAATCGTTGAAACTCATAGCCATTAAAGAGAAAATACTTTTGTTACAAGTCAAGTGCTTGAAAACACGTAGTGGATTTGGTTTGAAGTAGGTATGTTTTGTAGTAACATTCAATTGGAATATGAAGAAGAGATGGAACGATAGCATGAAACAGGACCATGGGAGGGCAGACAGCCAAGAGTGGATGATCACTGCGGAGGACTGAGGGTGATGGAAAGCATTAACAATCAAAGGGAAAGAAGCTAAAGTGTCGTGGACCCCAATTTGCAAGGGAGCAAGGAGAAAACTCAATCAAAATAGGAATGCTGCAGACCAGTTAACGAATGGAGTTGTACAGAATTTAAAGAAAAAAAAATGTCAGCCCAAAATTTTGGCAAATCTCCATTAAAAGTTAACGTGAATACAAATAGTGCCAATCAATATTCAAAACAAAAGTAGCGAGAAAGATGGGTGAGAACCTGTGATGAAGCCAGCCGCGACGTTGCAGCTGAGACACACGTTGGCATTCTGGACAACCGTCTGCGTCTTACATGCAATGCATTCCCAGCCATCAGCTGCCGTCACCTAGTAACCAGCAAGACATTATACGTTCATCTCCATAAAGCATCACCATGAAAATTTTGTGTATCACGCCGCTACATATGTCGCTGTACATTTATGACTGACGAATTAGTATGCCAAGAGACTGTTATATCTACATAGACGCATTTACATTAATAACGTTAATTCATTGGTTAATACCTGCCTGGATGCTGCTAGATGTTGTGGAATTCTTTATGCGGGATGGTGATTTTTTATACAATACTAATACTTTTCACTAAAATAAATATTTCTAACAATCTGTCTGCATAGCATGGAATAAATAGGTGGTAGGGAGCTACAATATGGATATCTTTCACAAAAGTTTCTTAATATTTTATGAAAACAGCATATATGTATATATATGTATACCGTATTTGACATATTTAGCGTACAGTACGCTTACAAATATTTGAGATGCTGAGCTGTCAAAAAATCGTCCCTATTAAGCGTACATACACCCAAATGAGCCAAGTTTAAACAAATACAACGTCGTTGCCGGCTGAGTTAGTCACTTGGTGACTTGGATGATGCAAGAGGACACTTAACTGCACTTGGCTAATTCCACCCGTTGTACAAACGATTACTGCAGAGTGCATAAGCAACAGTGTCCTACACAAGCAACGGTGTCCTACACAAGCAACGGTGTCCTACACAAGCAACGGTGTCCTACACAAGCAACGGTGTCCTACACAAGCAACGGTATCCTACACAAGCAACGGTGTCCTACACAAGCAACGGTGTCCTACACAAGCAACGGTGTCCTACACAAGCAACGGTGTCCTACACAAGCAACGTAATACACCGGAAGTAATTAAATTGCATGTTATCTCAAATTGTTAATCACCGACGTCTACGTTAAAACTCGAAGTCGCAAACATACCCGTATGTACAGCGTCATCTGGTGGATGTGGTTAACTTAATTTCCAGGGGACCGTTATTTGTTTTAAATAAATTAAAATGGCCTCAATGCTTGTATCTGAAGATGCATATACTTCGCCATTTACCGAGATTTTGTGCAGCAAGGAAGCGGACAATATTTTCCGAACATTCCACTCAGCCATAACCAAACTGCCTATTGCAAGGGAATAAATACTAACCGGTCCCTTACTACATAGCTAGCATTATATTCGCCAGGTGGCACTATCGTCTCGCCGTTTGCACGTGCTAATGGCGTACGCCAGGTAAGCGTGTTGTCCGAGTTGGACACATTCACATTTCGATAAAACATTCGAATATACTACGTGTTTAGTACTATTAATGTAGATTGCCAAGTGTTGCCAGCTATTTATATATTCATGTGTGGTCAAGAGGATACAAAAACGCTGCAAAGTCTCCAGATATTTGTGAAAAAATATTATGTAAAAACATCGTCAAATGTTGCAGTAATACATTGCATTACGGATTTCCGACATCGCAAAAAAATGGGGGTGTATGCTAATTAGGGCATGTACGCTAATTAGGTTGAATACGGTATATCGCTCATTGCGCCGTCCAGTGTAACAACAGCGTATTTAAATTAATAAACAAATAAACATCACAGACATCAAAACTGCCACCAGCAAATGTTATATATAACAAAAGTTAACGTGAATTGACGTAATAAATAACGACATTTACTATTTTTAGAACATTCTGTGAAAGTAAAAATTGATTTACACACATCTGCAAGATTAAAAAATTAAACAAGCATAATCCACCCAACTCACATTATCATATAAGCATGATGAAACTTATTGTAGAGATTATTCTACCCAACTTACCTCACCAATTCCGCATTTTTCACACACAATCTTTCTACCTCCAAAATCTCTTGTAAGTTTGTACCCTTTCTGGCAGACACAGCGGAGGCCTAGACAACAAAGATGACAAATTCCACCTTCTAATACTACTTACATGTAATGCTTGGTATTAAATAACTATTATATTAAGTGCAAAAACACCTGAGTTTGACATAAAATAAATATAAAGACAAATGGTATAGTTGTCAGGCTCTTGATTGTCACAAGATGCATGTGACTGTAGAGCAAGTAAAATAAATAATATAAATTAAGTAAATGAAAAATAAAATAAATTAAATAATGATTGTGACACATTCTGCCGTCTTTAACAAACCGAGATGTTCTAGATAACTTGGGAGATTTTAAAAATCTACAACCTGTCCCAGTGCTAAAACTATTGATGTTTATGTTTAGGCCAGTTAAATAAGATCGCCATTTAAAAAACATTCAAAGAACGATTAAACGTACAGATAATGGCAACCGCTTTGTGCAATTCTGTGCAATGAACAACTTAGTGATTGGATCTACACTCTTTGAGCACAAAGACATACACAAAATAACATGGTTTTCAAATGACAAGACCTTCACACAGATCGACCATTTTGCTATCGGACCAGGCTGGAGGATTCTGTGTCTACATGACATCTGAGTACATCATGGAGCAGACATCTGTAGTGACCACCACTTGGTTATTGCAAAGATCAAGTTGGGGACACAAAAGAAGAAGTCAAATATGACTAAGTGATTCGCTATGAACAAGCTCCAGAACCCAGTGACCAAATATAAATTCCAAGCAATCCTAAGAAATCGTTTTGTTGCCCTTGCAGATTCTACACCAGGTTCAAAGGAATGGTGAGAAAAGATGAAAAATCTGATGATGGCAGCGGATTCCAGAACTCTCTGAAGGAGTCTTGGATCAGTGGTCACACATGGGGACTGATTGTGGAGAGGAAACTCCCGCAACAGGAACGACAAAATGAGTCCTGCAGCACAGCTTCCTACCGGGCCTATAGTAAGAAGGGCAGAGAAATGAAGCGCAGTGCATAAAAGGACAAACGCGAATGGTTTGATAGACAGGCACAGGAGGCAGAGACCGCAGCTGCCCGAAATGATGTGAGACAAGTCTACCGCATTGCCAAGAAAATCACTGGCAGCACAATGACAAGGTCTGGACCAATCAAAGCCAAAGATGGATCTCTACTATCAAAAGGAGAGGACAAACTAGAGAGATGGGCAGAACATTCTAGAGAGGTTCTCAATAGACCTGCATCTGACACACCAGCACAGACTGGCAACCCTCCGACTGTGCTCCCAATAAACACAGAGGAGTTCTCAGAGGATGAAGTGAGGAAGGACATTGCGACTCTCAAAACAAACAAGTCAACTGGCATGGGCGGAATCACAACTGAAATGATCAAGGCAGGTGGTGAAACAATTGTACAATGGATGTGCGGACTATGCAACCAGATCTGGGACTCGGGCATCGTTCCTGAAGACTGGAAAGATGGTGCTGTTGTCTGTATCCCCAAGAAAGGAAACCTAACTGAATGTGACAACTGGAGAGGTGTGACATTGCTGTCAATACCAAGGAAAGTGTACTACCAGATGATACTGAACCGAATGTGAGATGTGGTAGATGGCGAACTGCGTGAGGAACAAGCAGGCTGTAGGCTAGTGCTGGATCGATACCAGAATTCTTCGATATCGATCGATACCAGAATTTTATTCGATACTCGATACTTACGTTGTAAGTCTAATTTACATACAGTATAGATCCCAATAGAAACACACTATCCATCTAGACTAATGGCATAGAAGCAGTTTTTTATTAGGGAAACATGTATAAAAATAGATTTTTCATGAATGAATGCATGCTAGACATAACTGATGGCAACACTGCTGCTAGCGCCACTTTGCAGATGCTTGATAGGTCATTCATAGTGTGCGTGCGTGTGTGCGTGCGTGTGTGTGCCTTTAGCTGCAACATGTTGCATTCTTGTCATGTGTCGATGTTGCATCTGTCAGTTTGGTAGATGTGCACTGCTGACTATGTGTGTTTGAAAAAGTGTTGCCTAGTACCACTTTTAAGAAACAAGTAGTCGTGCACCCAAGTCTTAGCATACACTCTGAGCGTCTGTTGGGAACTATACGGTACACCTATTCAATTTTCAACTTAACCATTGATACATACTAATTGATATAGTTATGCAAACAATGATTAATATGCAACTTTCATTTTATTTCAATAACCAAATAACAGTTGTAAATTGTAATTGTTTAATTCTAATTTATTAATGTTGTAAAAGTAATTGTAATGTAACATTAAAACAATACAGTATTACAGACAATAGCAATGGAATACCTAGTAATAATAAATAAATAAAACTGGTAGTCACATCGCGTACGTCACTTCTTGACGCTGTCGCTGCAGTAGACTCTGCAACCGATGGCGATTCACTTCGACTGTAACTACTACTAAATATCCATTGCTTGGTTTCTGACGAAAATGTTGATGGAACACGTCGGTCTCGTTGACGTTGTTGTTACTGTTAGTGTTACCACGACTTCCTTAAATCATCATGTTTTGGTAGTCTCTTGGATGATGGACAGTGACATGTTTCGTCAAATTCGATCTTGGTTGAGCGAGTACGGCAAACGGTGGCGCCATCAAACAGCAAAATATAGCGCCACCAAACGGAACCTGGGTAAACGAGTCTAGTGTGTCGTGCTTGAATAATTATTTATATTATTATATTAAACTAGATTCATGAATACTAATGCGTGCAATAAACACTCTATAAAATTACTGGAATGTTGTGTGTTTTTGGTACGCTGTAGAGTGGGCAAGGTAAAGTGGTGAAGCAAACAGTAGTGCCACCCAACGTCGTAACGAGGCTTGAATAATCGAGGCTAAGCTGAGATCGCACTGAAATTACAAAATCACTGAGATGTTACATTTTATTATGTTTTTTTGAAAAAGATCCACGCCTAAGCGGCCTAATACATACAACATAGTCGACCCTGTCAAGTTAGGAAGTGAAGCCCGCAACGGAGTACCCGTACTTTCCGTACTCTCAGACACCACCCAGGGCCTACAAGGTCTTGTGGAATCAGTCAGCAAATACGCTAATGGCTTGGGACTTGTCCTAAGTGAAAAGAAGACAAAAAACATGCTGACAGGGGAGCACCAACCACCCACAGATGTTTTGATCAACCCGAAAAGTAGAAACAGTCGAAAACTTCATGTACCTTGGCAACTCTATCAACAACCAAGGAATCATCGATCATGAACTAAACTGCAGAGTGGGGAAAGCGTCAGCAGCCTTCAACCAGCTGAGGAAAATGTGGAACAACAAGAAATCTACCTTGAAATCTAAACTCTGCTTTTATAACTCAAATGTTATACCAACCCTCCTATATGGGTGTTATACCAACCCTCCTATATGGGTGTTATACCAACCCTCCTATATGGGTGTTATACCAACCCTCCTATATGGGTGTTATACCAACCCTCCTATATGGGTGTTATACCAACCCTTCTATATGGGTGTTATACCAACCCTCCTATGGCAACTAAAGACAAGCCAAGAAAACAAAACAACACTAAATGTCTACAAAAGATCTTAGAGCGACGATGTGATGAATATAGATGTCTGGATACGATTAGGACAACCTTTGGCATCATCTACTATCTGCAGAAGACGAATGAGTTGGATCGGCCATGTCACAAGGCTCCCACCTACTAGACCTGCCCAATAAGGGCCATGGTGGATACCAGCTGGCCAGAGAAAGAGGGGACGATCAAGAATGAATCGGTGCCAAACAATCGTCTGCAACCTACGGCTGGTCAACAAAAGTTGGAGCGACGTCAGAACACTAGCAAGCAACAGATCTGGATGGCGTGCTTTGACTGCCTCATGGTCAACAAGCAACAGATCTGGATGGCGTGCTTTGACTGCCTCATGGTCAACAAGCAACAGATCTGGATGGCGTGCTTTGACTGCCTCATGGTCAACAAACAACAGATCTGGATGGCGTGCTTTGACTGCCTCATGGTCAACAAACGACAGATCTGGATGGCGTGCTTTGACTGCCTCATGGTCAACAAGCAACAGATCTGGATGGCGTGCTTTGACTGCCTCATGCGTCTATAGATGCAGGAGCCACTAAGTAAGTCTAAGAAAATCAAAGAACGATGTTGGTTAAACATAAAAAAATGTGCCAAGAGGCCCTGAAGTCCTTTTTTTGAATTTGTAATTATTAATCAAATGTTTTTTTGTGAATCATAGTTACATATCATTAAGGGTTATGATGGAAGTAAAATGTTGACATGTTTAGTGGAGACTGTATGCATGCCAGTGAAGATACACCTAGAAATAAAATATCTGAGTAAACCGTTTTGTGAACATTGTATATATATATATTAGTTTGTGTTATTAAAAACACAGATCACGATAAGGCGGAGGCATTGAACATGCACTTCCAAAGCGTATTTAATAAGCAGACACATACACAAATGCACAGTAAAGGTCCATCTCCATATGCCTCCATTCCTCACTTACACATCACAACTGCCGGCATTGCCAAACAATTATCTCACCTGCAAATGAGCTAGCTCCAGCACTTAGATGTCTATTCCAACAATCTTATAACCAAGCAACAGTCCCAAAACGGTGGCGCCAAGCACTATCATTTCATAAGGGCGGTCCAAAATCAGACACCTCCAACTACCGACCTGCTTGTGCTATAAAATCATGGAACACATAATCCTAAGTCATGTCGCCAAACATCTTAACACTCATAACATCCTTATTAATTAACAACATGGATTCAGGAACTGCCTCTCTACTGTAACACAACTCATAAACTCAACTAATGACTGGTCAGAAACACTAAATCAAAAAGTCAGACTGATGTAATATTACTAGACTTCAGTAAAGCGTTTGATAAAGTTGCTCATCACCATCTATCAGATAAATTAAACTATGGCATCCAAAACTACACTCTTGGCTGAATCAATAGCTTCTTATCCCATCGTAAACAATCTGTTTCAGTCAATGGCACACATTCCATCGTAAACAATCTGTTTCAGTCAATGGCACACATTCTTCCTGGGCTAATGTCACTTCCCGAGTCCCTCAGGGATCTGTCCTGGGGCCGATCCTATTCCTTCTATACATAAACAACATCAAGGAACAAATAAATTCAACAATTAAACTCTTTTGCAGACGACAACATCTTATACAAAGAAATAAATAACACAAAAGATCAACATATATTACAAAACGATTCAGAAACCCTCACAACATGGTCTAAGAAGTGCTCAATGAACTTCAATGTTAAGAAATGCGCAGTCCTCACCATCACATGCAAACGAAACCCCAAACTATATCAATATTCATTACTGGAAAAATCACTAAACCAAGTTCAAAACCACAACTACCTTGGGGTCACATGACCTAAGATGGAACGACCACTGCACCAAAATAACCATCAATGCCAGCTGCACACTTGGATTCTTACTCTTAAGAAGAACACTGTCACCTTGCTCACAAAATGTCAAAGAAAAAGCTTACCAAACCCTTGTCTGACCACAAATTGAATATGCCAGTGAAGTCTGAAAGAAATGCTGCAAGATTCATCTTCTCTGACTACCGAAAAGAAATACATGTTAAACCACTCATAAACAAACTCAACTGGGACTCACTTCACACACATCGCCTCATTCAACAAGCATCAATGTTTTACAAAATCCACTACCACGTGGTCAACATCAGCCCTCCGTCATGTTTCCAGCACACCACGCATATCTCCAACAGAATCGACCATCCACTTAAATATACCAACACAATAATTCCAAACATCAGTGCATATAAATATGCATTCTACCCCAGAGCAGCATCCATATGGAACAGACTACCACCATCTGCTGTTCTACACATCACGCCATCATTGCCAGCCTTCCTGTGTGTCGCCATGCCAGCCATCAGGGAAATGCAACCCTTGCATTGCGTCCACATCCTCTAAAGCTACAAACTTATGTATATAGTGCACCACTTGTTTTTATCTGCGCTTTTGTTTGTTTTTCGTTGGTTTTCGTTGTTTTTCTTTCCTTATTTTGAACATCCTTCTACACGATTTTTTTCCCTTTTTGTTCGACTGCCCTGACGTTACGCACCGCACAAATCCCAGTTTAGCTGTGAACAGCTGTAAAGGGATTATTACATCAAGCAAGCGTAAATAGCACCCCGGTTTGCATCAACATATGCCGCTATATCGCTCATTTTATGAGCGCGATGCGGTAACGCACGACCGCAGCGGTGCAGACCAGTGCACACCGGGTCGCATTTTGGGCTTCAAAAGTGCTCTAAGACACAATATTTTCGTAATATAAATATGCCTGGGATGATGTTGAATGATGGAACTAATGCACAGAGGTATCAAAGTTAGGCAAAACTCAAGTTATAACAGTGAAAACGAGGTGGGTCCGGATTTTACACAAGTGCCAACAACTGTATGACATGTCACTGTCACTATCAGTCACCAGAACTTAGAAGGCAGAACCGACAGATGCCAGATTAGCTCGGGAACATGTCTAAACACGTAGGACCTATTTTATTGATATTGTTGCATGCAACTACCACCCACGCTACTTACAAATAATATTATTTTAAACATATCTTCAAAGAAAGCTGCCCCACGCACGAGCATGTATCCATAAATACGTGATATATCAC
The DNA here is from genome assembly GCA_963995525.1 of Escarpia spicata. Lineage (NCBI taxonomy): Eukaryota > Metazoa > Annelida > Polychaeta > Sabellida > Siboglinidae > Escarpia > Escarpia spicata. The sequence continues at coordinate 3,894,972 of OZ023214.1, read as the reverse complement.
GTACATAACACTGGCTTCCGAATAGCATCTGGCTTACCGTCTTTGCTCACTGTTTGGAAATTTGAGTTCTGGTCACATTTTTGACATCGTAGTTGTGATATGTCATAAAATTCATGAACTACATCTGAGGCCGATTTCTTGCAATCTTCTGGAATCTCTGCGTCTATATATGATACGCTTTGTGTTGTCTTAATTATGGTATATAGTAATATTATTGTGTATATCTTCAAAAAACAACGGATCATTCCCGCCATCGTTGTTTTGGAAGCACCGCAGGCTCGGACAAAATATTTGCGGAGCAGTTTCGATAATATTTACTTTTAAAAATTGGTTAAATGCTTACTATGAATAAACATTCATGCCAATGTCTATGTTAAATAAATTTTTATTAGGCAAGATCACTTCTAAAAACGAAACGTGATTTATGTAAGCGAATCAAACGTAACTATATTCCAGGTACGGTCCAACACGTTCTCATTTCCAAAGTTACACCCTTTATGAGTTTCAACGGAAGTGTTTGTATTTTGACTTACTAAATTTACATTTTTAATTAGTAATTTCAACATTCCGACTTAGAAATTTTGAATCATTTTAACCAAAAAAATATTTCCACGAACTAAGTCCAAAATACAAATTAATGTATAATATACTATAGATATGCAGAATATTTGTTTAATATATAAATATATACCTACACACTCTCCCGGAATTTCCGGGAGTTTCCTTGATGTTGGGTGTATCTCCCGGGCTCCCGGAATACAGGAAAATCTCCCGGACTTTCGTTAACAATCTCCAACAGCACCCCCTTCTTCCGATGTCATCATCCGAGACAGCGCGACACGGGAAGTGTGCTGAATCTCTAAAAATTTAGTTGGCAGGTATACACAAAGTAGGAATTTATAAGGGAGACTGGGGTTAGTTGTCACATAGGTTGGTTGTCACAATGCTTTTAAAATTTCCCCTGATGATAACAGCATTAGGGGTTGTCACTGCAGCGATTGTTTAGTACACACGAACCCCCATTTGTATTGTTTAATTTCGCGACTGAATTTTGAGGCGTCGGCGACGTTTTTTAGTTTTTGTCATGTCAAAGGTAAAACATTGAGGTGTTACTATTTATGAATAACACCATGTAGTATTTAGTTGTTATTGAAGATATTATATAATTGTGATGTCGAATAGGACCAGTTATGAGCTGTCAAATGCCTAAAAGCAAACTCACCCGCACAACAAATTAAGTTCTGTCTAGCTGATCTGTTATCAGGCACTGTTGATGCAATCCCGCTGATCGAGCTTGTAATTTAGCAATCCAGATTATGCAATCCAGTCAATACGTTAACGGTAGGTGACTCCCGATCGACACCATGGGACGTAACGGCATTGTTTGCATATATACTTATATATATATATATAACTTAATAGCATACAAACAAAACGTCAATAGTAAGGGTTTATTACGCTGCTAACTAGATACACAACTATACAATATAGCTGATCTAATCATAGTGTAGACTGATTCACCATTTTAACCAGCGGCAGCGTCCACTACTCTATATTCTAATTAATGTCCAGGCGTTGCTGCTAGACTATCAGTAGCATAACCACATTAAAAATATAAACTGCATTACCTAAACATGTTTTGTTATTCATGTAAAGAGCTTCTTCTTCTGAAGTAAATGGTTTTGATTTCATGAAAATCGGACAACTACTGACAAAGTTATTACGTTGGAAAGGTTACTACCCCAGGGGTTTTCGTTGGAACGGTGAACATGAAAAATAACACAGAAAGAATAGGGTCACAGTATTTCCAGGGTGTACCCCTATTTTACCATTTTTGTCATTGTTTTCACAACAGATAAGTAATTAATTGAGGTAATTACTAAAAAATTTGCATATATTGGTATTTTCACACGAGGAATTTATGTTTTGCATTTTTATCAGTCCCTCTATACTCTCCCTGCTGGCATCATCGGGGTATCTCTTATTTATATACCTTTTTTTAGCCAAGTCCTGCTGGAGGAGCAGGTTGTATCAAAACATATGGGGTTGGTTGTCACATCGCTCACATAATATGAAAACTATATTATTTCTAAAATGTCTAGGCTGTACCTAAAATTGCAGTCATGGAATTTTATATGTTCTGATGTCGCCGTAAAGATAATAATCTTATACATATATATGTGTGTGTGTGTGTGTGTGTGTGTGTGTGTGTGTGTGTGTGTGTGTGTGTGTGTGTGTGTGTGTGTGTGTGTGTGTGTGTGTGTGTGTGTGTGTGTGTGTGTGTGTGTGTGTGTGTGTGTGTGTGTGAATGTATATATATATATATATATAATATATATATAAAGTGTATATATATATACAAATATGACGATCGATGATTGTGCCTAGCAATTTTGTTTACAGTTATTGCCGACTGAACATCGCGAATGGGTTTTGAAATGGAGCAACGAGTTTGTATCAAGGGATACATCCATGAACACAGTTGATGAAATGTATACACAATTCCTTTACTCAATAATGAACTCTCATATACCAACAAAAATTATATCAAAGCGTAACCAAACACCGTGGATAAATAAGCGAATCAAACGACTACACAAACGTAAACAAAGGGCTTTCAACACTTACAAACTACATGGAGATCAAGCCAGCTATGACATTTTTTGTAAGGCATGTCAACCACGCACAGAGAGACAAGAAGTGCTCACAGTATATATATATATCATCCATTTGTTCCGACTCACCAAAACGATTCTGGTCATACATAAAAAGCCTTAAAGTTGATATAGTTGGAATACGAACTCTAATGAAAGACAACAGGGAAGAATCAGACAACAGATTTAAAGCCGAAATCCTTTATAACATTTTTAATTAAGCCAGTCTTTACAAATGAAAACATCAACCTACTACAAGAACCATACTCAAACATACCAGCTATGCCTGGCATCACCATCACAAAAAAGGGGTAGCCAAATTACTTCATGACTTAAAAACAAACAAACCAACAGGACCCGATGAAGTGCCAGCCATAATCTTACAACTTGTCGCCAATGAATTAGCTCCAGCCCTCACAGTAATCTTCCAAAAATATATTATCATAGGAGGACTTCCCCTCTTATGGTTACGTGCCAACATCACTCCAATCTTCAAGAAGGGAGACCGGTCCCTTCCATCAAATTACCATTCCAACTCGCTAACTTCAATACGTTGCAAATTCCTCGAACGCATTATCTACTCTAACGTAATGGAAAATGTTGACCGATGCACAGTCTTATCCGACAGACAACACGGCTTCCGCAGTAAACATTCCACAGAAACTCAGTTAATACGCACCACACATGACCTAGTGAATTCCCTAAATAATAAATCCCAAGTGGACATGATAGTAATAGACTTATCAAAAGCATTCGACACCGTTCCCCATAACCGGCTTCTAAATAAATTAATGAGATATGGCATCCACAACAAAACACACGCCTGAATTTCTAACTTTCTCAAGTGTCGTGAACAGAGAGTGGTGGTTAGTGGAGAACATTCCACCTGGACAAATGTTATATCAGGTGTACCGCAAGGCACGGTATTGGGATCGCTTCTCTTCCTAATATACATCAATTATTTACCTGGCAATATCCACTCCACAATGCGTCTCTTTGCAGATGACTGTGTCCTCTATAGAGAGATCAATAACCAGTCTGACTCACGAGAACTACAGAAAGACCTAAATGAGTTAGCAAAATGGGAACACGATTGGCAGATGCACTTTAACCCAAAAAATGCTTTGTGATGAAACTAATCCATGCAAGAAACGTAAAACATTTTAATTATACTCTAGGAAACGCAACACTACAGGAAACCGATAATCATCCCTATGTAGGAGTATGTACTACAACACCAAAGATCTTACCTGGAACAAACACATCCATCAGATTACAGCCTCAGCAAACCGTAGCCTAGCACTTATCAGACGCAATCTCTACTCGTGTCCCCAAAACATTAAAACAACTGTCTACACAACCTTTGTCCGGCCACTCCTAGAATATTAATTATTTGTGCGATCCTCATCAACATAATAGAAATGGTTCAAAGACGGGCAGCTCGCTTTTTGCCTTAACGACTATACATCTAGAGAAACTGGATGCGAGTCAGAAATGTTTTTAAAAATAAACCTAGAACAACTAACAACCAGACGAACAAACAGACGCCTCATTATATTGCACAAAGCCATCTATGGTCATCTATCCTTGCCTGTTGAAAACCTCCTCCAGCCTGTACAACGCCTACCACGGCATCTAAATAGCAAAGCATTCAACATTATCCACACCAGCAAGAACTGTTATAAATTTTCTCATTTCCCCCGAACAATAGAAGATTGGAATTCTCTACTAAATGTAATAGTCAACATTACAGAGCCACATAAATTCAGACAAGCCTTAATACATAACTAATAACCTAGCATGCGCATCCAGCCATGACCGTATGGCTACTAGGGAGTGCTGACCAGTACGCAAGCAAGATAAGACAAGACCAATGCTTAATCTTGCAATATTATGTCCGGGGCTGTTTTTTTATAGCTATGCAGCGATCCAACAACCGCGTATATATAGTACAGCAATGGCGTACCCAGGGTTTTGTTGGTTGTCCGGAAACCCCTCCAAATGTCTGCACTGCTGTATGATCAAAATTATGGCAATGTATACGAGTACACGGAAGGACGGTATGCCCATAGGCGCGGGAACAGGGTTAGGGTTATAACTTGGTTTTGAACAGCACTGTCCACCACCGAGTTCGGATGCCATGAGTTCACAGCCGACACAGCGGAAAAACTGAAGTTACAGCGGCGTACCGGCGAACAAATTCAACAGCACGGTCGAGGATGGAAAGCAGAAGTGGATCGAAAGAAAAAGAGGATGGAAGACCAAAGTTGAGATGGAATATGACAGCATGAAATGGGACCTTGGGGGGGGGGGGGGGGCGCAGGCGTAAATTGCCAAGAATGGAAGACCATCGTGGATGTAGATGGAGAGCGTTAACAAGAAACTACCAATTAAGTGACGCGGACCACACTCCGCAAGGGAACAAGGGGAAGAGCAGGCGCTACAACTATAGAATCCTAACTATAACAGCAAACGGGCGGTGGCCCGTTTTGGTCAAGGGGCTTGCTTTAATTGCCTGTTGCTGCCCTACCTATGGACATATTTTATTGGGTACGTTCATATCAAAATTAAGATATTTTTATAAATTCGTTTATACAGTATAACTTGCGTTTATGAAATATCAAACTGACTTTGTACGTAATAATAATACTGATTAGATGGTGAGGATGCGATGTTGTGGGCGTGCAGATACATTGTTTGGTGTTCAAAATGGAAATGCGGTGGCTGTGGAAATCCTATTGTCACCTCGATGCTTGATTTTGTGAATCCAGAAATCCGAAGAAAAGGCAATTATACAAGAGAATTCACATCGAAGAGAACATTTGCAGAGTCATATTTGTGTAAAGGGTAATGTATTCAATATCACATAAGTACATACATCACTTCCGATATGAATTATTAAGTATGCGGTAAATACTAAGTTGCTCAATTTTGCATGGCACGTCTCACGCGGTGAGATCGCCTGGTCGGTTGAAACTAGTAAAATGCTTTTTTGTACAAAGATGTAAACGTCATGTAGACACACCACGCAAATGTTTATTGTAGTCAAGTCGGCTTAGTTTGTTAGATGTTGAAACAAGCTGTGCTTGAAAGAATCCATCGAGTTCAAGATACCATCCACATCGAGACGAGATAATGCAGATTCGAGTATGGTCATGTGTGAACTGAAAACTGCCGCACGCCAAAATCTGTAATTTTATAATCTCGGTCGATCTAGCGGTAAAAATGCCGCCTATATGGCCTGCTGTCGTACTGGCACCGAGACATGAACTGTCTGTGATAAACAATTGGCATTTAAATAGGCCAAGCAAGCGAATTTTTTTAATCTAACAATTTATTTGCACCAAAAAAATCAAACTCCATGAAATAAGTGATCATTTTGAGATTATAATTGTATGGATATCTGTTTACACAAGTAAAACATCCTCTGTAATATAGAAGGCAATATAAGGCAAACTTGACTCTCACCAGAACAACTACTACCAGCTAGTTTCATATCTTTTCTGCCTAAGTATATAATATGGGTAATTTGAGTAGCAAATTATTTAACTCTTGAATGCTTCAAAGTTGATTCTTGGTCTAAGCTTGATGTAATAGATATTGTATGCAGCTTGCTAATAACAATAAACTGCAGTAATTCCACTATCAACAAACAAATATATACAGTTTAAAAAAAATCGTATTCATTTAGTTGTTTAGAATTACTCGGTAATAAATTGCCAGGTGGCAACGTAAATGAACAGTAAGGACAATAAGGAGTATTTAATACAGGACTATGGCCTTACCTTTTTGTGACCACTGAACACTGCATTCTCAATGACTTCATAAGAAAATTGACTACATCACTTCATGTCAAGATGTTAGCAACAACAATGCGCTATAGGAACACCAAACATGTATATTCTGAAAGTGGAATATATCCTGGATAATCAGCCAGTAAAACAAGCCACATTTATTTTCATTGCCGTTGTAATCAGAAATCTAAGAATTCAAACACTTCATCAGAATTGCGGTAAACTGTTACTCTTAGTCAGCATCACAAATGCAGCATCATCATTTTCCCTATCATCGCCAACGTCCGACAAGAATCCATCATTAAAGTTATCAAATAATGTGAAGTAAGATAATATACCCCCGTATATATGAAGTAAGATATAACGTGGTAAATCACCATTACAGTATTAGTAAACTGAAAATCTCTGAAAAAATTGTATTGAGTGATAATCCACGATTTCCACTGTATAGCCATTTATATGTAGCAACAATGTGTAACAAATAAACTGTAATAAACATGATATGCCATCGCACAGAGGCATATTTTTCCAGCAGACCTAATAAAAGCTTTGTCCAGCCATTGGTCCCACAGCTCGGTTGGTACAGCAATATCTTAAATGGTTAACTGATCAAAAATTGTTTCAAACTTTTGTATTAAAAAAATGTATTATAGTTGCAATTAATGAAGACCGCCTTTGAATTGATCCCAGATGCCAACAAAGTGTTACCCCTGAGTAAGATGGTGTATGAGGTGCGAGCACGAAGCACATCTAGGGACTTTGGGGCATGACACTTCATAATAATTTTTAATATGGTCATGGACACATCAGTTTTGACCATGTAAGTGTAATTTCAATTCCTGGTATTCACAGGCAATTTACTTATGTAAATATGACATGTTGATTTTACTTACAAATATTATGGTTAGTGTAATTTATGTTCCGAGATGACTACACAGCGATAGAAATAAGCCAGAATATTTACTTGTCCGCCGGACAAGTAGGTTTTGAAATCTACTTGTCCGCCAAAATTTTAACTTGTCCAATTGGTTGTGAAGGGGAATCGAAGCTTCGGAAAAAAATATAAAAAGTCTGTCTTATTTTTATGACAACACAATGTTCCTGCTGTTTCGTTGCACGTACATCTGAGTGACTTGTGATCAAAGACACAATTTGATTTAATCTTAAAATTTTGAAATTGCAAAATTATTTTTGCAACTATTTTCCGGTCAATTATTATTCATCACGAATATTAAAAGTAGACACACTACATGATGTATACCAATATTTTAGTGATGCTGATATGAACGCTTTTATTAATAAGAAATAATTATTACGATAATAGGAATGAGACAATTGTTTTCCTTGCTATTTGTTTTTATAATGTTTCAAAAACTGTTTATGTTTAATATGACATATATATATATATATACATATATAAAACATATAACACATATAAAATGTTGGCATCAGTTTGTCATTGAAGATGCCACTCATCCAGGAACACGACCAATGCGAAGCCGGGAAATGTCACAAAAATCATAATAAATTATATAATCTGATATTATTTTGTTAAACCTATGAACTTCAATATTAACAAAGTTCTGTATTTTACAAACGAAGATAATATTCAATTGATCATCACCAAACAAACGCAAATTTTTTCCTAAATGTTATATTACTATTTCAATGATGATAAAACAGTTTTAACGGTGTCTGAATTACATTTACCAGGCGGGAAATAATTTATAGATTTACTTACGTCGTAACGTTGCTGCCGCGCAGTTGGCGCCCCGTCCCCGGCCGCGCGTCTTGCATAATTCAGTTCGAAAACTCGCAATTTATGGTTAAAATAGATGTTACATAGATACAACAACACTTCTGAAATGTCATTGATATTCCGTTTATCAACCTGCACCATAGATTTACCGGAGAGCCAGTTACAAGTTTTGAAAATTGTCACCGATCTGGATCGGCTAACGTTCGATGACTTGGTCTTGGAAGAATGCCGAGTCCGCGTGGGTTAGGTGTAATAATGGTTAAAACTATATACTTATTGAAATAACAGGTAGCGATACAAAGTCTACTATTTCCAAAGTTAATCAAATATGATCCGAGAGTGGAAGCAATGTGTACGTCGGCCAAACTGAACGATTTACGATTGTGTGAAATACAGCCTCGATCAGCGATGGCTGATGCGGAGTCTGTCCTACGCGTATGGCAGAGCTAGGACGGTGCGCTCAGCGGATGTCCCTGTTAACGCAGGCACTAAACTCGGTCAAACACTGACGTACAACACACTGGCGGCGGAACGACAAGACGTCGACACACTAACAAAATTGGAATGCGCGCGATTGCTAGCGAACATCATTTACGTATGAATTTCCTCAAATAAAAAGTTTGCAATGTTGCACTCGTCACTATTTAATGTAAATTTTCACTTGTCCGCCGGATAACCATGTCGAGTCATTTTACTTGTCCGGGCCAAAAATCACTTGTCCCGGACAAACGGACAAGTGCTGTTTCGAACGCTGACTACATCTGATGTGCTGCAATAGGTAGCCATGTGTTGTGACTTCCTCCTGCAATGGACCAGTCATGTACACTACTGTCAGTGTGTTAGTAGTGCTTGACATAAATGTAAGAATTGTATCCGTGACACTGGCAGTGCGTCACATGTTTCATTTTATTTTGTCAAAATAAACACAATTTGTGGTCAGTTACACAGTTTGTGAAAAGAATACTCAAGAAGTACTTTTAATCATGCCGATCCGAACTTCGTAAAGTGTGGTCACCTAGACTGTCTAATTACTATAAGGAAACAAGTTTCAGACAACAAGAGTAGCCACACGAGCATTACTAAGACATTCTTATAGCTGCTAAATCAAACGTCATGTTTTCTCAAAATACAAACCATTTCTCATAAATAGTAGGTTAGAAATAATCAAGATTAATTCTGAAAAGATCCTGCCGTAAACAGACTTGACACAGTATTATACGTTGATGATATATTTTTAGTGATTAATTAATCATTAATTGTGATATTTGTCAACTGGATTGTTAATTTATTATGACCTTGACACTCGATGATAATCGCAGAAAAAACAGACTGACATGACACACAGTACACATACTACACGACGGTCACTGGTCAGTGTCTCAAAGAGGCCTGCGTGATAGCAGGGGCAAAATCTGCTGATGCCAATTAGACAGGATTTATTATTGCAACCTGCATGGTGAAACATCTCCCTCTCGGGCTATGCTTCATTAGACAATTGTGGCAACTACAGTTACTATGTCTGTCTCATTACTGACAGTCTGTATAGCAAGTGTACATTTTCTGGGGTCACTTGAAATGTTCAATGTTCTCAATATAGGGCTGTAATATTACATGGTTTTCAGTAATTGAAGAATTTGTTTGTAGTTTTATATTGACTGTAGAGAATTATGCAGTAACTGTGTTCCAGAAACACAGTAAATGACAAATGTGTGGCCAAGGAGTCATTTACTTGTACTGTAGAACACTTTTCCACCTACAGCATGGAACTTGAGTCATGCACGTCGCGTGCACTTCTCACCATGGTTGTTCCATTAGTTACATGATGATTTATAAGTGAGGAGGCAGAATAATTGAGGACATCATGTGCCGTAGCAGTTACAGTGTAGAAGATCAGCTCTGCAGTATTCATTGCTGTCTTGTCCATCGAGGATACAACAACAAACATACTATTCATATATCACTATGCCAGATGCGGGGAAATACCTAGAACTGTATTTACCAGAGATAGACATGACACTACTAGTACTAAATAGCACAACGTGATCAATGGTTGACCACAAAGCACTGCTGCTTCATCGGCTCTACCGTGACGATACTGTGGATGTCATGTGCATTGTGCAGCGAGTGTCACATGTTGGCATTTATTCATTGCCATTTCCTAAAATATCAGGTAGAATCATGCTGCATGCACACACTCAGTCATATGCACACATGCATCCAAATTTCGAGACTTGCCAAAAAAAACCACCTTGTGGGAAGTTATGGTTGACACAAACCTCAAATTGCATCCACCTTGAGGCTCACCAAAAACCCACGTTGAGGCTCTAAATATTGGGTGGGCTAATCCAATCTCCAGCACCCCTAACATTGGGGAGCTCAGCCCCATCTCCTATTTCCGAGTTCCAATGCCTACGTAATAATATCCTGATTATTGTGCAAAATGCATTCAATTGTTGGCTGTATCATACTTAAATTTTTTTTTTACACATTACTAGCATAATACTGCATTGTTACTGCCAGTTATGTGATCTTTTCATGAGTTGGAATGAATAGAAAGCCATGCCTTGTCCAATTAATTATGTGACTCAGTTGGAACTCCCTGTAGAGTCAACTGAACAGAATCAACAAATAAGCTGAACAAATGTGCTCACTATACTACCTAGTATCAGTATTAAGCTAAAACTTATCACATAAAATGACATTTTAATTAGATATTTTCCGGACAGTACTGTTGATTTTAAAAGCTGTTTCCTCAAAGTAATGGTATAGTCCACCGTGGATCTGGTTCTTTCATGTCCAAATTATTAGGTAATGTGTGAATAGTTTAAATTAAAATAATATCTGCAGTCTGTTTAATGAAATAGTGCATATATGTGTTTAAATGGTTGATAGAATTGACTTTGGCTGTTACATCTTGTAACTGGCCAAAACCAATTGCTGGGGCGATATTTAACATTCAGTTCACTGAATTTGGCCTTTTTTTTAGTTTGGAGAGAAAGGAAAGTCGACAACATCAGCACAGAAACACGCATTCACATGAAGTTTCCTGTTTTGAGAATGGCTTGAATTAATTCTTGAGGACAAGGCACTCTTGGCAGGAATTAAAGAATCTAATACCATAGTTTAAATGGGCAATGTTTTTACTTATGTAGCAGTAGATGACTGATGAAGATTGCTGAAAGCGATCAAATCGTCACAGGAAAAGGTAAATTAACTACAAAATAAGTCATGATATTACCTATTTGAACAATCTAGAGCAAGACTGATGAACTTTGTCACTCACAAAAGCTAATAGTTTGATGATTTTACCAAAGTACCCAATGCGTGTACAAAACGTTAGCATCATGTAGTAGTTGAGACTAGGCATTTTGTAAAATGAATTTGAAATCAGATGAATAAAAATCAAATTGAGGAGGCACCTTTAATCCCAGTACTAATAATTTTGTTAAATAAAATAACATCAAATAACTTACTATGATCAAAGTAAATTATTTCAATGATTTTTTTATGGCATGGAAAACCCTCACTATGTACGAACATTAGTGTTACTGGCTTGAGACAAGTCTGTCTGCGCTTGTATTTACTGTGACTTCAACTTGATTTGGTGTTAAAAAACCAATACACTTTGTGTATATAAGATATTCATGAATCACGATACTGCATATGTTTTCCAATGAAGCTAAACACTGGGGTGGAGCATAGTCTGGGGCGTAGATTTGAAAGTAAAAATTATAGTTTTAAGCTGGCTGACTAGTAGACATCTACTGTAGTTGTGAGACGCTAATCCTTTAATTGTAGTATCATATGGTCACTATTATATAAACTAAACAGTTACATTCTAATACACTATGATGAGGTCATAACCTTAGCCAGGCCGTTGGGTTCCTCTTGTAACCAGTCGTGTCAATTCGAGGTCACCATCTGTCCCATTTTCTTCTTTATCTTTATGTGTTTCCTGCTAGTTCTTCTATACTGCCAAGAACCAAGCTGTAGATCTTCTTTTCCGATGACAATTTTGATTTGAATGAAGTTCTTGGAAGCGGTGTAGACATCATTACAGCATATTTTCAGACATGGTTTTACGTAGGTGATATTTGCTGTCAGGGTTTCAATAGCTTTGTTCTAAAAGTACCCAGTGTGATATAATTAAGCTGTTTTAAAGAACAAAATCAATATACCATAATTTAAAATAAACACATACAACTGAACTGCCCACAGGGGGCACTGTGAGCAGGATAACTTGACTGCCACAATGCTGTTACTGAACATCATATATATATAAATATATATAAAGAGAAACCGGGACGTATGTGTGAATGGCTGTGGCAGCTAGCTACCCGTACACATATCCGTAGTGTTCCGTACACATGTCGTGTGCTGAATTTCTAATGGTCCTTGAGAAGCTCTATTCACGTCAAGCTGTTTCCACGCTACACACTATCACATTACATGCAACGTGTCAGATAAATAAAAATACCCATTAATCTAACATGACATTCAAATACATAATAATATTCATTCACGTTCGTCAAGAGTTGCCAACTTCAACGGAACACACCTGTCATTGGTGAAATGCAACGCTCACTGGGGCGCCCGACTAATACATATGGGAAATACTTGCACGACATTTCACCACTGCAGATATTTACACCATACCATAGTACACATAATACACATAGTACACATAGTACAGCATCGTGTTTTTAATCAAAATAACGACAATGATTTGAAATTTCACAACTACATGTACAACCACATACTAAACTAAACTATGTCTATAAAGTGATTACACCAACCAGCGCAAATGATCACGCATAATTTACGACTACGGCTTAACAGTTACAGAACGGCCAATACTCTGGATGGTTTTGTTAAATCTCATTTTCAACAACATCATCAGTGTAACACATGGCACTATTTATACAGAAGTTCACGACTGCTACCAGAGGCAACGCGTGCTCAGCACCGCAAGTGAAATCAAATCGTACGATCACTCGTAAAGTTAATTGTCGCAGATTCTGCAATATTGGGTGGGATTACATTTGATTTGATTATTTTTAATAGAGTAGTTAACGTTTTAGTTCATGACTATCTTATGCGCCATTTCCTTTGGAAGCTATATAACATATATGCACTTATATAATTATCAAATCCGACCAAGTGGTGCACCCGCCAATCTTGTGAACATACCGGTACGGTTGAGTTACCAATCTTACATTCACAGTAAATGCTTTCGATAATGTTCACTTTCCGAAAACCGCCGATCGCAGCCAAATTTCGTCCGCGAATAGTTTTCAGCTAAACTGCGAGACCCAAGAATTAAACATTTCCGGGGAAAATGGGAATTATAATTTGAATACATCGCGAGTTTTCGCAAGGAAATTGGACGGTTGTTTGAGCAGTCATTTGAACGAGTTGCTACCACAAAGAAGACAAAAGCCGCGTAGCCATTGTCTACGGAACAGTGTAGACGTTTGGCGGCAAGCTGTCACTACAAAATTTCTGCCGAGACCGGCAACTTTCTGCATTTCAAGTTCAAATAATTAATCGGCGAATACGAGTCGCTTAATGGAGACGTTGAGCAGGTACTGCTTGTGAGCTGGAATAGTTGGACAGTCTTCAACTAACGATTTGCCGTCTTCCTGCTATTGACGACATTTGCTGCTGCTTTGCAAGTTCAATAACACTTAGAACATTGGCGCCATCATTTAGAAACGACGAAACGAACTGCTATGCAGGTTAATCTTCTGAATTTCCAAAATATGCCACGCTTGAACTTATCGCTGCAAAAGGTGACCTTGTGTTTTTCTAGGCGACAGAATTGGGATTCTCAGCGACCGAGAACACTACGTTGAAAGACAAACATTTGTTACTTGTAGGATGCACAAAACGCTGTATGCGAGTACAGCGTGGATCTTCGAAAATATAGGTTCCTCCGAAATAGTTCATTAAATGAATCCGGTAGCTGTGAGGATTGGTTATTGTTACGTTCAGTTTTAATTTATTGTATAATTTATTTCAATGCAGGCATGGTACCAACACACAGGTACCGGGTATACGCGTTAGTCTTCGCGGCCCCGTAGCTGCGAGGGAACAGGTCGCGCAGGCTCCAGCTTACCCGGCACAGATGTGCGAACATAACTAAAAATAAGCACAGTGGGAACCTGTGAATGTCACCGTGTTACTCCCAGGCCCGGGATCAATTACAATATATCTATATTGTATATACCATATTTAGGACATTATTCTAACTACATTAACTAAGGACAGAACATATGTTCCATTTTACATTTAAATACCATACTGGAATGAAAGACAAAAGCAATAGTCAATGCCACATAACTAGGTGGATTATATTACAATCTAATTAAACCACATTGCTCTACTGCTGCTTGGTGGACAGTTAATTATTGGCTCATGTACAAATACATCAGGATGCTTTTCACACCAACGGTAGTTTAGACTGAATTGTGTGCACCATGGAGGCCATCACTAAACCCATGGGCTTACTTGAAAACGGTAGTTGGCAACTTGGCAGAACTAGCTTCAAAGCATGAAAGCCCAGTTTAATCCCTTTAGTCAATGCAACAGTGTCCCTTGCTATGCAAACGCTCATAAAACTGTAGGGTAAAACTTCACCAGGGCCATGACAGGGGGAACAACCATAAAACCTGGAGAAATTAGTAGAATCTATAACCTAATCAAATGGAATTATTATGTAGTTGAAATTAGGTTTAAATGTTCAATAGTAATATAACAGTAATAGGTCAGTTACTATTACATTGCTTCCTATTACATTGAGTTTTTGCTGAACCTATTACTTCAATATTTGCAATCGTTACTATTACATATTACTATTACCCCAGGTCTGGTTATTCCACAGGTAACCACGCAGGCCCTACCAATCTGTGTCGCATTGATCAAGACGATTGCTCATCAATTCACGTAAAACCGCGTCGAAATAATCGAACTCATTAGTTAGTTAGTTAGATAGTTAGCGGCCTACTCACTTACTGGCTCGAGTTTAATTGCCACGATTCGCTCTGCCCTCCTCGAGAAATTAAGAAAATCCCGAGGTGTGACGCCAATCTGTACTGAACTATTTAGCAACTGGCTACATGTTACCACCCCGGTGTATGACAAAGCACACTTTATGAAAGTTGAAACGGATACTAATTATGCGCAGCGGAATAATCAGTGGCATCTCGCTATAAAACATACATTAATTTACCTATCCATCACGTGACCTATTGCCTAACGACAAGAACCATCAAACTACTAAAACGGGTGTCAAACACGTGGAGCGAAATTATGAAAATAGTTTTCTTTATTACAAAAAACGTATGACATAGTTAAGTGAGAACTGGATGCAAGAAAGATTGACCTAGCAGAGATCATGTTGCCAAAGTACACCCCTCTAAGCATGCACGTATATTATATAAACGTTACAAAGGCATAGATTATGTTCGAACATTCCGTCATATATTTTGTTGACATTCAGACCACAAGTGTTTTGTTGTAACAAAAACACCAAGCACAGTTTTGAATGCGACGGTTGTGCAGGAATATTTATGCCGCAGTAGTAATGTAATTCACATTGACCGTTATCAACATTGCTGGAAAACCTTGACCGGGTCACGTGCATTAATTTGATCATGACGTAGGCAAACTGCGACGTAGCGGATCTAATCCAATAGATGGATTCAGTACGTCACTGCCTTCGCCACAGTCAACATTATTCGCGTGACATCCTTCAAGGTTTTCCTCGTCAGTGATATACCTGCCAACTTGTTTGAAATCCGGGAGATTCAACACGCTTCCCGTATTGCGTTGTCTCGGATCTTGACATCGGAATACGGGAGCAGGGAGATGCTGTTGGATTTTTTGCCTTGAATTCAGCGGTTCAGCACGTCTCCCATCATCCCTTGGTGTCTCGCTCTCTCGAAGACGGGGGGTGCTGTAAGAGATTTTCAGCGAAAATCCGGGAGAGTTGGCAGGTATATAATAATGTTTACAAAAAAGAGAATGTGTGCGGCATGACATTTCCCAAATAAATCTATGCTGCATGTAGTTCTCTACGTTAAACCCATTTGCCTTATGGTTTTTGTTATAAAGAAAAACAGTGACCCAAAATATACGACAGAATATCCAAACGCTTCTTGTGTTCGATATCCATTTTGATAGTTTGACCGACCTTGTTGCTAGGCAATATGTCACGTGATGGACAGATCAATTGTTGACGTGACCAAGTCCGATAGTTTATCACTTTGGATGCCATCTATCATCTAGGGACCGATACATTTATAGGTATATTTAATTAACCAACCGGTTTTTGTTAATTTAAAAATGTTTAATTTTCATGGATAGCTGATGTACATTAGTAGTAGGCCTAACTGTTAGTAAACGATTAAATTAACGATGATGACCATTGTCCCGGATATAGCATGATTTTTAATGGGACATTATATTCACAACAGCACACGCCATAAGTACAGACATAAAATGTCGTCAGAATTATAAACAAACAAACAAATAATTAAATTAAGTATACTAATAAAACATCTGGTTGGCATCGACGTCAGCTACTGTGTAAAAGCGCGGCGATGTCCTTCACTTGGAAGGTAATGCGGTTTTACATGTCGATAAAATTCACAACTCGCCGGAAACTGGTAATAATAATAATCAATTGGTAGTTTATTTCAAACAGTATGAATTTCAATTATTAAAAATACAGCACTTTGTACATAAACAATAAAGACGTGTGTTGAATAATGGATGAACTGAAATGTAATAGTTATTTGTCTATGGCACATCCCTACCTAGCATAATACGAAATTGTATCAAATCTGAAATGCACATAACAATTGGTACGAATACGATTTCTAATGAAGATCTCTTTCTGTCGATTGCCGTGACGTGTCAACACTTACAGTTTTAACAAACACCGATAAAATGTCCGCCATGACGGGATATGAGGATTTTTGAACACATTTTCTTGAATAATAACATTCCCTAATAGCTTCCTATACGGAAAATGGACTGCAATGTCATCGCAAGTGTATCACTCATCGTCTCTCACATCACACATTTTGGTTTGAGTAGCATGTGTTCGTGCGAAGTGCTACCGTCATAGACTGTACTGTCGCAGATCACCAGTATCTTCTCAGACGTGACAGTGGTGTGAATACACACTGTTAAACAGTTGAATCAGTCGGATGCACATATATATATAAATAGAACACGCTGGTTAAACAAGATCGCTAAGTTGCTATCAGTTGACATGATATAGCGACGTCTGCATGGGCTAGTGACAACCAAGCTGGTGCACGGCAATAAGCCACTGCAGTCCCAGTGCGTATACAGCACAGCATCTAGTTTTCATCATAATTTATCATACCAACTAACTTCAGTTAGGTAGTATTGGAAATGTACAATGGGTTAAGACAGCTGCCTCACTAATATGCCTGTGTCCGTGACATCTCGATAGGCCTATATTTTGTACACCCACCGTCTCAAGGAAGAGTACGTCTGTTTAGATTACACAACAGTTTGTGTTTCCAATTTATGTCCGCCTAAACAAAATGAGCTTCGAGAAAGATGTTCGATTTCCACTGTACTGAAATGGTCACCACCAGCAGCATGCATGAAGATAACATTAATAATTTCCTAGCTGCTCCATAACTGCCATTTCCTCATGCAGATCGAGATTCTTTTTTAATGTTATCTTGCCAATTTCCTCAAGGACACGTCTCCTGCAAAAACGTGTTTTGTGTAAAAAGAAATAACTATGTCTGGGAATCTGCAGAGGGAAATAACCTTTATCAGTAATTAGTTGTAATATTATTATCCCATTAAGCCTTTTGGTTAATACAAAATGTGTTGACCATGCTAGGACTCTGTATAATAATATTATTAAATAACGTATATTATATAACTTATTTTTCTAAATGATTGAAAATATGGGGTATGTTCATGCAGATTATTACCTAAGCTATATTATATAATTGAGAATTCTTCGTTGTGTCTTGTGTCGGTTAGTACAGTAACCTACACAGGAAATAACCATATTCGATATTTCGCAAAATGTCTCCAAATGCTATTGAGATTTAAAAACATACACGTTGCTTGGTTGCTTGCTGCAGCGTGAGCCACCCATCTGTCCACAGTTTAAGATAATCCAACTGAGATATTAACCTCGGGTTAAACTCATTACCAGGTCACAACCCTTCCCCAGACGACTAAGCTGGCGGCTGCAGCATGCCTCATTAATTAATCATCAGTCATTTTATCAATGGAACACAATGCCACATCTTCAAGTTAAATATATCTTGTGCCAGATATTTATTACATGTTATAAATGTTGACACTATAAATGTTCATATACATAAATAAAAACATTAATAGAACATAATTATATAGGTTGCTCAAATTTGTGAATGCTCTTTCCAGTGTGAGCCACCAAACTGTCCACAGCTTAGGATAATACAACTGCCAGGGTATTAACCTCAGGTTACCCTATCTTTTTCCAGGTCACTACCCTCACCCAGCCCAAATGACTATTGTTGTGGCCGTTGGCCTACCCCAGTAATTAATTATGAGATATCTTATCTAGGGAGCACTATAACGCATCTCCAAGTTGCAGGCTGTGCATTCCTTCATTGTCTCCTATAGCCTAGGATGTGGACGATTAGAGAACATAGAAAACAAAATCGGATGTAAGATATCGCAAAACGTAGAAAAGTAGAAAGTGTTTACTTTGCTGTAAATTACCTGTTTACCTAGCTTTGTTCGATTTATTCACCATCTGCCATCATTAATTCCATTTGGGAGCGCACCTACCAATAATTTAAATGACTTTCTTGTTTAATGTTATGTGGCTTTCTATAATTCTTACATGGTGTCTCCACGACACTGATTGGCTGTTTTCACAATAGTCGGGGACCGAGGATGGTTGTCACTTTTTTTCTGATTTACTTCTTTGTATCAACAGTTCCCTGAATTTTATTGTTGCTAAGATTAACTTCAATTCATTATATATGTTTGGGTATTAATAATGTCGACGTAGCCTTATTAAAAGTATTACAACCTGTCCCATGCCCGGGTTAGTTGTCACACACTGTGGGGTTGGGTGTCACAAAACGTTGGGAGTTCGATTATGGAAAATAAAGTAATGTGTTCACGAAAAACAATTCCACAATGAAAGACGCATTCTGAAAGGTGCCGTATCGGCGGCACCTTTCAGAAAACATTTTAAAGCATTGCAAGTGGCTAAAATTTTATCAAAAGTTTCTGGAGAATTATATTAATGCTTTTTAGTCCTTTGGACCGAAGGTCCAACGGACTATTGCCATCACGTTGCGTCCGCCGTTAGCTGCCGTATCACAAAAACCGTTCAGCAACTTTTTATCTAATTTTGCATAGACATCTCGGGGCACTGCCACAATGCACGAGAAATCTGTATTTGATTGAATCATTGTAATGGCTCCCTAGTTTAATCACGTGTTACGTGAAAGTATTTATTGGAATCATGGCAAATTTCAGCATTACGTACATTGACGTGTATACGATAGATACCCAAAGTATGAAACTGATCGAAAGGATTTTACAACTACTTTTTGTATGTGAGCGAGGTGACAACCAACCCCAGCTGTCTTGTGACAACCTGCCCGCCATCAAGATTTGGCATAACATAATTAAAATTCTTGAAGTGACACTTGTGCGACTGGGTTTGCTGTTCACAATC
Organism: Escarpia spicata; assembly: GCA_963995525.1. Classification (NCBI taxonomy): domain Eukaryota; kingdom Metazoa; phylum Annelida; class Polychaeta; order Sabellida; family Siboglinidae; genus Escarpia; species Escarpia spicata. Next base: position 3,875,022 of record OZ023214.1, on the reverse strand, counting down.
GGTCATATTAGACACGACAATCTCTTCAAATAAAACTAAATACCATTTGGTGTTATAGCATAAATAGTACCATATCAAGATTTTATTTATGATATGATAAAAGCGAAAACACGTCGCCAACGCGTCAATATTGAGTCGCGGAACAAAACTATACAAATGAAGGCTCGTGTCTACTAAACGGTCACTACAGTGACAATCTGGAATGCGCTTGTCGTCTAGGGGAAACACTAGAAGCATTGTGACAACCAACCACGGTCCCTTATTTTCTATAATGGATTGCTAGCAATTATTAAAACATGTTTTGCAATAATTAAAATTACTTATGTTTATAGAAGGCCTTATTACTATTCATGGGACTTATACCAGTTATCTTACTATAATTGATCTTGTATGTGTGTGCGCGTAGTGCGCGCGCGGTTATGTTAACGTTTTCCTCTTAGACGGCTCTCACCTCGGGCGTTGTCGCGTTTACATTTATACTGGCGTTACATAATATCCGGGTGACGTTTCTGCGCGTGCGCGTATCTAGAAGAATGTATTTAGCACCAGCTACGACTCGCGTTTTCATTTATCCGGGCGTTATGTATGTTTATATGTATATATAATTACATATGTGTCTATATATATATATATATACATAAATTATAACATGTTTGCTTCCCACAGACATAAACAGTTTCTGTCGTAAAACAGTTTCCTCTCCACGCACACGTCACTTGACTTTTGGTCACAAATCTATAAAAAAAAATTATTATTATGTACTCTAATTATAACGCTCGTATTACGACAGCAAACCAAACGTATTTAACTATTGGATATTATTTATCACTACGTGATCTACTGGTGCCAAATATTATGCCTTACATATGCACATAAACATCACCCGGATAAAATTTAACGCCCGGATAAATGTAAGCGCGATAGCGCCAAACATTCAGACATTACGACCGCACATGTGTAACGTAACACTCAAAATGCCCCATATATGTAATATGTTCTCATGTTTTATAGGAACGAAAAGCGTAACGCAGGCGTAAAACGTAACAATTGCAGAAACCATGCCAAATACTTCGGGGAACGGGCCCCTGCGTCATGGACTTCTACCCTCATGCCAATACCATAAGAATATGAATATTATTTGACAATTATACACAACCACGACTAGGGCCTAGTATTGATTGACATGAACTTTCTCTCTGACCTTCGACATTTTGAACGTACTTGGAGTTCTGGTATTGCAGCACGTGCATCTATGCGAGCACGTTATGGTGTTTATTAACGATGCTGTGTGTTTTCTAACGTTTGCTATATATTGCTATCACGACTGCCATGTGTGAACTACCAAGTTATTCCGTCAATTGACGGGCATTTTTGCTAGTTCTAATAATACTTGATAAGTAAGTTGTTGTGTATAGATTTGAGAAAATGTACTGACTGGCGAGATTTTGCAAGTGTCGCATAATATGCAAAACACACAGATAGCACCTACAACTGAGCTGTCTGTAATACGTTTTTGTATTCAAATAGTAGGTCTTTTAGACTGCATATATAACCAGAATATTATATTTATATATAAAAATTATAACTCAGTTTTAAATACGTTTGCTGTAGATTGCCATTTTGCACCTATTTTACATTAATACAATTATTTCATAATCGGCGTTGATGCAGAAGAAACACCAGATTTTATTACACCAAGCGAAAGGTGAGTTTTATTGTGGCAACAATAACATGTTGTTTATTACGTAACTTACCAATTGAATTAATGTGAGTTACGTGACATGTCAATAAGACTATGCGTCTAAACACAGTTTATTCCAAACTGTTGTCATTTATACGTGAATTCATTAATTCATTACAGTTTAGATAAGTTTGGTGTTTACACAGATGAACAAGTGCAATTGTGAAACATTTGTGATAAAGCAGCAAATCACGCATTCGTGATGCATTATTTTCACGTTGTTCATTATGTTGAGACGTGTGGTAATGGCACTCACGGTGTAGTTGATATAACGAGAAATCTGTGCTATTCATACATGCGTTAAGTTTTTCCGTGTTTCAATTTCAAAATATTTATTTGATGTCTATGTTCTACAGCAATGATTTTTCATTAAGACACAGACAGAGAATAAACGTCTCGTGCGGGTATATTAGAAATCGTAATGACTATTGTTATCTAAATAGTATGTCTTTATTTTTTCTGTCATACGGTAGTAATTAAGTATGCTCAATAATTTTTTTTGGTTGCCCTTTAAGTTTTTTTATAATTGTAGGCGCTTCACATTACGGGATCAAAATTCATAACTAATATTTTATAACATATTTCTAGTAATAACTTTTTCAAGAACACGTAGTCACAGGCCTAATTTATTATTATTCAAAATAAAGCTGTTACACAAACAACTCTAGATGGTTATAATTGCTGTTTTTACAGATACGCTGAGATTGTATGAAGCTCAGAATTAAGAGAACGCAAGGAATGCTACAGCCCTGATTCAACAGAAGGCGACAACAGCTAGTCTAGTGCGTGTGCATGTGAATAAAATGAGTATCTGGTTCGCCATACATGTAAATTTAACAAAGTTTGGCATTAATGCGATGTATTTAAAGTGAACAAAGGATGCTTCACTTGCAAAAGATTCCTCTGTGGAGAATTTAATGACGACGTTAATAAAAAAATCTTACAGTGCCAAACACATGTAGTCTCTAACCACGGTGACTGTTACATTCAACAGTTTTAAACAGCATTGTTTCTTTGGGACAATTGCGCCAACATCTTGGTAGACGTACTACACGAGACTGTTGGTATTGGCTGATTCACACATTATCCGAGTGAAGATTCTCCGGAAACTACAACGTCATTATCAACAACCACAGACACATGTGACAACGTCCAAAAGTGCCACATGTGCTGACCGTGTGCCTATATGTAGCTTCATTCACATCATGCTTCTCATAATAAAAGCCGTGGAGTATCTTATGCCATTGAAAACGAATATCAACTTCATGTCCAACAATTGTTTACATTTGACACTAATACAGCCACGATGAAACGCCGTAAACAGACCTCCGTCAGAATACATGTTAATCAATAGTATATTGGGAAAGGAGCGGACAGAAGTTCCGCAACTTATAATATTGCGTGTAAATTGTGTAAATTACACAACAAGAACTCGACTAAACTGTCACCGACGGATCGTCGTGTAATATGCGTCGCTTCTCGACTTGTCTAGGGCATAGGTCATAGGTCGCCGTAGAAGTTAACATTCACTTTTACGACGATGTTTCAGACAGTAATGCGTCACCGTACATTGTGAGGCACCCAAAGATGGCAAACGTTTCGGGCTCTATACTATTATTCGCAAGCCTTCAGTCGTCATCAAATTTGTAGCCGTACAAAGCACAGCGCTGAGATGGCAGACTGTTGACGCGAAGGTCCCCGTTTGTTTTACTGTTGGGACAAATTCCATGTTCTGCCTTTGACTTGCTAACGGCTCCCTAGGTGAGTCTCTTCCCACCGGGTCCCGCACACAGCCGTTTCTTAAGCCCTTTTCGAGCCGCCTACGTCGTACCGGACAACGAGACTAAGAAAAGCGTTGACCATAGTCGCGAGCTTTCTTCTCGTTTTACGGCGTTTCTTCATCGCCATATCTTTGATCATCATCGCAAGCCACTCTCGGGGGGTAAAACCTCCACTGTCGGACGATGGTGTAGAACATTTTTTCGCTGCCGCGCCGCCATAACTTCTTCACCTTCTCCGCTGTCTCGGCTCCATTGGTGACGGGGGGGGGGGGGGGGGTGATGTGGAACATTTTTGATCACTGCGCAATTTCACCTTCTCGCTGCCTCACGCTGTCTTCTCCGTATCTTCTTCTTCAGTTTCTCTTTAGCTTATTGTAACCTAAACGGGGGCACATTTCCAAGGGCTTAAGGGGCCCCCTGGATCCGCCTGTGTTTCCTCTGGCAGATCTCCTACGCATTGTATGAATGTTAGCTGACTCCCGGTGGGAGGGCCCTACCCGTAGGGGTGTGCAGCCGAAGGTCACATGCTCCTACCTCTAGGGAGCCTCGGTAAAAAACGACCCTTGAAGTCGGCACATTCACAGTACTGCTAGTATAGACAGTGCACCCCCGGGGCTGACTCAAACTCGTAATTGACTTCGAACACCGGTCGCGACTGTACTACCCGTCCAACCCGCGCTGCAGTTCCAAGACGAAGTCGTCGACTTCCAGGAATAGCAAAATGACGAATTATAATTACCCATTCAACCATTTTCACGAGCCGCTGAGCGGTATTATGTATTCATATAACTAGGCCTACTTCACAAACTTAAGATTTGTGTGCAAAATTAATGACAACATGTCTTGCCCCATCCATTGAAAAGAAAGGAGTCAAAGCTTCCGGATCGTACTCTTGTGAGTTCGATAATTCTATACAAAATGAGAACTCTAAGCCTAGACTAACGTTACACCATCCAGTGACGACATCGTAGGGCCTACGATACCTATTACAATAAACATAATAAAAATTATCTTAATATACCTACAAATTAGACATTATCTAAATGTATCACATTCAATTTGTTCTGTTCATCACAAATGGCCAACAACCATCATCAGGCGCTTCAATAACCGTTGCACTGCAAAATGTGGACTGTAGGTCTACACAAGTTGTACAGATAAACACAACAAACGTTAAAAGTCCAGTAGGCCTATCGCTCTTAAAATATTGCAAAAGGTGTATCGATTGTTTTAGGCAAACATGAAACGAGCTAAGAATATAACGATGTATAACTTATACATAACGAGGGATGGCTTTCACACAATGGAAACAGTTTAGATGATCTGACACATTTATAACTAAAATCGCGCGCGCGAACAGACCAGGCTACACGACACTTAATGTACGTTGTAACTCCGCACCACGTTATGGTACGTCACACAAGGATTGATTTGTCTTACAAGAATATACCATCACATTAACGCAGACATATTGAACCGTGCTCACAAACGACGGCTAGTTTTCATTCTAACTGTTGCAGAACGTGTAATTCTTCGGCGTGACATCGTCACAACGCGGTCATGTGCCTGCTTTGTGAGCTGTCGGTGTAGTCGTCACTCGTCGAGAGCAGATATTCCAGTGTTTTTGGAGAGCGTCACGACGAATGTATTTTGCTTCTAGCCTGCACTCCACGATACATAATTCTATCCAGCAGCAAATACTGCAATTTAACACAAAAGGGTCTTGAGTTCAAAAAAATACATGTTAACCCTTCACGTTGGACTGGAGCCAACACAGCTGATAGCGTAACGAGTGTATTTTGGGCAAAGCTATACCCAGGTCTCTGATGGTCCACACATGATTATCATTGGTTTTGTCGTTCAGAAAATGTTGGATTATGCAGACACAATGTCCTGATCCGAAGCCATCATTGCTGGTGTTGTGTCCAGGGTCATTCTGAAATTCTTCTACGTGTGATGCATGCACCAGCGTGATACTGTGCAGGGGCGGATCCAGAGAAGGTAGTCATGGGGGTAGAGCAAAAACCTACTGGCGGCCGACGCAAATTAATATTCCGTAGTCTGAGACTAAAATTGTTCGCCGCTGCGCCTGCGGAACTTTATCTTCCCCTCTCGACTGTGACATCGGAAGACGGGGAGGGGGGGAGGGGGAGGGGTTGGATTTTTTTTGCCGCCGTGCCAGCGTATCTTCAGCTTCCGCGCTGTATCAGTTGGCTCAACAGTGACATCGGAAGAGGGGGTGTGTGCTATTGAAAATGTTTGGCCACCGCGTCGCCATTTTTCACCTTGTACCCAGAACACATTCCAAAGGGTCTTGGGTTACGGTAACGGGGGCCCACTCAAAAAGGTCAACGGGCTCGCCAAATCCCAAAGATCTAGGGGGGGCACAGGCCTCCCTAGATCCGCCTACTTCACTTTTTCTAGATGACAGTCGTAATCCGTAGTTATTTTCCGTATGCTCAAAATAATCGTTATTTGAAGGTGGCAGAATAGATTCTCCACAGTTACATTTTCTCTGTTTCACATAACAGGTACACGAAAGTGCACCAAGATGAGCAGATTTTGTCAACATCACAACCAGTATTTGCGTAGTCCAACTAATACACATCTCACCTGTACAGTATGTTTGTGTCAGTCAACGTACAGTTTATACATGTGCAAGTTACTGAATAACGAGTGTACGTGCGTGCACAGGTGCGTTTGTGAGCAAGAAAACGTTCATAACCGATTTGCTTCAGTAATTTTGAATAAACAAAAAAATTAAATAAGGCCGATAATGTGCATAGGAGTATTAGGCCTATCTACGATCCTGATTCGCTGCTCGATGGAACTTTCTGGATCCTCACGGTGCCGTCGTCGGCGTGAACTGCTCTCTGTCGCTGTATGACGACGTTGGTGATTGTCACATGACAACAGCTCCAAGAAAATCGCGGGAAATGTAGCAGTCGCTGTCTGTGTTGATTCCTGGGTGTCTGTCAATCGCTGCACTGATCTTCCTGTGCGAGATATTGTTTTCTCTGTCCATAGGCGTCGCAACCGGGGGAGGGCTTAGGGGGGGGGGCTCAGCCCCCTCCCAATGTTGAGAGAGGTCAGGCAAAATGAGAACGTTATTTGCGAAATATGTTTAACAGCACCACATGGAAATATGCTTAGTTTAAATTATGGCCTCAATTTTTTCTTTGCAACAAAAACAAGGCAAACTTGTTTTAGCGAGAACTACGATCGGGGAAGATTAATTTAGCTGTTGTCATATGCCGTCTTATTAATAGAATGCACACAATATTATGTAAATATTGTTGGTATGGCGACACTTGACGGAGGTCACGCCCATAACATTTGTTGTGACTTGTGACGTCAGTTTCTGAATCCGGCAATTGATCAATCCATCACGTGACCTGTTGCATAGCACCAAAAATGGATGCTGAATACGAAGTTACATTCTTTTGCATATTTTGTTGAAATTCTGACCCCCAAACGAATTTCGTTATAACAAAAACTAAGTCAACGTTTTATGGCCGTACTAGGGAGATCCATTTATTTACGTCATATCACGACTCACGTTACCTGTTGCCATCAAAAACGGATGCTGAACACGTGGAGCGTTCGCATATTCCGTTGCATAATATTATTTTGTTGAAATTCTAGCCTTAAACATTTATTTATGTCATGACGCAACCATTGCATTCACAAAAACATGCGGTGACGATCAACCTATTGTTTACGTCATTGCGTACACAAAGGTAGACGAAAATATCAGTTGTTTTAAAACCGAATGACAACCGATTGCAATGATGGAGAACATAGTGCACAACTTTGAATTGGTTAAAATTAGTATAGGCGTACAAAATAAAATGGTATCTTGGCGATGTTCATTCCGCTGTAATCGTATTCTGCGGCTGTCGGTGTAATCGGACGCGGTTTGTGGCCTGGTCCCATTACTTGTACTACTCCGCCACCGTTTCATGCCATTACAGCTCTGAAACTTAATGTAAAATCGGTTACATTCGTAATGTCTCATGGTAACATTCTTCACAGTGGAAAATAGGTTTTACTTGTTGACGTGCTGACACGTCAATGTACTTCGTCACTAAGGAAACCTTGTTCACAACGGTGGCGTATTCCAGTAAGAGAATCACATTGCATGGGCCAATACAGTTTGTTTGGTTGTTGCTGTAACATAATAGAGGATGTTTTTAATTTCCTAACAGTAGGCCTAGGCCTAACACCATCATTAGGGCCAAACAAAAGGAAATGAAAGGAAACATTATCCAACGCATCAGTCATTAGTATAATATTTGCACCACTTATGTTTTTGTTTATTCAAAAAGATTAGGCCTACATTTTATAAAATTTACACACGCGTTTACGGCCATTCTAGGTTGACCAGTTTGACATGCAGTTAGAACGCTGGCAACGTTAGCCTAAACTTTGATGATGTCAAGGCGAATCTTCCAACTACGTTGGATACGTTAGTCTACAACCTGTCCATCACTTGTTACTGAGCAACGTCAAATGATTAAAAGCTGGTAGATTATCTTTCAATTTATGCCATTGAGCGAAAGGTGTTGTATGGAGCTATGAAACTTTTAAACGGCAAAGTTGACAGGTTGCCTCTTTCCTATGACACTTGGTAGGAATGAGATGGCGTTGTTGTTAGAACATAAGACGCATTCGATAGATTCTGGGTTCAAATCCCGTTCCTATTATTTCGAACTTTGAACAAGTTCGTTCACTCCAAACCAGAAAAATTTTGCCTCTGATGGATGGCATCATTAAAACGAGGATGTCGGGTCAGTATTTATAGACCCTTCGGAAGGTTTAATTAATGATGGCATAACAATTTGTTTTGGTTGTTGCGGAAATCAATTGCTTTGTCATGATGTTTACAACACGGGCATCAAACATAGTGTCAGGGTACTTTAGACGACCAAGACTCATCACAATTAATAAAATGACGTGTTTCGTTTTATAAGTTGGAAAAACTAGATTCGATGACCTCGTGACATGTCCAATTTGTTTAGTTATTTTATAATTCCTAGAGATCAACACGGAGCGTGTGTCACCGCATGACGTTCGGCATGTTAGTACTCAAGTCTTTAAACAATAAAAACCAGAACCGCAACAACCATATGAGATATACTCTTATATTATTGTAGTTTTACTCCGTGTTCATTTACATTGTAGCCTAACATACTTACAGAAACAGGCCATTCACAAAAAATAGAAATTCTATGCTTTAAATGGACGAAGTCTGTTTTTCATTTATACTCTAAACAAATATAATTTTGTATTTGGTACATTCAAATTTTCCCACATTTAAGACAACTACTTCAGTTAATTACCACCCAGGCTGATTCCTGGGAACGGAACAGTTATTGTACCTTTAATGGTCAACAATATTCCAATACCACCTCATTATGGGCCATGTGAACCAAGAGTCATAGGCTGAACAGCAGGTCACATAAATCTGCACCACAATGACAAGGCAACACACATTTAGTATTAGCCTGGTAGTTGTGACGTCATCACTCCGACTAAACTGCATTTCGTTCAAATTGTCGGGAGGTAATCGCTATAGGGGAGACCCACATAAGTCGTCAACCGTCTGAATTGCTGCGCTGTGACAATGAGCCATCGACGATACATGAACTGACTGATCATCGAGTGTGTGTTTCCATTGGCAGGTAGCATCGTGTAGTCGTCACGATGTCGGTGATCATCCGGCTACAGAAACTGCCGTGGACGGCGAACGCCATCGACATCCGGCGCTTCTTCTACGGCATGTCGATACCAGACGGCGGCGTGCACATCATCGGCGGCGAACTCGGCGACGCCTTCATAGCGTTCAGTACTGACGAGGACGCCCGAAAGGCGATGCAGCTAACCGGTTCTCGCCTAAACGACGCGCACGTCACGCTACAGCTGAGCAGCAAGAACGAGATGCAGACCGTGATCGCAGCGGCGCGCGGCAGCATCGCACCGAAGGTTGCCGAGTCGGCGCTTCCTCCAGCGTCGTCATATCCGCTCGCGGAAATACCGCTCGACTCCCACGGCCATAGAGACTACCGTGACGGTGGCCCGCTCGCTTTCGGCCAGTCAGAGCACCACGGCGCCGCGTCCGGTCAGCCGGCAGACGGCAGGATGCAGCGACCGATGGACAGTCAGACAATGTTCGGTAACTCGCCCCGGATGCAGATGATACCCGACTTCCTGAACCCGCCGCCGCCTCCGCCCTTCTATCGGCCCGACCAGGAGCGTGATATGCGAGGCCAGCCCGATCGCCCCGACTTCGGCGGCAGACACGCGCAGCCGATGCAGCGCGACGGTCAACGGTTCGGAGAGGAGATGGAAAGACGGGACGTGAGCCGAGGAGGGCCGGATCAGTTCGACCGTCGACACGGCGGCCCACCAGAGAGGCCCGACTTCGATCGGCGACACGCAGAGCATGGGAAGGAGGCCTTCGTGCCTGACACTGGCAGTAAACAGCGCCACGATGTACCCAACATCGGCCCGGGTAACAAGTCGGGGTACGGCGGCGGGCCTCGAACAATGGACAGGAACTTTCCCGGTTTTCAGAGAGACATTAATTACGATAGAATCGATCCGAATAAACCGTCTGTCCCCGCGCCGAACAGACGCGACTCTCCGCATGTCGGTAACGAGCCCGGGCCGGGGAGAGATCCTGGTGGATTCATGAAAGACACCCCGCGATTTCCCGACGGTGCTTCCGTTTTGGACACGGATGGCAGAACACAGTCGAGAGGCCCGCGCCCTGAGCAAGGCGGTGAGTTTGGCCGACAGATACCTATGCACGACATCGCTGTGCCAAGATTCGGTCGAGGAGAAGGAATGCGACACGAAGATAGATCGTTTGACGAGCACGGGAGAGAACCGGCTATGGCAGGTTCGCGTTTATCGGCCAACCAGTCGAGAATGAATGTTCCGCCTGGCCCAGGCGGTATGGAGGACGAACCCGTAGACGGCGAGCGTGGTCGACACGCGCCAGTAATCAATAAAGATGTTGGTTTTCCTAACGGACCAGGACACATACAAGGTCCGCCCGGAGCCAACAGCGCGAAGAGGACGGGGATGGAGTTTGACGGGATGTCGCGCGAGATGCCACAACAACCCGGTATGCCACCCAGAGAGCCGATGGGCTTTGGCCGAGGAAGAATGGTAGAACCTCTTGGCTTCGTCAGGGGACGACCGGGAGACGAAATGCCCAAGTACAAAGACGGCGAGCGGAACCCGTTCGAACGTGATATGCACACCGCGAGAAACGGTCCTGGGTTTGATCGAGACGGTCCGCACAAGGACGGCATCCCACCCGGCGCTGGGATGGGCGGGAGGGGCCCCGACTTCGGCAGAAACGTACTGCCGCTAAGCGGAGAAATGATTCCTGGGTTTCCGAAAGGTTCGCCTCAAGCAGGCCGAGGGATGCCTCCGATGAACGCAGAAGGACAAGGTGTTGGCAGACGCGGCCCGGTGCGAGATTTGGGAAGACCGGACATGTTTCAAGATACTCCGATGCCTGACGCAGATGTGCCAGGTATGGGCAGAGGCAGACCTCCTCAAAGAGATGCCGGTGCACCAGGCTTTGGCCGCGGTGGATTGTTGAAAGAGCCCGAAATGCCAGGTGGTTTTAACAGGGGTGGGATGCCCAGAGAAGGCGAAGTGTCAGAGTTCGGCAGAGGTGGTGCGTCACGAGATGCTGATATGCCAGGATTTGGCAGAGGAGACTTCGGAATGTGGGGACCTTCCGAAGAGGCTGTCCAGTCTAAAGACGGAGTTCCGTTTGACGTTGAGAGGCGTGGATTTCGACGAGGGGGACCGCCGATTGAGATGGGAAGGCACGGGTTTGGGAGAGCTGGTCCCCTTATGGACATGCCAGGAGGTCCTCCGAGGGACGTGGAAAGACCAGGATTTGGCCGGAGTGGACAGCCGATGGATCTAGACAATCGAGGCAAAGACGTCGAGAGGCCAAGCATGGACAGGGGACATATTAGTGCCGAGAGGCAAGGGTTCGGAAGAGGAGGACCACGTGCAGATGTGGGTGGTCCTGGCGATAGTGCGCCAGGTTTTGGCAGAAGGAGACCTCGTATGGACATGGGTGGCCCTTCTGGATATGTCGATGGGCCAGGGTTCCAGAGAATGGGCGAAGGAGGGCGGCCGGGAGACCCCGATCAAACGAGAATGGGCGCTGGCAGGCCGCCAATCAACATGGACCGGCCTGGATTCGGAATGGGCGGTCCACAGCAAGAGAACGACCGACACGGCTTCGGCCAAAGCCGACACGACAGAGAAAACGACGGGAGTCTGTTCAACGAAGGCAGGGGCGGACCACAGGACGGCGCCAAACCCGGGAGACCGGAGAGCGAGCAGTTTGGCATGCACAGGGAGGAACCGTGCGACAGGCAGCGACGTATCGAACCACAGTTTCGTCGGGACGAAGGCCAACACCGCAACGAACCGATGCGACTGGGACCTGACCACGATAGCCGCCTGCCGCGCCAAAACATGCGACCTCCCATGAAGCCGGGTCTGCTGGGAGACGCGCCCGGTGACGTCAACGTCAACAGCCACATCAATCCAGCGTCGTCGATCCCGAACCTGTTCGACGAGCCGCTGATCGAGGGGTGGCACCCCGGCGGCCACCCTGACGGTCACCCCGGCGCGGCCGACGATAGGGCGAAACGTCGAGGCAGTGGGCGGATGGAGCGCGACTACGACCGGAGAGACCCACCGTCCAGCTCGCATCACGACGATGAGTTACGGCGCCACGATCGGAAGCGGTATCGCGGCGGTGGTGACGCAGACAGTTGCTGCGTGCACGTCAGCGGTCTACCGCGGATCATGAACTATCGCGACATACGCAGGCTGTTCCGCGGCAGCGACATCCCGCGCGACGGTCTAAAGGTGATTAACGACCGCCGCGGTCAGCGCGTTGGTGAGTGCTTCATCCGCTTCTTCGCGCCAAACCACGCCGAGGCATCCCTACGCCGCGACGGCAGTAACGTCGAGGGCCGCACCATACGCATCCGCCCGTGCAGCGAGTACGACTTCGACAAGGCCATCGACTCGTACATGCCGGGCTCCGACGACCACGGGTCGCGGTCGTCCGCCAAACGTCCACGGTCACGATCGCCCACGTCGCGCCAACACGGCGACTCGGACCTGCCTGACACGTACCTGGCCGTGAAGAACCTACCGCACAAGGTGACGAAGGCCGACCTGAGGAAGTTCTTCGGCGCGCTGCGCCTGGTCGATGACCACGTGCACATTGAGAACCACAAGGAGACGTCGACCGCCTACGTACAGATAGCGAGTCGGCGCGACTACCCGGCGGCGCTCGACCTGCACAAGCAGACGCTCAACTCTCGAGCCATCGACATATTCCCCATCAGTGCCAGAGAGTTCCAGTCACAGGTGGCCTTGCTCAAGGGCATTGAGGCCGAGAACGTCGACGACGCCGCGCCGAAGAACGAAGCAAAACCAGACGCGAAGAAGAACGTCACCCACGCCGGCAACGGCATCGCCCATCCGCCCGCCGAGCCGCTGAGGAAGGCGCCCACGCCCGCCAAACAGCCGCCCGCACCGATGACGCGCACGACGTGCGTCAAGATGAACGGCTTGCCGAACGCGGCGAACGGCGCGATGGTGAAGGAGTTCTTCGCGGGGCTGCAGCTGGCGACTCGTGGCATCAACATCATCTACAACCCGGACCAGACGGCGACAGGTGTCGCCTTCGTCGAGTTCGCTAGCGCTGTCGACTGCGAGAAGGCGCTCAGCAAGAACCGCACGAGCATGGGCGACAGTCGCAACGTGTCCGTCGAGCCGATCAACACGAACGAAATGCAGATGCAGATGGCCATAGAGAAGGCCCGCATCCGGGTGCCGCTTCCGGTTCAGGAAGAGAAAAATCTGACGCCGACACCGCTGGCGTCTATCCCGCCACCTCTCGCGGTGCCCGACCAACAGCGGCCGGCGTTCGGAGTGCTCATAAGGAACACGCCGTTCCGTATCACCGAGGTCGAGCTCCACGCCTTCTTCCAGTGCTGCCGACCCATCCCCGGCTCCGTGAAGATACACCGCGCGCCCAACGGCAAGCCAACGGGGGACTCGATGATCGCCTTCCACAACCCGATAGATGCTCGTCGAGCCGTCGCCGAACTGAACGGACGCTTCCTGATGGGCAGAACCTTGATGCTGTCTCTCTGAAGAACGGTTGGACTCAGTTGTAGGTACATTGATTATACTTTCAGAACCATGAATTGTCCAGTTGTCGAATGTAGCTTAAAATAAGCTTTAACTAACGATGTTTTAACTAACTTTTATGCAGCGTTACTTATGTGATCACTATCATGTCATAACTGTGCTTCTATCTATGCATACCCGTTTCATTGCGCAGTTATAATTATTCTTGTTATAATGCATCTTTCTACTTGGACAAGCATATGCGCCCATGCGCACGCACACACACAACCACACGCACCCACCTTTGTACGCATGCACACACACACACACACACACACACACACACACACACACACACACACACACACACACACACACACACACACACACACACACACACACACACACACACACACACACACACACACACACACGCACAAAACGTTTTGGGATGTGTTTTTTTTATTCACAAACGGTTTTATAGAACCTTCTTTATTACAATAAACTGGATCATTTGATCAATTGGATTTATAACCAATTTATATTGTGCCGACCCCAAAAGTAATTGAAAGCATTGATCATCGCTATACTGTCGACGAGATTCTGATGCTGTATGCAAAAAAATGCCCGTTTCATTTGCACCTCATCCAACATTTTAGCAGTCATTTGCAAGTTGGTTTATATTACACAGGCACACGGGGCGAGACAGATCTGGAAGGGAGCACAGAGATCACTTTGCATCGTCTAAGAAACGTCCGTTGACATCCAACACGACACCAACATACCCATTCGAGAAGCATACTCGACATTATTAGGCTTGCGTTGCCTATTCTGTGCAGACAGGTTTAATATTCCTATGAAAACCTTCACCATTGACGTGTTGCACCGATGTGTGTGATTTGTGATGGACAAGCTGCGCGAAAGATGGCCTGCACTTGATGGTGTATGTTCGTGTTTCTGTTGAATGGACAACGTGTGTGAACTGTGGTAGTTGGTTTTGTGAATTACTTTGAGTACCACATCAACCGACAACGATAATCATATCGAGTTGTGTGTCCAGTCAGAACTTTAACTGTTTCTTGTGTACATAGTTTCATATCTCCATATGGGTGTTTTCTTTGCATTTCTAGACGGGCAGCGAGCCATGCAATGACATGTAGAACTTATGCGATATGCACGCCTAATGTTGGCTTGGCTGAAGATGTTTATTAGGACATCTGTACAGTTTGGAGCATGTCAGCAAGTGGTTAATCGTAGCAGTCTTCTATTGTTGCTGGTCAGTTAGATTTTTATAAATAAATATGATTACATATATATGTCTGATTGAATTGTACGGGGCCAAAGCGTAGCATACTCCAGAAAACGAAGAGTGTGCCTCTCAATGCGGAGGTGCTATTTGGAAAGGAGGCAAAACCAGTCACCTACACATTTCCGCGAGGTGCGCTAATCTTGGGGTGTATCACAATGATGCTCTGTGAAGAAGCCCATGCGAACGTTGGTATTTTATTTGGTAATTATACCTGGTTAAAACGTTGGTATTTTATTGGGTAATTATACCTGGCTGCAACATTGGTATTTTATTAGGCAATTATACCTGGCTGCGTATTAGGCACGAGCAGAAGGTAATCGGTAATAACTGCTCACCAGGCAGCATTAGTAATTGGGTATGGTTTGTAGCGCACAAACTTTGGACATGAGCTGTTCAGAAGTATTGTCACACGGCACAACGTATAATATGTTGTAAGTACAATGCTTTTAATTGATTCGATAGCAATCGATGAAAACTTGCGTACAGTTTCACTTCAGCTTTAAAATTTATTATTTAAGCGTGTCGGTGGAACATTGTTGTACGTCGTGACAGTGCTACTTCATTTGCAGTTATGTTAAATGTATTTAAACAGCTTTGAACAAATTGACGTTCCAGTTTCTTGGAATGTGGAGTTTGACACGTTTTCACCTCTCAAGAGACTGATTATGTGAGCAAGTTCACAGAGAGTTCTCCCTGACGAATGTGTGACCAAGGCGCAACTATTACAAATCAAAGAAGTTTTTCCTTCGACTCATCTATCCCAGATTCTTCAGTAATTGCTGTTGGTGTGTTGCTATTGTATTAGTTATTGCTTTGCTGCTGATACAGTTAGCATTTACAGGGTACGTGTCATGTTAACGTAAAAATAAATAAACACAGAACGAAACGTAAAATTTGTACTTTAATTCCGCTCCGGGAAAAGGAGTTCCGCACGAGATCTGATAATACTGAACTGCCGCTGTCTCTCCGGGATTCTCCACTTGTTGCATCATTTAAGCGCCGACTGAAAACGTAGACATTTATTTAAACAGACTAGTGGTGGCAAATAAGATTATTTATACTCACAGGCCAACGACCATTACCTTCGACGGTTTTACATGACTTAAAATTAACTTAATTAATTGATTTACTTTAATTGTTTAATAATGCTTTATATTGATTAACTATAAGTTATATATCGCGCAAAATAAGAACTCTTATTAGTATTATCAAAACTAAATAAGCGAGCGAAAAATGAACAACTCAGAACACGTCTAAAACATGAAATTCTACGGTCGCTAGCACCCTCACGGCTCGTCCTGTCCCGACGATCTTGGTATCATTTGAAAGGATGCACTTTTTGTTATTCTAGCGACATCTAGATTTCCCGGTAACCGTTCAAAGAACACCGATAAATGGACCTACAATCATTCCGTTTTCGGTCTTCTGTACGGTTCCGAACGATGTTAGCGGCGGGTACTCAGTACACTAGTCTTCCGATTGCGGCGCTGGTTTCCTCATTTGCATACGTTCAGACATGCGCACTTCACCATTTCTTAATTTCATGTTATAAGCTCCACCCACTTTTAAACCGCGGCGAAACTAATGTGCTTTGATCGCAGCGAAACCGATATATCTCTACGTCGGCGTGACGTCACAATAAAGTACGCCACACAACGGGTCTAAATTCGTTGCATTGGTTGGTTGATATACGTGATTGTGACGTCACGCCTACTTCACGTATGTAATTTTAGCAGCCGTTTGAAAGTGGGTGGAGCTTATACCATGAAATCAGATAGTGGTGCCTCAATCGGTAGATTGGTGAACTGTGTCGACGAAACAGCATGGTTCGCAGTGTCTAAGACACCGGAACGGGCCAGGTTGTAGGTCCGTTTTCAGTTAATTTTAGGAATAATTATCAGGAAATCATTTATATGTTTGAATAGCAGAACGCTTAAACTTTCAAATGACATCAATATTGTTGGGATCCGACGAACCGTATTGGTACTAGCAATCATTAAAAAGGCATTTTTGGAACGTGTTTGACAGTTGTTAATTTTTCGCTCGCTTATCTATTTTTGGTATTATACAGTTCCTGGTTATGTTTTTTTAATTGCACCCCAAAAAAGCAACCACGGTACATGCTAGAATACAGTTCGACAGTAATTGATGTCGCTGGTGGCTATTTGCTATACTACACGTACAATGCATGTAAAACCTGGTGTCAATCTTGTAAAAAATACCTTCAAACTAAACCTAACCCTTTTTGCACATCAGACCAACCATACAATGGCATTTGTATGTGGAGGGGTGGTAAATAGCTATCACCACGTTAATTCATGTGTACGTGGAGGTGCGGCAAATAGCTATCACCACGTTAATTCATTTGTACGTGGAGCGGCGGCAAATAGCTATCACCACGTTAATTCACTTGAAAGAGCCATGCAGTTGAAAAGGCCTCTGTACCAACACCTACTTGGCCTCTTCAATACAGGTGTGGCGAATGCACATAGAATCGTGGCCTGACAAGATGGTTTTGACTATGAGAAACGACAATAGACAACGACTCCTAGAACCGAGTGCTAAATTCAATTTATCCTGGAGGCCCCATATATCCAAGACATGGCATGATAAACTAAATCTCGGTCTGATTCGATGATGTCATCAAAACTAGATCATAAAGCTAATATTCCATAATAATATATACGAAACCGCCTGTGGAACGGGAAATACCTGTCTCCTGTGCCGATACGAGATTCGAATCGCTACATGGAGCGATAAGATTGTCCGCGTCCGCGTAAAAATCAGCATACACTAGGCACTATATCTATTATCTATCGCATGTTTAAAGCATCGGGTTGCCGTTTCCATAAATATAGAATCACGGTGCAAATTGCGACACACATCATAATATTGTTATTTCAAACATGAAATTGTCACTTAAGAAAAATAGAAAACACTGTGGTCAAACTAGAGTAGATATGCCTATTATAACCAAAACTTCAATTCGACAACTGGCGGCGGACTACAACAAAGCCCTCGGATACCGGGTCGATCAATAAGAAGAAAACATGAATGGAAATGACTATTGACAGCCGTTCAAACAAACAATTCATCACTCAGTCCTGAACACCATTGTCATGTATCAGATTTCGTGGTAGTACAAGCTGGTTCACAGTCAGTCTTGGCACTATGAATCCAGTAATTGAGGTAAAACGGCTCTCTTGGCATTCACAAGCATACTAAATGAGCTCAGTGGCCAGTGCTTGTTATTGAGTGTCCACCGAAACCTTGCCCAAAGAACCGCAAATATCAGGGATTTCGTAAAGAGGTAGGCCGAGATTAGTCACAAATAAATTGTCATTGCTAACACGTGTATGTGCAATCTGTTACATAATTTAAAGAATACATTTCTAAATAAGACCATGCTCCAACCCTCCAAATTCGCCATTGGGCTCGAGATAGAACGGCGCTCGTTGTTTTTTTTTTTTTAACAAGATTGCCACCCAGAGAATTAACTCTAGGTAGCAGGTGGACAAGGAAGCCTTTGGCTTATTGAGAGTCCGACCGTTTTATCTATGTGTATCCCGCCCGTCTGAGGTATGTGTCGATTTTATTTTTAAACATATTCACACTACTAGCACCCACACAATCAGCAGGTAATCTGTTCCATTCATTTACAGTCCTTTGTGAAAATGAAAACTTTCTTATATCCAATCTACTCTGCTCCTTTGCTAATGCAAGATCATGTCCTCTAGTCCTTCTATCTTTCTTAACTGAGAAAAACATATTTCTATCAATATTTTCATAACCCTTCAATATTTTAAACACTTCTATCTGATCTCCTCTCAATCTCCTGGTCTCTAGTGTTGTTAAACCGCATTTGTTTAGGCGTATTTCATAACTAAGATCCTTCAGATTTGGTATCATTTTAGTTGCTCTCCTCTGCACTCTTTCTAGCATATCTATGTCCTTCCTGCGATATGGCCTCCACGCTTGAATACAATATTCTAAATGAGGCCTAACTATTGTTTTGTACAGCGGTATTATTAGCTCTTTTTCCTTATACGTTATGTTTCGCCTAATTAATCCAAGGATTTGATTTCCCTTTGAAGCTGCAATTCCGCACTGCTCTGAAATCTTCATATCAGCACTAACGGTTAACCCTAAGTCCTTTTCTTTTACAGTAGTACTTAGTACAGTACCCCCCATTGTATATTCTACTTCTTCGTTCCCATGTCCTATGTGGAGGCATTTACATTTCCCAAAATTGAACATCATTTGCCACTTTTCAGACCATTTGATCAACCTGTCAAGATCATCTTGTAAATGCTGTCTATCTCCATCACTTTTAATCCTTCTAAACACTTTTGTATCATCCGCAAATTTCAACACCTTGCTTGTTATTTCATCATCCAAATCGTTGATGTATATTAAGAATAATATAGGACCTAATACTGATCCCTGTGGTACCCCACTCAATACCGATTTCCAGTTTGAAGCCTCCCCATCAACTACTACACGTTGTCTTCTGTCAATCAGCCATTGTTCTATCCAGTTTATTATACCATTTCCTATGCCATGGGCCTTTAGTTTAAGTAGTAATCTTTGATGTGGTACTTTGTCAAAAGCTTTTTGAAAATCTAAGTAGACGATATCTACTGGTGATCCCTCATCTACCCACTTAGTGATGTCTTCCAAAAAACATAACATATTTGTTAAGCATGACCTCGCTTTAAAAAAACCATGTTGAGATGAGTTAATCAAGTTTTGTTTAACAAGAAAATCCACCATGTGATCTTTAATTAGTCTTTCTAATAATTTACAAATCACTGATGTTAAACTCACTGGTCTATAGTTCTCTGACTTGTTTCTCGAACCTTTTTTGAATAACGGTATAATGTTTGCCTCTTTACATTCTAAAGGAACCACTCCCTCTTCTAATGACAAATTGAAAACTGTTGCAAGTGGTATGCTAATTTGTTCTACAATTTCCAATAGTAGTTTGGGTGGAATACCATCCACTCCAGGTGATTTATTATCCTTCATAGCCCTTATTTTCTTAGCTACCATTTCCGGGGTTACAATTAATTGTCCTAAATAGTCTGAATCTGCCCCCTTGAACTTAGCCTCTGGTATTGGCAGTGAACTAATATCTTCCCTGGTAAACACTGAACTAAAGTACTCATTCAGGTCTTCTGCCATTATGAATCCCTCTGATATTATATTTCCAGCACTATCTTCTAGAGGACCGACCTTATCTTGAACTTTCTGTTTGCTTCGAACATACGCATTAAAACTCTTGCTGTCATGTTTTATATTACTAGCTAATTGTTGTTCATAGCTTCTCTTTGAATTTCTAATTTCAGCTGTAGCTTGGTTAAGTGCTTCTTTATAATTGTTGTAGTCTTCATCATTTCCAGTACATCTATATGACTTCCACATCATTTGTTTATACTTAATTTTTCTAATGGCTTCTTTCGATAAGTGTTTCTTTTTGGACCGTTTTCCTTGTTTTTTGAAGGGTACAAATTTATCGATTATGCACTTAATTTCACTCTTTAATGTATTCCAGCATTCTGTTGCCGTCTTATTTGTCAGTGTCTTATTCCAGTCTATCTTTGCTAAATATTTCCTCATGTCCTTATACCTTCCTTTGTGGAAATTTCTCCTATACTGCTTTTTGCTATTCCTTTCTGATTTTACTTTGATGGTAAAATGTATCTGGTTGTGATCGCTACTCCCCAGTGGCTCACATATCTTGACATTGTCAACTAATTCATTCTGTGAGGACAAAACTATGTCTAACACATTCTCACCCCTGGTTGGTTCTAGCACATGTTGAGAAAGGAATGTATCTTGAACTAAAACTAAAAACTTGTGGTCCTCTCTCCCCATACTCTGTAGAGATTTCCATTGTATATGCCCATGGTTAAAATCCCCCATAATAATACAGTCCCGTTTGCTTACTTCCCTTATAGCGTTTTGTATTTTTTCATTCTCTTCTATGCTTATATTTGGACTTCGATAAACTAACCCAACTGTTAACGTTGAGTTTCCTGTAACTATGTTACACCAAACAGCTTCTTCGCAATCTGCTTCTCTTTCTAATTTTATTTCATAAGCCTGAATAGATTCTTTAATATATAAAATAACTCCACCTCCCTTTCTTCCTATTCTATCTTTTCTAAACATTACATATTCTGTCAGTCCCAATTCAGCATCTGATATATCGGTGGTGGTCCAGGATTCGGTTATACCTATTATATGAGGGTCAATATCTTCTACCATAATGTTTAGTTCATTTCTTTTGTTTACTATACTCCTTGCATTTAAACAAACACATTTATATCCAGCTTCAGAAGAGTTTTCCAGACTGTTATTTGTTGATTTATTTGTGTTGTCTTTATCTATGCCTCCATTTTCAGGCTTTTCTGTGAGTCCCCCCTGCGAATCTAGTTTAAATAGATGCAACCTGTCCCACTGTCAACAGATTGCAGCAGATTCTCTGAGAAAACTGCTGCCCCCTTTCCACTAAGATGGAGGCCATCTCTCATGTACATATCTTCCCTCCCAACAAAGTATCCCCATAAATCTGTGAATCCCACCCCCTCTTCTTCACACATCTGCTCAGCTAGTGCATTGATCGCCATCCTCTTGCAGTTTCTATACGTTGCCCCCCTTCCTCCCATTACGGGCAAAATTCCTGACAAAATAACCTGTTCGACTCTCGTCTTCTTTAGCTTCCTCACTAACTGTCTATACTTCTGTACTATCGCAGTTGTTCCCTCCCTGTCTGCATTATTTGTTCCTACATGTACCAGTATAGACCCCCCTTGCCATGTCCCAATACCTTCTCTACCCTGTCAGTTACATGTTCAATCCTAGCCCCCGGTAAACAAACAACGATGTCATTCCCCTCGCTCAGTGTCTTGTCCGTCTTTCTCATAATGGAGTCACCCATAAACACCCTCTCTTTCCTCATTGCCCCCTCAATCACTGCCTTAGAATAGCTCCTTCTTCGGTTTGCATCTGTCTGGTTGTTGTCTTTCCCCCCTGCCGTCTTCTCTCCTGTCACATTCTCTTCCGATCCATTCTTTCCTGTCGCTTTTTCTCTTGTCACCTTTCCTCCTGTCAGCGTCCCTTTTATCGACTTCTCTTCTATCACATTTGCTCTCACTTCCTTTTGTCCCTTCTTCTTTCGTCCCGTCTCATTTTCCTCTTTCCTCTCCCGTTCCATCTTCCCTCCCTCCTTCTCTACAGTCACTTTCTTCCCTGTCACCTTCACGCTTGTCACGTTTTCTGTTGTCGATTTTCCAATTTCTTCCCCTCCAATCACCTTCTCTCCTCTCAATCTCCTTTCCTCAGTTTTCTTGCCACTGCTATTCTCCTTCAGTCTTGCAGTATCCTCAACTCTCTCCCTGTCGTCTCTCTCCATTCGACCTGCCTCCTTGCTAATTCCCATCTCCATTCCCTTCACAATATCTGTCAACCTAACTAACTCCTTCTGCAAACACTCCACCTTCCAACATCCATTGCACTGAAAGGTGAATCCTTCCTCCATGGTTTCTGCCCATGACTTTCCACACCCGGACAATACAAAATCTACCCAGCTGTGGCAGTGATCGCACACCAAGTGTCGCTTTGCCTTGACTTGCCGCTTGCAAGGCGCCATATCCCGATCAGAATTTATTTAATAACTTAACTAACTTAGTCTTTATAAAGACTGTTTCCTGTGTACTACAGCACACTTTAGCCTTTAGGTTACAAATTTCAATTACACAGCCGACTATTTATCCTAACACGAACGCTAACATCACCGGTAGTGACCTAATTTAAATACAATCAGTTATCGGACTACAGGTGATCAGACACACCCAGTAGTCAATGGGGATTCAATGCATGAGAAATCTCCATGCCTGTAAATTGGGGAATGCATAGGGTGCGAACGCACTGCTCTCCCTACACACACCTCCCAGGTAACAGTTCCGTTTGGGGGAAAGAAATCCGCTTGAACAGACCACGACGGGGTGGGTGGAGTGTTGCATTCATTTTATGAGCCTCAGGAGGGTTCAATTGTATGTTTGTGTGAACTTGTACAATTACAGGTTTTCGATCAGCCTCATGGAGTACAACTGTGTTTTTGTGAACCTCAATGATCAAGAGTCGCCATTAGAGCATCCATGGAGTCTGCACGCATCACACTCTTCACCAAGAGGAAGAAAAGTCCCAAAGTCAATGCCCTGCCTCCAACATCTACCAAACTGTTCCTGCACGTGCTGCGGGCCCATTTGCAGGTCATGCTGTGTAATGCGGCAGACCAGCAAGCCCAACCCGATGAGTTAGCCAATATCACTCACTTCGGGTGGGAGATCCGGGATGGCGTCCTCTCTCTCCTGTTATTGCTCAGGGTGACCTGGGTCCACCACATCTGTGTGATGTGATTCATTGTGACTGTAGGGCACAGGGCAAGAAGTGCAGCACGGGGGTTTGTGGCTGCCACAAAGATCAACTTTCGTGCACGTCATACTGCAAATGCTCTGGCGAAGAGGGCTGCTGTAATCCGTACACTAAGACAGAAGAGGCTCAAGCTGGAGATGAGGAGGGTGTCGAGATGGAGGATGCTGAAGAGGAGGATTTTGAGGATGAGAGTGTATAGGATGAGGATGTAGATGAAGAGGGTGAAGGCCATGAGGATGTTGAGAATAGTCTTGCTGATTCTAATTACCTCGATGATGAGTGGGAGTAGGTAAAAGATAAAGATTATTAGGCGATATCTGCAGTTACTAAGATGGCGTAAACCTTACGCTTATAGCATAGCATTGTGTAAAACTATATTTTATTTATAGCTATGGATATAAATCCTTGTATCATCCCTACAATGACTTTCGTACATGATTACTTAATGCAAGAATTTTCCTCACAAAGAAATATGGATGCCGATGTTCATAATGATATTTGCACTATACACTAAGTGTAACAGACGTGATTATGTGTTTCAATTATGACTGGTTACTGCTTTTTCTCACGAACATATATATCAAATATTTTAAGATTATCAATGTATGAATTCACCAAAAATTACAGTTCTATGGTATGAATGATAAATGTGTTAACCTGAATAACTGATTTCCTTATAGACTATAAACAAAAAGTAGTTGTTGATGGTAAATCATCACAAACTTCCCCGGTTGCATCAGGTGTACCACAGGGCTCTGTTCTTGGCTCGATTCTTTTTCTCGTTTGTATAAATGATCTCCCAGACAGTGTGACATCAAATGTGTGGCTTTTTGCAGATGATACAATCATTTATAGAAAAATTTAATCCAGTAATGACATCCATGCGTTACAAAATGACTTTAAAAAATTAGAAGACTGGGAATATGAATAGCAGATGGAATTATATCCAAGTAAATATAAAACTATCACATTTGAGAGAAATATAAATTTGATTATCAATGTATGTGCATGTATAAACATAAATATAATTTAGTAGACGTTTCCATGTATTGTCCATCGAGAGGTTAAATTTGACCTTCACCTGACCTTCAGCATCTGCTATTGAACTGACAAAATAACATCAGAAATGGATTCTACGCACACAAACACCCCTCAAAAGAGGTATTATACATCATTCTAGGAAAAGTGGTTCAAAAGTTAAATTTTCAAAATATAGACCAGTCACTAAATCGTGTCGACAGCTCTGCATTAAAGATAAATTCACCAAAATAGGCCTACGTGCAGCACAAATACCAGTTTAACTGTGAACAGCTGTAAAGGGATTTTCGTGTGCTACTTTCGCTCGGTACCCCCTCACCCCCAGTGTATATATGATGACATGTGTTACAGAATTGTTCATGCAGCCCTTTCTCTGTTTGTATAAAGTTACACCAACTATTTCATAGGTTGGTAATGGGCAATCCAAATTTATTAATTCACAGGGATTGCCACTGTGCACAGACAATATATACAGTGTATTTCGCATCCTGTGCACAGACAGGTACATAAAGATTACTGATCTATGTACCGCATATGCTATGTACTACAATTTGTACATATATATATATAATAATTTTCCATTCTAGCTAGTTAGTGACTGAAAAAACCCTTGAATGCTGTTATACATATTTACAGCATACGAACTGTCACAGATTTACAATATATAATTCAAGGGAAAAGATACCTCTGTGCATACTGCACACCTTCTATATTACTAGCTAGATTATTTACCGCAATTTGCTATATACAAAAGTGGGGGGCTCAAACCCCCTGGCCCCCATGTTCGCATGTGGTGGCCAAAACCCCCGATTATTACATCATGCATCAAGCCTCTTGAGTCGTCAGCTAGAACAAAACACGCGGCGTTAAAATATCGACTTGCTCGTGGCGACACCTGCGAAAAAAAATCAATTTTGTAAATCTGTCAGTGTTAGTTTATCTGATCGGCCTAAAGAAGTGTCCGTTTTATTTGCTCGCAACGTCTTTTTTTGTGGAATAATCTCAGCAAACATGAGTCGCACCGGCGCGGAAATAAGAGCCAGGTATGTGTGCGGTTCCATCGTCTTTTATACCATATTTTGTTGGTATCAACTGATTTAATTTACCTGTGCTGGCATTGCTGGTGTACACACTTCTGTTGTCAACAAGTTGCGGCATGTCGTCTTTGTCAGCTTCGTTTGACAGTATGATGCAGTTTTTACAGTGTGTAGTATTGCCAATGGAGATTTGAATATCTTAAATTACCGTATTGCACTTTGCGTAGGCGGCTAGCTTTCATTTGTATTGTTTTTGGTAGATTTTATGAGAAATTAAGAGCTTATTGACAATATTTATTACATTATCGCCCATTTTCCTGACATCCAAGGGAAATTTACCCAGGAACGTTTTGGCGTTTTTTCATGTTCGTATGCCTTGGAAGAAGTTAGTTTCCTCCCGAAGAAAACGGACCTAACCATGAAAGCTATAACTATATCACCATTATTGGATAACAATGGAATTATGCAGAGTGACAATGACACACAAGCCACAATCTTGACTTAAATGACAATTTTTTTTCAGTATTTAGTAAAGCCGTTCCACTACCACTCAAACATATTTGCCACAAACTTATTAATGGCCAAATATATCCATAAATCAGTCAGATGCCCAGAAAGTAAAATCACCCTATCCATCTATGCCATTAATCAACATTCAGGTAAAAGGGGTTGAAACATTACTTAAGAATTTTAAACCATATAAAGCAGCAAGTCCTAACCAAATTATACCATTCGTTTTGGAAGAATTATATCATGAACTATCTCCAATTTTGACTAATATTTTTAATCTATCTATAGGTAAAATGCTAGAGGATTGGAAAAATGCCTATGTTGCCCCCATCTTTAAGAAAGAACAAAAACATTTACCAGCAAACCTATTTCTCTCACTTGCATTCCTTGTAAACTCTTAGAACACATAATAGCCAATACTATGATGAAACACCTAGAATCAAACAACATTCTTAATAAAAATCAACATGGATTTCATTCACATAAATCTTGTGAACACAGTTAGTTGAATTCATACACGAACTTCATTTAAATTCTGAACATGTGATGCTGTAATGATAGATTTTAGTAAAGCATTTAATAAAGTATCTCATTATAGATTACTATATAAATTACAACTACTTTTTATTTACAGTCTGTAAGGAAACGAGTAATTCAGGTTAACAATTTAACACAATATAATTTATACCATAGCACTATATATAAATTACAGTTCTATGGTATGAATGATAAATGTGTTAACCTGAATAACATCAGGTGTACCACAGGGCTCTGTTCTTGGCTCGATTCTTTTTCTTGTTTATATAAATGATCTCCCAGACAGTGTGACATCAAATGTATGGCTTTTTGCAGATGATACAATCATTTATAGAAAAATTAAATCCAGTAATGACATCCATGCATTACAAAATGACTTTTAAAAATTAGAAGACTGGGAATATGAATAGCAGATGAAATTATATCCAAGTAAATGTAAAACTATCACATTTGAGAGAAATATAAATCCAATTAAGCCTCTTTACACTCTAAAAAGTCAACACAGTTACAGGTGGTGAATGATGTAAAATATCTAGGACTTAAGTTACCATTTGCAGCGATTTATCATGGAATACACATCAGAAATATCACATAAAAACAAGGACTATTGCAGGATAATATTTATTCATGTGTCCAGAAATTGTACCCGTCCAAATGACGGGTTGACACAATTCTTATCCGCTCCCGGTTTATATATATATGTATATATTTATAGTGACCATTTTAATAACAACACTGCATCACCAGTAGAATAACATTTATTGATAAAATCAACGTGTCACCAACAAGAGCCTGCGACAGGACAAACAAATCAATGTGTCACCAACAAGAGCCTGCAACAAACAAAATCAGCAACATAAGAAACAGCCAAGCAGCTTCGATTGGAAAAAATTCAATTGTGGATTGGCCACATGCTAATGACGCCGAACGCGATGACACGGGCATAGATGGCGATGAATGTGATGATATGGGCAGTGATGATGATGATGATATGGGAAGAGATGACGACGATGAACGTGACAACACGGGCAGAGATGACGACACCGTACGCGACGACATGGGCAGAGATGACGATGCCGTACGCGATGACATGGGCAGAGATGACGACGCCGTACGCTGCAACACGGGCACGGGTATCACCGACGACATTGGCACAGTCTCCACACGATCCACGCCATCGTCTTCCTG
Organism: Escarpia spicata; assembly: GCA_963995525.1. NCBI lineage: Eukaryota > Metazoa > Annelida > Polychaeta > Sabellida > Siboglinidae > Escarpia > Escarpia spicata. Next base: position 3,847,248 of record OZ023214.1, on the reverse strand, counting down.
GTGAACGATGGCAGTCAATGTAATTTTTGTTTGGTTTTAATTCGAAAAAACGTGTAATGTCATTTAGACATTTTTTCGATGGCAACGGCATGACGAAGACAAAAATGCAACATTTCTGTTTCAATTGATAGTGTCACATGCTTTCAATTAACCGGACCCCTCTAGGGAAATAACGAAGAACTATTTTTATTAGGCGTTCAGTATATTTCTAAATTAAGTTGTTTCTCCAGACCTACACACCCCTTTAGTTTTATACAACCTTGTTCCAGGACAGAATCATTTAAAATGTCATTTTTACCAAGAAGTATTGTAGACTGGAAGAATCTTCCCTCCGAGGTGGTGCAGGCCCCTAAATTGGAGTTGTTTAGGACTCTCCTTGCGGGCCTCCCAGCCACAGAGTGAACATTGTGATTGTATAAAACATAACACTTAATTTACATTTTTTTTAAATGTTATTCGGACACACAACGTGTGTCCGAATAACCAATCTGCTCAAAAGCGCTGACAATCGTAGAGTATAAATAAAATACATTAAATGACCTAAAACATTAAATAGAAAGGTAAACGAAAATGATTTAAAAGTAGCATATAAAAATTACATAAAATGTCAGTTAGATAAACCTGAATAAAATATATATATATATATTTACAAGTGTATATATTATATATAAGTTAAATGAATTAGTCGTTTAAATACCTAAAATAAATAATGTGCTTAAATTAAATAGATATAATATGTTAATTAAAAATAATAATTAATAAATAACTGCATCCTAAGTATATAACCGAATGTCAACATTGCACAAATGTCACTGATGCAGACTGCAAAGTTCTTTAAAGGCCTGTCGAAATAAGTATGTCTTTAAGAGTGATTTGAAAGTGGCAACGCAGTTTACATGCCTGACTGCATGAGGCAGGGCATTCCACAGGATCGGGCCAGCCACCGAGAAGGTACGACGGCCATAATGTTCAAGGTGATATCTCCTAACAGTCAGCAGACATTGTTCGGCTGATCTAAGTGATCTGGTCGGCGTGTAGGATGTCACGAGCGATGAAATGTACACAGGGCCGAGATGGTGCACTGCACGATATACCTGCATTAACAGCTTGAATTCGATCCGCTGAAAGTGTTTCCGCCAGCAGGGTAAAAGGATAAAATTACGTACCCAAAAATTATTCTAGGGTACAGATACGTACCCAAATTAAATCCAGATTTTAGTTTAATATTCTGTGCAATGAAACTCATACTTGATGACATTTTTTTAAAGGTGAAGAATGAGCCCGTGCCAACATGTCTATGCTAGCTATTCTGTGATTGGCTAAACGTGGTATTCATTGCGGGATTGAAGCCTTCACCTCAGGATAGAACATGGCATACCGGTATATTGCTAGGCTTAGTGTAAAGAATACGGCGTGCTGTCATAGCTGTACATTTTTCGCGATGTTTTCGAGTATTCATTGTTTCTTGGTGGAGAAAAATAACGCAACAAGATACCATACTACAGTTTACAATTTTCCTGCTGACTGTTACATTTATTATTCATTCTCCTACGAAACATGGAAATGATCACCATGAGCCGGGCGGGATTTCCGACTCCAAATGCCGGGAAATCACTTCTAGAAATCCCCCCATCCATCAGGGTGCCTACGGCACCCGTGGCAGGCTTAGCCTGCCAGTTCTGCGGTTTCACAATTGACTAAATCCGTTCCAAATTATTTTTTCTGTCAGAAACCCTGGCTGGCGTATAGGCAACCAATGTAGACGGTACAGAACAGGTATTATGTGTTCTCATCTCCTTGTCCCGGTAATGAGACGTGCTGCGGAATTCTGTACAATCTGCAAAGTACGTTTCAGGCAGACCATATAACACTGTGTTGCCGTAACATAGTGTTGTTGAGTAGAACGCCGATGTCGCGGATGGTCAACAGGCGGGTGAACAAGTTTCCGATTGTTCACTGCAGATATGACGATCACCTCGGTTTTGTTCTCGTTAAGCAGGAGATTATGGTAAGACATCCATGCTTTCACATCGGTGGTACAACGAGATATTTGGTCGGTGGCCATTGTAAGTGGCTGGTCACGGGGAAAGTCCACATATAATTGCGTATCATCAGTGTACATATGGTAGCGGAGTTGACGATGTTCAAAAACATGGTTGAGTCCAAGGCAGTAGATCGTGAACAGAAGAGGCACATTGTGTTGCCAAGCACACCAATTCTGTGCAGTTGATTGAACAGCAGATAGTGGTTGACAGTATCAAAAGCGGCACTGAGATCTAGTAGCACCAGTATCACGCTCTTCTTGTTATCCAGAGAAAGCAGTATGTCGTCCTGTATGCGTACTAGGGCTGTTTGACAGCTGTGCATTGGACGGTACACACTTTGGAAAATATCGAAGATGCCGTTCGCATCCATGTGCTGTCGTATTTGGATTGCAATGCATCTCTCGACGAGCTTCGACACGAAAGACAGATTTGATATTGAACGATAATTCGATAAAAGTTCTGGATTAAGACCATTCCTCTTTAACAGCGGTGTTACTACGGCATGTTTCATGGCGACAGGTAGTGACGCCAACACGATGGACATGTTAACAATGCTGGTTAACACTGGTCCAAGAATGTCAATGTTAGATTTAAGCATGCTTCCAGAAATGACGTCAACGCTGGAAGAATATTTGGTGGATGTCTTCTCAACAAGACCGCAGATGTCGGTGACTGTAGCAAGTTGAAAGTCGCGCAATGGTTCTTCAATTCGGCATTTGATATCGTAGGATTGCGGGCAGTTGGCATTGCGAGCGTGCACTTTCATTCTATGACGATCAAAATTCACACATCCCTCGACATCTCCACTGGTGGCTATGTGTAGCTCCATGGCTAGACACCATAATGATCGATATGGTGTCAAGGCGTACCACAAACACACACGTTTTTGTGTTAGTTTTTATTATTAGGTATAAGTGTAAATTTTTGACAACGTAATTGTGTATGTATGAGGAGATAGAAGTTTGGCGGCTCTAGTTGGTTGTTTTGATGGTTATGTCCAACAGTAATGAATCGCCAACACACTTTAAAGGAATGACTCAAATGAAAGGCAAAGGAAGATCTAAAAGTTGTAATGGATACTATTCTTTGTGACTAAATATAATTTAGTCTTAGTCCAATGCCCTACTATAGCCAGGGCACAGGGCATGATTTCAAAAACGACCTGATGATTTGGTAGTGTCGACAAGAATGTAAATTGTCTCATTTTGGAGTGCTAATGAATCACAGTACATCTGAACTTTGGTTATATGGTCACCTTGATAATACAGCCACCTCACCATTATGGTCACCTTGGTAATACAGCCACCTCACCATTATGGTTACCTCAGTAATACAGCCACCACACCATTATGGCCACCCTGGAACAGTCCCAAATGATAGCATTCACACTACTACAGTCACAAGCTATTCATTTCAATTTTGCCTGCTCCTGGGGGTGACAATGATGACAAGGTTGTTCTGTATACAGTACTGTACAGCCAAGGGATACCAGTATTTGAATGTAAATGCAGGGGTGGGTCCAATTACACAAAATCAATTACAGTTACTTGTTATTATAATTACACTTCTACAATTTTCAGATTAATTACACCAATAAGTTTTCAATTACAATTACCGATGCATTAATGGGACCTACTGAAAAGTTTATCAGTGGCATGTAGGGTCGAACGGGTCAATCATGAAGTAAAATTGAACAAACAAACTTCGCTTCAGTCAGAAACCTGATATATAATATTAAAATGCCTTTGTTGCTCTCATAAGAGACAGTGTTACCTGCTAAGAACTGCTAGAATCCTCTTCTGAGGAAGTACTGTGACTCAGACTGCCTGTAGACCAGTTTAGCCAGCTAGTAGTAGCACCTTGCAGCCTGGCTAAAGAACGAAGGGGATATTGACCCTTGGACAGTGACAGGTGCTAATCCACCCTCTGAACAAACAGTGGACTTGACATTGCCAGCTACAGTGGCTACATAACTTCTTCATTAATTACCTGGTAGCACTGTTAGGTGAAGGACACATTGGGATCACAACTTAGGCAGTGGGTATTTTGTAAGGTTTAGTATTTTGCAGATTGAAAACAATCTGTGGGACATTTTTTTAGATAAAGCATGCAATGTCAGAAAATCTGTGTAATTGATTGTAATTGATGTAATTGTTTCAATAACCCAAAATAATTACAATTACAAGATATATTCAAAACCAAAATCAGTTACAATTACATAATTTGGCTGTAATCAATGACAAATACAATTATGTAATTGGACCCAGTCCTATGTAAAAGTTCAGTCATCATGCTATAGTTGTAAACTTGACTTTGTTTTGCAGTGAGACGCAGGCAAAGGAGATCCAAGACCGCGTTGCTCGGGTAGAGAGACATTTTGGAGACATGTGCACCAATTTTGGAGCGTATGCAAGGAAAGTTGCTAAATTGAGGGACAAAGGTGAGCTACAGAACTACAGATGTACCTCAATAACATATACCTCAACAGCTTTAACCCTTGTTTTTGGTATCACAGTGACTAAATGTTACTGCAATTCTATAATTTCTTGACATGTTTCTGCCCAGGGGATGAGGTGGCAAGGAATGTGAGGGAATACGCTGAACAGGAGAAACTAAACCACACCATGCAGCAGGCACTCAAGGACTTCTCAGAGAAGCTGTCAGCCGTGCAAGACTATCGTGAAAGTGAAGTAAGTGCCAGTTGCTCTCGGTAGACAGTGCATTCCACACATCTTGAACTCGGTTAAGTTGATTTTCGCTTAAGTTGACTCTTTTTTCTCGGTCCCGGGCTCCCGGCTGTCTTTGTATCTGGGATGTAATAAAAAAAATCTCCATAAGTTGACTTGTTGTAAGTCAAAGTTTCGGTTAAGTGGACTCGATTTAACCTGCGCGCTCATATTTCTTTCATTCGATTAACTCACATTTTGTAAGTCTACTGTTACACATTGACACTCTGTCCACACACACGTCCATCCACACGCTATTACCGTGTTGGTGTATTGTGATTTTTAAAGGGGTTACTCTCACACGTTGATCTTTCACGCACAGCATTATTTGTGCGTATTTTAGAATGTGGATCAGGAAAGCGTAGACTTCTCACAAAGTTAACTGTTGACAATGTACAAAACAACACAAGATTGATCATGATAAGTGGAACTTAAGTCATTCAAAGGCACAAATAAAGATGGAGTAATAATTATGTTTTTAATTTTGATAACTTGGTTTAAAAAAAAGCAATGGTTGATATAAATTATCATCTGCCATTGAATTACCCCCAGGTAGTAATTGCTGTTTATATAGACAGTGGAGGGGGTGGAGTAGGGACATGTCGGCTAACTTCATCTAGCAGAGATTGCCGTGTAATTAGGGGTGCGGCTACAAATATAAGATTTATGGGCTACCATCGGAATGAAGTTGTTGAGCATAATACAGAGTCATACTGCATAGTTGGTTCTTCACCCATATACAGTAGATGATGAACGGGTGCCACAATCAGCGGTATAGTGGTGTCATGTTTACCTCTGTATGTATTGTCTTGTAGATGAAGAGGATGGAGATTAAAGTAATAGAACCGCTAACACTCTACGGCACACAGTGCAAACAAGCTAAGGTAAGTGGGTCATGTCATCACCACAAAAACGGCACTTTAGACAATTACCTAGTGTCATATCTATGTACTGTCATAGATCCCTCTAGACATCCTCAAAGGCCTTGTCACTGTACCACCTGTGAGAACAGACACCCATGCTCCATACGAAAGACTCCAGTGAATCACTATATAATTACATATTCTACCATTCTCACGAGGCATCCATGTCTTTTTTGTGAAATCATGCTTTACCATACAGCGCACTCTGTGTAGTGGGAAGAGCAGCAAGGCATTGCTGATTGCCTGAGAAGAATATATAACATTTTGTGGTAAAAAAAAACAGATGGTGTTTATCACGGTTTGAAAAGAAATTATGTATACACTGTATATATATATATACAAAATATTAACATTTCCTACCTAGAATGTTTGTAATAAGCACCAAGCTTTCAGGGATTCGTCTACAACCCTTCAGAAGAAAAGTAACACCTTTATATTTTTATAATTCCCTGTTTGTTAAGGGTTTATATTGGTTTTAGGGTTCATACTGGACGTTAGACAGATGTAAATCTGTTGTTGATAATGTTAAGCATATTGTGTTTAGCAGTTGTTTTGAGGTCTGCTGATCAATTGGGGACATTTAACATAATTTAACTACCGCACATTTACCTTATAACAAATGTCATATGTAAATACTTTGGGAAACCGTCTTCTGCATATGTGTGTAATGTGTATATATGTAGCACCTCCGGGTGATGGGCATTTTTACTAGTAGATTTAATTGGACACAGAAATGTGATTGTCTAATGTGTTTTACGTGTTGGCAACTGTGTTTTCCTAGACACATTTTCATTACTCTGCTGTTTATTGAGTTTCCTAAATACTGAATTGCAGGAACGCTTGAAATTGGCATTTGCGGCACGAGATCGCGAGAGCAGACACCAGAGGTCACTCTCAAAGGCACGGGACAGAAACCCAAACAATCGGCACCAAATTGTATCCTTATTTTTGTATTTGTCGCATGTTGATGCAAGTCCTCATCCCGTTGCACTAGTTGTTAGGTGTCACAATAGCATGTTTAAACATCACCAACCATTAAGCACAAATATGCTGTAATTGTTATAATCTTCAAAAAATATCAGTGGGTTAAATATGAGTCACAGTTTACACTAAGTCTCGATAGGGTTGTTGCATGTTCTGGTTTGAAGAGTAACATTTTAACACGTTGTTAATGGTGTTTGTTGGTGTTTTGTTGGAATTTACTCAAATAGACTGCACTCTTTGATGTGGGCACAGTAACTGGTGCAAAGCATGCATTTGGCAATATATTCTGAATAATGTACATGTCATATTCTGCATTTGATAAGCATAACGCAATTAAATTATTTTCAAGATGAGTGGACAAATCATAAAAAAAATTCTGCCAGGGAAGTATTTCTTTGCTTGCTATTTTAAAAATACCATGTGCATGAGCCTTAACAAAACACAGTCACAGGTTTGCATGAAACATATCTGGATTGTTCGTCACCTAGCATGTTGGTAGAAATTTCCTAATTCTTGTATTGCTCCATCTTAAAATGACCTTGTCCTTACCTGGAATTATCCCCCCTCTGTAGGGTGGTAATCATTAGCAGGAAATCTGCTCAATCGCATCCAAATTCCAGGAAATTGTAGTTAGCATCACTTGTCTCTGCAACAGCTGTGTTTACAATTTGAATGTTTTGTGTACGTTTCGTAGGCACAACTTTCAAATTGCGAGCAATATTTTGGGCTTATCAAATACAATTTGGCAGTCACTATGCATTCAATCTACTTATTCTTGTATTAAGAAGATTATATTAAAAGTGGGGAACAGATGAGGTTGGTTTAACATCATGTTATCATGAAGACAAAGATGGGTTGTCGCCTATCAGGACTTGGGACTTTAAGTTCTTAAGCTCAGTTTGTTTTTATGAAGTTTGAAAGGGTGTCCCACAAATTGTAAATTTTGCAGATATTAATTTGTTGCATTGATATGATTTCGTGACATGTTCAATTTAATGCCCCTACTTATATTTAATACTCTCATATTTACGAACATAATTGTGAAGTCAATGATAGGGAAGTAATTTACTGATGGAAGTTTCACTTATAAGAAAAGTACATTTTAGAACATTTTAACAACAACAGTAATGCCTTTGTATAACATGTTGGTGTCGCTAAGTATGCAGTGCTCCAGTTTCTGCACTGACATTTTGTTTTTGCCGAACACACAGAGAGGGCCTGTCATGTAATGTTACACTCTATTACAATGTACATCAATTTGCCAATGTGCCTTTGTAATTCTTCCATTGAATGGCAGACTGATGCTCTTGATGGATGCACATTAATTATTTTTGCAAATGACTTTTCCCTGTTTATGCATGACAAAACAAAAAAGCCTAATTATAAGTTTTGCCATTGTTACCAATATATAAAAATGTTAAAAAAATTCTAATGTTGCCTTTATTTCGCATTGGTGACAGCTTTAAAAAAATTGGTAATGGGTTGTTGAATAGTTGCTGATGTTTTGATAAATGTTTTGGTAAACAAGAATTGTTGAGGTGCCTCTGGTCTGAAGCCTCTGGTCTGAAGCCTCTGGTCTGAAGCCTCTGGTCTGAAGCCTCTGGTCTGAAGCCTGTGGTCTGAAGCCTCTGGTCTGAAGCCTGTGGTCTGAAGCCTGTGGTCTGAAGCCTGTGGTCTGAAGCCTCTGGTCTGAAGCCTGTGGTCTGGAGCCTCTGGTCTGAAGCCTGTGGTCTGAAGCCAGCGTTGGGCATTTGTAATTTCTAAAATAATATTTAATTCTTTTGTTAATTAACAACTGACTAATCGATTAACCTATATATTTGTTTCAAGCAGTGTGCCTATGTAGTAGATTGTCTCATGACTGTTTGTCGGTACTGTAGTTTCTGCCAATGCAGTGAGAAGTTTAATGGCACTTGTTGGTTGGGTTTATCAACCATATCTGTGTAGCTGTTAACAGTAGACTGCACATTTTATTAGATTTTATTCCATGATTCATATTTTCCATTATTGTTAATATGTATATTTGCACACAACTTTTGATTTCATTTACATATAGGTATGCATAAGCACATACAAATATACACAAATACACCACAGACATATGTCACACACAGATGCGCGTGCGCACGCACACAGTTTTCTAAATGATGATTAATATTTTTCAGAAAGAAAGTGAACTTCAGCAGGCAAGTCTAGATGCATCACATGCTGGAAAGAATCTGGAAGAAGAAATTGAGAAGTTTGAGAAGAAGAAATTACAAGACATTAAGGTGGGTTGTCAGCAGTTCTCCTTAACCTTTCGACTGGGTGGGAAAATAACACCATTCATATGCAGACTTCTCAGAGTATCTATTATTCACTACAGTACATATCTTCTCGTTCTCAAAAAAATTAAACGTTTCAGTGTTTTTACAGAATCCTCTTATCTGTTCTTTTAAGGTTTAAATGTGTTAAACTGCTGTAACATTAACAAAGTGTGACATTCATTTCAATTGTGGTAAACTGCATTAACATTTGTATTGCTGTTCAATCGCAATGATTGTAAAGACAAAGATTATGTTTACTTTTTCACATTATCTTACATTCTAACATTTAATCATTCACTGGGCAGCTAGTCTTGCTACAAACCTTCAGAAGTTTCCAGAGAATCTCCATGTTTCACCAATTTTGTATTACTACTTGAACTAGTTATGTATAGTTGGATTTGTAACTAAACAAATGATTTGCATTGTATATTTGTATCTGAAAAAATGGTGTATGACTTTTTAGGATGTTTTAAGCAATCTGTTTTGATGACAGGATATTCTGGGCAACTTCGCGAAGCTGGAGCTGATGTTCCATGCGAAGGCCCTGGAGATGTACACGCAATGTTACCAGAGCCTGGCAATGATGAATGAGGAGGAGGACCTGGAGGTAGGACCATGGTTCTCTCCCTTGCAGGCTGAAGTCTACTCTGCCTTGCGTACTGTGGGGTCGTTGAATACATTTGCCAATTTCTGAAATATAGTAACCATTACGTAGAGAAGGGGAGGTTTGGCCATCACCACAGGGAGGGAATTGATGCTGATAGACATTTGGATCGTAAAAATCACTAAAGTCCTCCACAATGTGTTGGTGTGTGTTGGTTTAAACCATGTGTTGGTGTGAGTGTGTTGGTTTAAACCATGTATTGGTGTGAGTGTGTGGGTTTGAACCATGTATTGGTGTGAGTGTGTCACTGTGGGCTTGAACCATGTATTGGTGTGAGTGTGTTGGTTTAAACCATGTATTGGTGTGAGTGTGTGGGTTTGAACCATGTATTGGTGTGAGTGTGTCGGTTTGAACCATGTATTGGTGTGAGGGTGTCGACTTGAACCATGTATTGGTGTGAGTGTGTTGGCTTGAACCATGTATTGGTGTGAGTGTGTCGGATTGAACCATGTATTGGTGTGAGTGTATCGGCTTGAACCATGTATTGGTGTGAGTGTGTCACTGTGTCGGTTTGAACCATGTATTGGTGTGAGTGTATCGGCTTGAACCATGTATTGGTGTGAGTGTGTAGGTTTGAACCATGTATTGGTGTGAGTGTTTTGGTTTAAACCATATATTGGTGTGAGTTTGAACAATGTATTGGTGTGAGGGTGTCAGCTTGAACCATGTATTGGTGTGAGGGTGTCAGTTTGAACCATGTATTGGTGTGAGTGTGTCCGTTTGAACCATGTATTGGAGTAAGTGTGTCGGTTTGAATCATGTATTGGTGTGAGTGTGTCCGTTTGAACCATGTATTGATGTGAGTGTGTCGGTTTGAACCATGTATTGGTGTGAGTGTGTCGGTTTGAACCATGTATTGGTGTGAGTGTGTCGGTTTGAACCATGTATTGGTGTGAGTGTGGGAGTTTGAACCATGTATTGGTGTGAGTATGTCGGTTTGAACCATGTATTGGTGTGAGTGTGTCGGTTTGAACCATGTATTGGTGTGAGTGTGGGGGCTTAACCATGTAATGGTGTGAGTGTGTCGGTTTGAACCATGTATTGGTGTGAGTGTGGGGGCTTGAACCATGTAATGGTGTGAGTGTGTCGGTTTGAACCATGTATTGGTGAGAGTTTGGGGGCTTGAACCATGTAATGGTGTGAGTGTGTCGGTTTGAACCATGTATTGGTGTGAGTGTGGGGGCTTGAACCATGTAATGGTGTGAGTGTGTCGGTTTGAACCATGTATTGGTGTGTGTCGGTTTGAACCATGTATTTTCCTCCCTCATATCCACATGGCCTGCTCATCTCAGTCTGCTTCCAACTGCTAAAATTGTCAGTTATTTTGTCATGCCAACCTTTTCTCTCAATTCCTTCATCTTCCTTCTGTCTCCTTGGCCACTTGGCATAATATCATTCATCTGATCCAGTTGTGTTTTGCTGTCTGTCGCTTCTCCTGTAAGTGCCAGTGTTTCCATATACACAGGCTGGTACCACGCAGACTTTCATGTTAGTTGTCTCTTCAGTTTCAATTACTTTACTGTCACAGTAATATATAATAATATCTAGTAATGAGTCAACTTGTCAAGCGCCATAAATCTAGACAAAAGTCCATTCAGAGGCACTAAAATACATTAATACATGAATGTTAAAACTAGCTTGTTAAATAAATGATAATAAAATAAATAAATAGCTAAAATTGTGGTGCATAATGCATAGGCAATAAGATTGTGTGGTAAAAGGATATAACATTAATTAAAACGAGAATATATTCAATTAAAATATGATTGAGGGAAACCTGTAGGATCACCCAGTCTGTCAGTTCATATGAAGAAATGAGTGGAGATACCACTTTTCCAAGAATCTAACAGATTTCCACTGAAACGATCAATGTATTATTTTTGTCGAAACACAATTATGTGTTGCATGAATATTTGTGCCAAGGATGTTCAACATTTCTGTGCAAAGACTAGGGGGAAGTTAGGAGACAAGAGCCACTCCCCAATAGGCAATGTTTATGATGAATTCACAGAATTTGTCTGGTTTGAGCATAAGCTTAGGAGTGAAATACATTTATGGGCACATCAAGGGACAATTTCACTACTCATGATGGGACCATTTCACTGATGTAATGAGCTCATAAGGAGGATCCATCATTAAACACATGAGGAGATCATTTCACGGGGGTAAAGGCTCATAAGGAGGATCCATCATTAAACACGTGAGGGGACCATTTCATGGAGGTAAAGAGCTCATAAGGAGGATCCATCATTAAACACATGAGGAGATCATTTCACGGGGGTAAAGGCTCATAAGGAGGATCCATCATTAAACACGTGAGGGGACCATTTCATGGAGGTAAAGAGCTCATAAGGAGGATCCATCATTAAATAGAATCCATTGTTAAATCTAAGGAGCGTTTTTTTAATATAAAAAGCCGCTGCCACATCATTGAGGACATTATTTCCGTGACACACCAATGAAAGTGTACCGGTGGCGCATCCTGGTGTCGATGTTTTTCAGTATTTAAGGTCATTGTTATGGAGCAAAATTGATTTTAAAGAGCAAACTCAGGCGTGAATGTTAATGAAACGGTTCCCAGAAACTTTGTGAAACACTATCCATATTCCATAGTCAAACATTTATGGTGCCCTGTTTATCTGTCTCCAGGAGTTTCGAAATTCGCTGCACCCGTCTCTAGCCCAGTCGCGGATGGACCAGCAGCAAGCTTCATCTAGGACATCTCTCAACACTACGGGGCAGTCAGGACCTCCCTCTTACGGTCAGGTCACCCCGACCCCCCGCCAGAGGGAGCAGCGTGAACCAGGAGACACCCTCAACCAGAGCTCCATGTACACCGCAGGACCTGTAAGCAGCAGTCATCTTTAGTTTCTCACATAATCTTGCTGGTTGCACACACTAACAAAAATTTATATATTATAAAATAATATGGTTCTCCGTCTGTTTGTCTGTGTACCCATATCTCCGTTAGTTTTGCATGCGGGCTCATTGGTGTGGTTCGTACATTGCATGTATTGGGTTGACATTTTTTGTGCAATCTAGTGGGCCAATTGGGGTGGTTTGTAGATTTTCATTTTTTTATTCATTAGAGGCGGTGTAGATCTTGTAGGTCACAATTTCAAAACAATTTTAGTGCACGTGACTGCCTTTTTTCGGGCAACGCCAGGTGACTCATATATTGTTCTTATAATGGGCTAAGTACGTTGAGTGCCTTGTCCGAGACGTCTTCTGGCTTATTATATGAGCACACTTAATGTAGTCTACCCACAGTGGTCCGATGTCATGTTCCATACTGCACACCTGTCTACCTCTACTTGAGTGCCTTGTCTGAGACATCTTCTGGCTTATTATAGGAGCACACTTAATGTAGTCTACCCACAGTGGTCCAATGTCATGTTCCATACTGCACACCTGTCTACCTCTAGTTGAGTGCCTTGTCTGAGACATCTTCTGGCGTATTGTAGGAGCATACTTAATGTAGTCTACCCACAGTGGTCCGATGTCATGTTCCATACTGCACACCTGTCTACCTCTAGTTGAGTGCCTTGTCTGAGACATCTTCTGGCGTATTGTAGGAGCATACTTAATGTAGTCTACCCACAGTGGTCCGATGTCATGTTCCATACTGCACACCTGTCTACCTCTAGTTGAGTGCCTTGTCTGAGACATCTTCTGGCGTATTGTAGGAGCATACTTAATGTAGTCTACCCACAGTGGTCCGATGTCATGTTCCATACTGCACACCTGTCTACCTCTAGTGGAGTGCCTTGTCTGAGACATCTTCTGGCTTATTATAGGAGCACACTTAATGTAGTCTACCCACAGTGGTCCGATGTCATGTTCCATACTGCACACCTGTCTACCTCTAGTTGAGCTAGTGTGTGTGTGTGTGTAGGTATGCCCAGGGTTCATACATGATCACTCAGAAGAAAAGTAATGTTTGAATTTTTTCAGTATTCCCTTTAAGTTAACGGTTGTTGGCAGTTAAGAGTTCAGATGTATTAGACGGCCATTAAACAATTGTTCGTAGGTTTTTTGCATGTTTTCTGTGATTGCTCGACGCTTCATTAACCATCAACTGGTCAGTTGGGCACATTTTACCTAACTTGCAACATTAATAAAAAACACAGGTAGTACTACAAAAAACTGTTCAACTGGTGTAATCTTTGACAAACGTCCGGTGCAAAAACTTGAGGAAAGTCGTCCCTGCCTCTGTGTGTGTAGCGCCTTCTGGAGGATGGGTATTGTTGCCAGTAGATCTAATTAGAGTTGGTTTTGTACCGTTCCTGTTCAGCAGGTTCATCTTTTCTCATTGTCCACTTTTCATTTGTAGGATGACGATGATGAGGAAGAAGATGATGACGATGATGAGGAAGAAGAGGACACTGAGAACTTTGAACAACCTCGAAGAACTAATGACAGACAGAAGTGAACGATTTATGTATGGTCGTCCTGACAATTTGGTCACATGTCCAGTCATTCTTGTTTAATCGTGACATGTTGACGGTTGCCTCAACACTCAGACAGTGCTTTCCGTTTAAGATGCAGACAAACTTCATCAATTCCGTCCACTTTGTGTACCTTTGTTCTGTGCCATTTGTAGTCACTTTATTGGGTGAAAAGGGAACTGTGATTGTGTATGCTGTGCGTACTGAGGGGAGGAGGGGGCTAGGCTGTTGTGTTCCAGGTACGCACACTGTATATTGCATGCTGTGGAGTGCAGTGGTGACACATTGTTTCTGTGTGCGTACAGGGGGAGGAGGGGCATTTTTTAGATAATTGTATGCAAGATGGTCCCTTATTATATTTGCTAGTAGGAGATTATTATTTATTTGATGTTGAGAATGTTTTACTTACGTTGCGCGACTATTTTTACACATAGGATTGGGAGAATTAGTTGCTTTACATGTTATTTGCATAATTAATTGGTATGTCTTTTATCTGATTAGATATCTAATTAAGTAGTTTCCTGTGTTAAATTTCCTGCATAATGGATAACTTGTCAAAGGATATGTTAGTGGCAGATTTTTGCAGGTACGTAAATATGCCAGATGTTCTGTTAATGGTATAGGGATTTTATTTTACATTTGGGTTAATTTACACTTACCTGATTTAATTCCATATGTCAGTAAACATCTGTGAAAATACTGCAGGCACTTCTTTGAAAACAGACATTGTAAATATGTGCAAACAGAATAGTTTTACATTTAATCGACATGTTTCTGTACTGGTGTTTTATGGTCAAATTATGTGATATAAACTGGACCATTGCTGTTTCACAGCACATTGCAGGTGTAACTGTGTCCAACGTAGCCCATCCCGCTCACTTGGTTATTGTTTGCAATGTGTGTCATTAATAAATACTCTACAGTTTTCAATGTGACGCTGTTGAACAACTTCTTTCTCCCAAAAGATGTCTTGATGTGTGTTGAATTTGTTTTCATAAAGGGAAACAAAATACGTCTTTGGGTCTATGCATCTAAATAGTTAATAAAACCTAACCATTTGCAACTACAATTGAGAATATTGTGCCAGTAATTTACTAGAAAAACCTGGTTGAACACATGGAATTTAAATATTGCAAGGACAGCGCCATTAGGGTACATAGTCTTGACGAAGCTGTACTGGCATATCCCAGTTGGCAGATCGCTGAAATGGGAACACTAATCTGGTTTGCGTTGCTTGATAACATATATTTCGGCGAACCGTTTGTTAACATTTGTACTGATATGTGTAGATGACCATGCCACTTTTGTTGATGTAAATTTATGTTGTGACATGTTTATTGCTTTATGTCTAAGGGCGACACTTATAGTTCTGCATAATGCATCGCCACTGAAATTGTTACCTCCACATAATATGGCATTATAAAAGCTTTTCCTGCTTATAAAAGTAAAACAGATTTGAAGGAAATAGGAGAAATTAAGCAATATCTGCGAAGCGCGAAGACGTACTTATCTACCACTGTAGGCCCTACTCATTCATACAACTGATTGAACTGGAGCAACGTAGAGAGAGCGAACTTGCCCAAGGTTTGAAACGGCAGCACATGATTCGAAGTCGGGTTCTCTCGATTGAGAGTCTGATGCTCTAGCCACTGTGCCACTTGGAATAAGTGACCTAAAGTGAATTCTCGCTATAATGATCGAATACGAACTGTTCCATATTGTCGGTGCTTCTATCGGTGGGCGTGTTTTATTCAAGCAGATATTCGATAAGATTTATAGACAAATATAGCCCCACTTCCTCATATGGTGACTTTAAAAAAAAGATTCTATTTCGCTTATAGGCCTATGTTTTTTTCATAAATATGTTTGAACATTTTAGAAGTTACGTAGGTTCTAAACTGTTAGTATTGGGCCTGAACTTGGATTTGGTGCATGCGAAGTTGACACCAGCCCGACTTCGCAGTTGCGCATCACGTTTTGTTGCGCAAACAATAGCTGATGTCCTCATTCCTCAAAAGAGGTTTTATAGCAGAAATAAAAATGTATATAATTGTCTACATGTGTGATTGCTGTGCTATATATTTGACTTGTCATTCAATCAAGCAATGCGGTCTCATGACGTGACGTGTTTTGTCTCAACCTAGCAACCATTTGTACGTGCGTCGTCGACGTGGATGGATGTGTTTGAAGCAGCGACTTTAGGAAGTGCGTTATTATTCTCCCGATATTACGTACACTTCATCGACGTCTTGAGGACTATAACGTAGGCGCAGCGCAAATAAACAAAAAGATAAATAAAAAGTATTGGAGACATTAAAACAAATAAATAAAATGTAAATTAATTGTAATGATTGTTCAATTTTCACTCTGCGACTGGGAGACCCGCGAGGAGAGTCATGTATGACTCCAGTTTATAGGGGCCTGCACTACCACAGTGGGAAGATTGTCCTAGTTTACAATCGTTCTGGGTAAACAATACATTCTGCATGATTCAGTTCATGCTGTACTTCAACAATTAAGGTACTGGAATGTTTGGATCACTGTAATATGTCTTAGATAATCATGGTTTTGAGGAATTAAAGGGAACTCCTTTTGCTGTTGAAAGCATTAAATTGGTAACCCGGGGCCATGGCCACCTCATTTCCCCAACAGGGGTTTTAAGGTTGAATTGCAGATTTCTTCCATGGCTTACCCGCCGTCCTCAGCTGTTACTCATTTTAGTCATATAAAAAAATTATTATTATACATACCTCTGTGCAACGTTTTAAATAATTGGTCGATTGCCTGCCGATGGTGCTTTTTCCGTCATTTTATGTACATTCTGTGATAAAACTAAAAAGCAAATTGTTTTGCAGACCCTCTTGTTTGTCTGTTTGTTTTACCAATTTGAATTAGATATGCGGTTAAAGGAGTAGAGATAACAGAAGCAACCTAAGTCAGTTATGTGACTTTGGTTGCATCCTGGAGTCCTGTACATAATTCCGATATTCCCGAAATGCTCCGCGCCAACCAAGCTTCCTTCGTTGTCTGGCGGCAGTGCCAGTGGACTACAACATTTGTACGGCACATCTCAAAAGAAATGCCGCATGTCACATTGTAGAAATATGGACTAGTAACAAGTGAAACGTGTGTTTGTGTGTGCGGGCGTGCGTGTATGCGCATGTATATTAAATTTCTTTTTAAGTTGTCGGTCATTCCCCAGATGGCGCCACATTGGAGTTATGTTAACAATTATTATCTGTTGCAGCAGCGCGACACAACAGCAGAAATTGAATGATGATGGGAACGGCTTTAAGTTCTAATACTCTAACAGTGAAAATTGCTGCCCTTGGTGCGTTGCTCCAAGGGTGGGTGTCAGCTGTATGAATACGCTTCCTTTGGAATATTGTAAGTGCATCCCCTCCGAGGTACCAATGTATACACGCCTCTTCCTGTTCATTTGCTTCTTTGAGTCACTGACCTCTCAGTACCAACTGGCAATGTATTTCACAAAACATGGTGATATTTATTGATAGTTATTTATTGACTTGGTTTTGATATGTTCTTCTTTTCTAGAGGGTCTTTCTCTTACCTGGCAGATGTACGTTTGTTGTATACACGGGGAAAAGTTTGGCAGCTCTGGGTGGTCGTTTTCATACTTATAGATGGAAAACGAAGAGATCGCCCCATGCCCGATCGTACGCTGTACGTTTCACTTATGGTTCAGTAGAATCTTAGAAGGTCGGTTTGCAATATGCCATATACTGTTCCGCGTGCAGTAGCAGCCACGCTCATTACTTTCACAGCAGTGAAGAATACAGAGCTGTATTTTTTGTTTCCCTGTGAATAGACCAGGACGTGTTGACAACTAACCCAATTGAGCCACCCCGGGCTTTGAAGGTATTGATGACGCGCCGGCAACTCCTCTTGCTGCTCGTTTATTGGTCAAGCAACCACGTCAAGAGATATACGTCAGCCTCCACGATAGTGGACGTTTCATTAGAATCTTCCTCTTTGAGACCACATTCTGGAAAAAAACACTGGGGTTAAATTTCGATTGTATATGCAAACGGGTAGTTTGTATTAACTCTTTTAGGTTCGTAACATCGAAAAGCTCAGCATGCGTATCCAAATCTGCCTGTCTTGCGCCATCCTCTGCCGGATAGTGCCCTTCCAGTACGCGTCTAGTTCATCTCTCCACCATCTCGCCGGTCTTCCTCTAGATCGTTTCCCTTCGTAAAGTCTCCAGGTTGTGATATGCGATGTCCATCGGTCATCTCCTAGTCTGCTGATGTGCCCTGCCCAGGTCCACTTCTGTCTTCTGATTTGTTCTATCACGTCTATGACCTTTCTCTGTTACCCAGATGTTTGTTTTTCTCTCCCAATATGTGATGTTAACATTTTCTCTCCCAATATATGAAGTATGTTGTTAACACACTTCTTTCCGTCTTTGTTTGTGCGGCTGCTAGTTTGTTCTTTGCTTAGATGGTGAGTACCCATGTTTCCGCGCCGTATGTCATCGCTGGAAGTACGCATGAGTTGTACACTTGTCTCTTCAAGCAGGTTCCAAAGTTACCCTTGAAGATGTCGCGGTGTTTGGCGAATGCTGTCTAGCCGGCATTGATCCTTCTTTGAATCTCCTTGTCTTGATTTTTGTCTCTGATACTGTATCGCTGTCCCATATAGACGTAGCTTCCAACATTCTCTATCTGTGTTGTGTTGATATATATTGGTGTGTCATTTTCTAGCATCATTTTTGTCTTCGAAATTTTCATCTTCAGACCTTGTTTTTCACTTTCATCAGCTAGCCCCTGCATCATTTTGTTGTAGTTCTTGCGGTGTAGTAACGTAATAACGCATATAAGTGTGTCATCGGCGAAGCGAAGACAGATATTCTCGGTCTATCCCCAAGCCTCTGGTTTCCCAGGTCAGTCTTCGGAATATGCTTTCGAGTGTTGCCGCAAACAGCTTGGGCGATATAGTGTCACCCTGCCGTACACACACACACACACACACACACACACACGCACGCACACACACGCACGCACACACTCACACACACACACACACACGCACACACATTCATCTAACCATGGCGCTGGTTAATCATTACAACACTCAATGAGATTTAGAAAACTTCGAAAAAACTCTATAAAAACAATTACAATTAATGTGTCATTCATTACAAATTACACAATTACAATTTACCCCAACACAGAGGGCAGGGTAAACAACGACGGGTGGTCTAAATAAGAAACTATCGTTTAGAAAACGGGCAGTTGGAATTCAACGTGATTT
Source organism: Escarpia spicata (assembly GCA_963995525.1). Classification (NCBI taxonomy): domain Eukaryota; kingdom Metazoa; phylum Annelida; class Polychaeta; order Sabellida; family Siboglinidae; genus Escarpia; species Escarpia spicata. Next base: position 3,827,875 of record OZ023214.1, on the reverse strand, counting down.
ATGACAATACGACAGCCAATATTACACATAGACGTGAGACCTTCCAGAATAGATGTCTCCGCAAGATGTTAAGAGTGGTTTGGCCTAACAAAATCTCCAACAAAGAGCGTTGCATCGCAAAAACAGTAAAACATAAATAACAACCCACGTAAAGAGGCGGAGATGGAGATGGCTTGGACATGTTTGCCGAATGCCCCCTGTAGCACTCCTCAAGCCAACCCTACAACTGTCAGGATGCAGACGGGAAAGGGAGACGTGTCTGTCCAGTGTAGACGTGGAGAAGAACCACCGAGGAGATGACAGCGGGCAGTTTAAAACGTAAGTTCTTATACAGCGCAATATCCAGTCTTCATGACTGCCCAAAGCGCTTTACACGTTTCTCCCTGACAGACCTGTTCAATAGAAAACCACCTCAACTTCTCTGGGAAACATTCGGCAACGCTGCAATTAATGCGCGAAGACTATTCGTACACAAATATCCACTACTGTCTATAGCCAGGTACTCATTCATACAGATGAGGAACTGCAGCAATGTACAGTGAGCAACCTGCCCAAGGTTTTACACGCCAGCACAGAATTCGAACCCGGGTTCTCTCGATTGAAACTCCGATGTTCTGTCCACTGTAACAATACGCTTCCAGTGTGACCTAGGACACTACCACAAACAGACAACAGTAGCGTCATTGCGTTAGTTGTTGAAGCCATACTGACGAGGATTGATTGAGTGTTCTGATACTGCTCGCATTACACAATGGTGAATACACTACCGCAATGGAATAAGAACAGGAACGTGTTTATTCGACAGAATGAGATACGGTACGCTTCAGTGAAATACAATATACTGCGAATGTGTTCGCAATTTCAATTTAACAACGATGTAAAGTATAAGAGTAGCATGGAGCATAACGCAACTTTTGGGGCATAACTCACACCCTCTTACCGACTCGACAATATTTTTTTATGAATTCGAGATAACCAGACAAAGCAGTTTTTTCCGCACAGTTATAATACGGTCTCCGATTACAAAATATATGGAACAGTTTTAGTTGAACGTTTGTTCTCTACAAATTATGAAAATGGTCATCATAAAAGTGGCTTAGTGGACAGTAACCTGGACAGGAAACCGAAACAAAGTGTTCGGTTACATTATTACATACATTAAACAAATATAGTTTCATAGTTGCGATGAAAGTTGCATGTGCGTGCGATGAAATAAATACTATGTAAACGATATGTGTTTTATAGTTTACCTTGTGGGGTTAAAAGTGTAAGTACTAGTGGGTCAAAACGCACAGGGTGGGGTTAAAGGTGTAAGTACTAGTGGGTTAAAACGCACAGGGTGGGGTTAAAAGTGTAAGTACTAGTGGGTCAAAACGCACAGGGTGGGGTTAAAAGTGTAAGTACTAGTGGGTCAAAACGCACAGGGTGGGGTTAAAAGTGTAAGTACTAGTGGGTCAAAACGCACAGGGTGGGGTTAAAAGTGTAAGTACTAGTGGGTCAAAACGCACAGGGTGGGGTTAAAAGTGTAAGTACTAGTGGGTCAAAACGCACAGGGTGGGGTTAAAAGTATAAGTACTAGTGGGGCAAAACGCACAGGGTGGGGTTAAAAGTGTAAGTACTAGTGGGGCAAAACGCACAGGGTGGGGAATATCATGGTTTCATATATGTTAACAGGAAAGTGAATAAATGAGTGACAAAAATCTCGCTATGCGTTCGGGTTTGTAATAAGTACATTAATTCAAACACTTTTGTGGAACCTCATATAAATGACTGGTTAACTAATAATCCGAGTCACGATTTATAGAAACTGTCAATAAATTAGTTCAACAGAGATAATGAACTAGTTGACCCATAAAATGCATTAGAAATACATCGAAAACATTTTCTAATGAGTTGATTTCCCCAAAAAAATTAATGTGTTGTTCGCTAACATGAAAGCCACACGTATCATTGTAGAAACAATATATCTATTGCAAGAAGGTTACATATAAAACACGCAATTATTTAAGCATAAGCCAAGGACCCTCTGCGACGATGGGAGTTAAAGTACTTTGGTGACAGTTATTTGTTTGTTTGTTTGTTTGTTTAAAATGCGGCGACGGAGATGTATGGGTCTATTTTAACCACACCCATGTGAGCCCCAAAGCCAAATCTGACGTCTTCCGTAATTGGCATTGCTGTATCTGCGAATGCCCTGTGAATAAAAAAACCGGTCATCGCGTGTGTTAGCACAACTGTCATTTATCAGGCGCATATTATTACTCAACAAGCTGTGAAATGCAAATTGTCAGCACCTAGACTGCACCACGTGACATAGCCCCTACAAATCGCCTGCAGGTTTGAGCACTCCACCCGGCCGTCGGTAGACACTTGAACTAGAGTTACTAAACTAAGGCGAACTCATAAAGTTTGTCGACATCGAGGAATCGGCCAAGCTACGCCGGCACCCAAAGGGGCCTGGCGCCCGGTGCGCCCACATGAACACACGCGCACACAGCCAGGTGTGATAAAGGTAGGCGACGTCGCCGCCGGTTGTCCGTGCCACGTCGAAGCGACGATGGCCGGCAGCCAATAGGGCGGCCGATACCTGTCGCACGGTACGGCCGTTCTGAGCGAGTGCACACACGGCGGCAAGACGGCCACAACACGACACAGTCGGGGCGAAGACGACACTCGAGAGCAGTGGCTGTGATCGTAGTAGCAAGTCGTCGAGCGACCGAGTAGAACGAGCCGTGCGGTGCAGGAGGACGCTGCCGTGAACTTCGTGGCCCGCGATGGCCGCTCCGTCCCACGTTGTCATCCTGTTCTGTGCCACGGCCGGACAGAACGGAGAAAACCTCGGCTCTGACGAGGAACAGATTGTCTTGTTCGTCTACCTGCTGTATGACGTTATCAACAACAAAGTAAGTTAACGAACTTCCGTGGCTTTTCAAACTTATCGGGCCGGGCCGCGCCGCCGCCAACAGGTAAATAAATAGCTTTGTTGGTCATATTGAATGTAGGCCAGCGTGTGTGGCGTGTGTGACTGCGCCGTCGCGAGTGCGGCTCTAGTGTTTCAAAGTCTATTATTCTACCTGTAAGTGTGACGGTATCTCCGCTACAGCCCACACGGCCCGAATATGGCCGCCCGTTTGTGTATCACACTGGGCCGTCTTCGTGCAGCCGTAGCAGTCTATAAATATTCCTTCTCGCAACGCCCTTTATTGTGGCATGTCCACGGCATTCTTAACCCTTTCAACCCGCCCCACGCACACACCTACGCACATACACACGCACGTACGCGCAATCACACACAATACGTGACCATAACATATGCTATGGTACTTCTACGGAGCGTTTTGAGTGGACATGTGAGTAACATATGGAACGTTTGCCGAATGACGTGGCACAGGGCTAAGAGAGTTGTACAGCTGTGCCGCGAACACACACCGATTTGCTGTGTCAACATGGCAAAGTTTCATTATGTTGTCTTAAGGACAGCATGATTATTCTGCACCATCGATCACATCCATGTTCTTCCTGTAATCTAACCCGGAGAACGGTGTAAAAATCGTATCTGATGGTTCCGCTTCAGTGAACACAGCCGAGGGCATACTATGGAAGGCACCATGACATATCTTGAAGCATTATATCCTGTCAGAAATGTTCGCGTTCGGTGGTTGTACGTTAGAACGTCGTTTTCTGTTACGTCCATTTGCATATGGGGAGTCTTGTATATAGACCCTCGACGTGTCAACGGTTTTTGCCAGGTGCATTGGTCATTACTCATATCTCCGGTATGACGCATGCGCGTGAGATTACGACATGGAACGTACTATTTCAACAATACACTAACACACACACACACACACACACACACACACACACACACACACACACACACACACACACACACACACACACACACACACACACATATATATATATATGTTTGTGTATATATATGACGCATGCGCGTGAGATTACGACATGGAACGTACTATTTCAACAATACACTAACATATATATATATGTTAGTGTATTGTTGAAATAGTACGTTCCATGTCGTAATCTCACGCGCATGCGTCATACCGGAGATATGAGTAATGACCAATGCACCTGGCAAAAACCGTTGACACGTCGAGGGTCTATATACAAGACTCCCCATATGCAAATGGACGTAACAGAAAACGACGTTCTAACGTACAACCACCGAACGCGAACATTTCTGACAGGATATAATGCTTCAAGATATGTCATGGTGCCTTCCATAGTATGCCCTCGGCTGTGTTCACTGAAGCGGAACCATCAGATACGATTTTTACATCGTTCTCCGGGTTAGATTACAGGAAGAACATGGATGTGATCGATGGTGCAGAATAATCATATATATATATATATATATATAGTATATATATGTGTGCCTTACACTGTGAGCAACACACACACACACACACACACACACACACACACACACACACACACACACACACACACACACACACACACACACACACACACACACACACACACACACACACACACACACACACACACACACACACACACACACACACACACACACACACACACACACACAATAGCAAACTGTACTTTGAAAACATGTAGTGGATAGGTATAATCAGTCATAACCAACTTCTTAGAGAGCAGCCCAAATGTACATCTTTACTTTCGAAGTGAATGTTTTACTCAGGGACCTACAGGTGAGGTTGTGTACATGTTTCTACACGCTCATGTCATTTCTTTAAAACAACGTACGTCATTAGCGCTGCCGTGTATAATTAAGGGACAAACGGAGAGTACGTTTTACCCGCGGCGTTTGCGACTATTACGGCGCCGGTTCGGTCTAGTGGCTACGCTCCGTCAGGCTACTTTACCTGGCGCGCTAAATCATGCATTGTGTGCACTCCTATGGCTCGTGGACGTGTCACCGGTTGACAGTCGCTGGCTGCATTTTCACCCCCAGCCAGTTGGTGCGACTTGTTGAACCTCACAGTAACGCAACTTCCTACTAAGGCGCGCGCCGTCTATATAGCGAGTACACGCGGCGGAGTTGACCCGAATAACTCCGTCTCAATAGATGTTGTGCGTACACGTTCGGGCATCGGACGCACACAGAACGATTAATTAAGTGACAATATTCTAAGACATAGGTATTTTGTTTTGAGGAAAGTTGGAGAAAGTGACAGGCTGTAAGTGGTCCCGCGGGGGTTGTTTTGCTGGAATGCAGCTCAGTGCATGAACGGTGTCATTCACTGCATCTGCCGCCACTTTTAAACAATGGTGGTCAAGACAAATGCTAATTGTGCTGTTTATGAGCAGATCAACAAACTGTTCAAACCGCGCCAATGTATTAATTGTAGATTGTGACCTACAACGTACAACATAGCAAGCACTAAGCAAACATTTCTTATAGTTGTATACAACAGTTATTAAATGGTCCTTTTGTTCCGTTGGAATGCCGATTTAAACAACAAAAGTACACGCCACAATATTGTGTCATGGGACACGTCTCTTTATAGAGATACAGACAGGCGTTTCAGGGCATCTTGTTATTTCGTGAAAGGGACTTAAGGGAATGACTATTTGCCTAGTATCTTAATACACATTTTGTGTCAAAACTAACACCTGGAATGTGCGATAAGAGACGAAACACGCCACTCCTTTTTACGGTGACCTTTTTACCTGTGCACTTGTCTGGAGAAATCAACACCGCACACAGCTGTCACGTGTCGTCTGGTGTGGATCCGTGTCTACAATATATTATATCTCTAAGTCGGAAACAAAAACGAGTGTTACCAGATATACGTGTACGTCCTCGAAAAAATTCCATGAACGTTTCGTTGAGTATTGTCCATTCAAGATAATTTACAAAAGACGGTAGTAGTCCCGTGTTACTGATTTCCTAGTACTATTTCAGAAATACTTAAATTAAGATGGCAACTTGCCTTCGCGCCAGATTGCACAATGCTCGATATGGGCAAAGCGTTTGTGTTCTGGTCAGCTGGCAAGGTGTTCTGGTCAGCTTTAAGGTTACTGCTGGATGCTGACGTCTACACCAATCTGTCATACATGCGTTTGTTTGTTTTCAGCAAGTTGTGTCCATTGTGTGCTGCCGTGTGCCCGGATTTCATCGCACCCCTCCCCCATCGCACCCATCCCCCATCGCACCCATCGCACCCATCCCCCATCGAACCTCTCCCCCATCACACCCTTCCCTCATCGCACCCCTCCCCCATCGCACTCATCCTCCATCGCACCCATCCCCCATCGAACCCCTCCCCCATCGCACCCATCCCCCATCCTTTTCTTTGGTTTCCATTCTATCGTTCTGCTGATACACCCGTTGTTACGTGAATGAATCGTTTATTGAACGAATTAATCGTTTATTATAGAAAGCTTTGATACGGTACATTCGATGGTACATTTTATACAGACATTTTCATAGTTTCTATAAGGAGGGTATTGAACTACGGGTGGCTCAATTTCCCTCTCAGTGCATGCAATACATATGTAATACCATGGTCGTACTTTAGTAAATATATATATATATATTGTCGGAATTTATAGATTTCAATGGGAATGTACAGAGCATAGTGAAATAAAATATGTTACAAAAATAAAATATGTTATAGAATATTGCATACCCTACATCAATTCGAGAACATATTCTATAAAAAAAACATCCGCAAATGCCTGTTGAATAATCTATCGAATATTTGACAAAAGGTATATTTACACAAATATGTTAACTAATATAATTTAGCAATTTTATAAACTATACATTTTTAACATATTAAAAAGAGTTTCCATCGAAATACGTCAGCGTGGATAATGCAAAGTAGGCCTAATCCATTGTTTACCTTTATATTATCCTCTTGAGAAGTGCTTCGTAATATTTGCACAGGGGATTGGATTATCTTGTTTGATATTGAGGTAAGTCATCAGTAAATAACACGCTTTTATCTAGGAAATTCACACTGTGGATATAGCAAGAGTTCTCAAGGCTAGGTGGCAGGAAGTCGGCGTTTTGTTACGTGATACAGTGATCGCTTAATTTACAAAACACGATAGGCGCAGCCGAATTACAATGTGTCCCAAGTTTGACCTCTGTAAACACGAGCTGTATAGAGCCTACCTGTTTATGTTACAATGTGCAGGCGTAGCGTTTAAGTATCTGGAGTGTTATGCGGTGGCGGTTAATTGTGTCAAACGGGCCATCCCTAGACGCATCAATATGCTGATTAGCATAAATGTGACAGCGATTTATGTCATCGGGTTTTTGCAGCGGTTTATTAATTTATCTATAGGTCTGTTTGAAGAAGTGAGATAAGTTGCATGTCGTTCTCCACACCAATTACATGGAGACTGGTATTAAAATGTATGCACGAACTTAAGTATATGCTTGGTACCTGTTACGCATGAGTTCCCTTGCACGTCGTTCTTTGAATCTATTGGTGTTAAACGCAGGCAATTACAACGCGCGTGATTGTGTTGAGATTAATGTGGAATGGCTTGAACACGCTATGGCATAATTACTGGTGTTTCTTAACATTAAAGTGCAGAACTATGCTATCAGTTTGACCATATCAAGGCAATAAAATATTAATGATGTAGTTTTCCACGAGGTATTTCGGGCGATCGTTGAATCCATCGAGCCATAACGGTAACTAAATCGGTTGCTAAATTCAAACTTATCTAAAGCGACGGGTTTCATTGGGTCGCATTCCCTGCGTGGACCGTGTCGTTTTCGCTAGTGATCGGATTAGAGAAAACACAAAGGTGTTTACAACAATCGTGTAGATATGTTAAAACCTTAGACAACGTGGACAGCTGTTAACGTTATCTGGTAGTTCTTGTTGACTACCACGCGTTAATTTTAAACCGGCTTGTCCATGACCAAAGAAGATACAGTTTTGTATCGTGGTGAAAAGGCGACCGCGCGGAGAAAGAAGTTTAATAATATGTTCTTAAAACTAGAATAACTATGTTGCATGTATACTGACCGCAAAAAAAGCGTTAACTGTGCTTGAAACTTTGTTCGCAATGAATATTTTTCGCCTGCGAAATAAATGTGAACCTGCCATTCGGATAAATAACTTTATTAGCAACAACAATGGACGCCATTGGACGTTCAGCGCAATCGCGATGTTCCCACAACGAATTCAGCCAACTTCCTCTTGACAATTACCAACATGGCTGATTCTGTACATCCTCCCTTTAAAGAGAGCCAGTAACTACCTCTACCCTGAATTAACGGGCGTGGTAATTTGTAACAGGAAAGCTGCTGTGTTATATATGGGAAAATGGAACATCGTTGAACATCAAAGAGTATTGCAGTTAACTCAGCCCGACTCGGCTGTGTTGCCAATGAAGCTTGTTTTGAAACTGGATGTTTTGTTTACTATTTGAACATGCTCCGGGGTCGTACCTTTCAAATTGCGAACGTTGTTACGGGCTTACTTAACACAATTTGGCTCGCAGTATACATTCAACATAGTTAGTATAGTCTTTAGAACATTACACTAATTAATTAATTAAAAACTTGGAACAGACAATCCCACCATTAATCTGTCTGAAGCTAACCGGAAGTGACGTATTGTCCCCGCAGGTCAATTCCCTCCAGTTCCACCATGTGCGACCAGTCACGGACGACATCTCGGAGACACTGCTCACGGAAGAATGCAAGATCCAGACGGGTCTCTCGGAGGAGGCGATCAAGCACGCGCAGCCCCTCGAGCAGGTCCTGGAGGAGGTACGTGGCCGGCTGGCTTAATGGGACGCGGTAGCGTAGTGTTATAACACCTGGCTCTTAATTGGGAGACACTATTGTTGTCGTTTCGTAGTTTGGTTGACCACACGTTGCCTCGGTTCACTCGGCTGTATAAACGAGCACGTGGTTGTAGCTTGTGGTTGATGTGTGTAAAGGAATCCTCTTCGTGTACTAATTCAGTAAATTGTGGCTGTACTTGTTTGAGTGTGAGTCGGTAAGATCACGAAATAACTTAATTAGCACAGACCGGTCTAATTGTTTTCATTTCCAATAAACACACGGATACGCTGTACAATTATTACAACTCACAATGCAGTGACGTAAGCATTTCTTACTATAAACCATCAACCTTCTCTTGGCATAACTGCAGCATACCTACGCTTTTTGTTTAGTTACACACCAACACGCACATGTTACACAGTAGTAATGTCGAACTGGCGGTGCAAGGCTACACTTGAAACTACATTTATTGACTATATATTGAATGTTGTCTATTGACTAAACCCGTCAAACTTTATAGCACTCTCCGTCTGATAATTATATTGGCGTTACGTCACGTTTACACCAACCATTCAACCCCTGGTATGTCGGGGCCTACTCAAAAATATGTAGTTGCAAGATCATACTTATTGTCATCTCATCTTTAATTGGATCTCAATGCGTTAAAGTAAACATTATGGGTGGTAAATGTTCTGGCCGATTCACACCCGTATAATGGGCGTAGACCTATGGAGGTCCATTAGTGCAAATGAACTGGCCGCATAATTAGTGAGAAGACCGCCTAGCGCAGCAGACAATCATCTTAATCATATTAATAATACTATTACAGTATTAATTAGGCCAAATACAACTTTCACGAAGTTCCTTGTAACCCTAGGGAGCTTGAAGCGAGATTCCGTGTAAATAGCAACTGCACCGATCGCTGTGTATCTGTTGTATTTAAAATGTCCCATTTTCTAGACTATAACATTGTCATGGTTATGATTTCACCCAGGCGGCCACTTGGGTCAAACTATGCTGGTTCTAATCATCACCGCCAGACGTCTATGTCCCTCAGTGACATTTATAATTCTTCACGCTCCAAATCGACATCCTCCTTGTTGCAGTTAATAAAGGTAAACGCTGGTTTGCTTTGGTTTGTTCTACTCTGTGATCGTCAATTAATCGTTGTGTATCTTGCAGTATTCAACAATTTACTAGCGTCATTTTAGCCAAGTATATAGCTACATTTAAAGTTTTGTTGAAAATGGCATTGTGATTTTGTTTTACCAATTATTTCGTGTTGTGCGTAATGTCCGAAGTTCAAATCAAACGCACACATTCTACACACAAAAAGTACAAGTTACAGCAGCTCTTGAGACACGTTTAGTTATCCAGAACTCCCATAAAGTTGCACGTAACGTAGTTAACGAATGACTGTATTAATGTTACGCAATCATCAATCGATGATTGGACAATGTCCACCGTGGCGATATGTGTGTTGACCATTCGAGTGTCCAAGTCGATGTCTCAAGTAAGTTTTGAGATCCACTTCGCCGTAAACCTACCCGCAGTGTACACGGTTGAATAACACCACACGTGGAGTCATTCGGTGCAGACACACATCGGTCCGCTCTACTCCTCGTCCAAACTTTGAATAATTATTATAAAATGTCGCGTTTAAGGGACCCGACGGTGTTCACACGATTTAACAATGCTATGTATCCAATAATATACCAATGACAGTCTTGGGGATATCAGTAAAATACACGCAACTTTTTGTAGTTACAAAATAATTGCTGCACTCTTTATGCGCAACCATAAAGTTCCGATAATTTAAGGTTTGGTCCAAAGCCCTGCAATGTCTTTAATGGGTATGGTAGAGCGTTTGTGGTCTGTAAGTGTCATTGTAATTGTTTATGTGACACTATTTCTCAGAAACCCAGGCTTTATCGAGCGGCGATTAAAATTTAAATTGTTTAGCCGTGCTGCGTTTACTATCTGGTCTGGGAGACAGTACCAGTCGCTGACATTCTTTGTACTGACGAGGTATTGACACATTTCTCGGCCAGTTAGAGTGAATATGTAAATGTGGCGATGTTGTTGTTACTTGGCAAGTTGCGCTTTGTCTATACTCTCGTGTCCGTGAGTAATATGTGCGACGTTCCAAGGACTGCATCAACGCTCTATAAGACCTACCATTGTTATTATTGTTACTACTATAACTATTTGAAAGTGGACCACATTTCCTTTCATAAGTCTGTGAGGGAGGGGCAGTTCGGAAAGTCACAAAATGTGTTAAAGATTACGTAGCGGAAGCTGATGTTGTCGTCACCACGTATCACATGAAAATAATTTGATACAATGCTGCCACAAAGCGAGTGCAATGTGTGTTAATATAAAATGACGTTAATCACAAGTTCACTTTGTGACAATCGCACCAAGTACATATTTGTGTGGAAGGAGTTGACCCAATGGTAACCGCAGAACCCTTATGAGACCATGGTCTTTGTGAACTTATGAGACCATGGTCTTTGTGAACTTATGAGACCATGGACTTTGCGAACTTATGAATCCATGGACTTTGTTACCTTATGAGTCCACGGATTTTGCGAGTTTATGAGACAATGGACTTTGCGAGTTTATGAGACCATGGACTTTGCGAACTTATGAGACCATGGACTTTGCGAGTTTATGAGACCATCCTTTAAGTTGTTTTAGGCGGTCTTTATCACAGTCTCTCGGTTAAGGCAGTCGTTGTGTAGCATTAGAATGTGTTGTGTGGCTTCTTCTAACCAAATATATGCCGTCTGGCGACGCAGTTCGAACGGTTCGTGCGGTCGAAAGAGGTGCACCCGGAACACGGCGGCAAGTCGTTCTGTTTCATCACGGACGGACCGCTGCACCTCCGTCTGTGCATGCACCCGGAAGCGTGCAAGAAGAACATCCACCTCCCCGACCACTACTACCGCTACTTCGACTTACGCCGGGACTTCAAGAAATTCTACAAGGCTGACGTCATCAATTGCATCAAAGATATGCTCGAATGTATCCTTTTGTAATGTGATGTTTTGCAAGTTCATGCCACATTGGAGGTTATATGTCACGTAACTATTAGGCATACAGATCAACATATTTGCCAAAAAGAATAATACAAGAACAGTGCAATTTAATACAATTTAAAATAATTAAATGGTGTTATTTATTTGTCTTGTAATAGGCCTACCACGAACATCTTTATTATCTGTGCTGCTCCATTCTGTTTTACCCCACGAAATCACGTGGCTATACCGACTTCCACCTACACAAAACGTAACGCAAGAAGATAGCTGACGTATTACTAGTGCGAACGTTTAGTCGAGGCGGCCGTGTAACGTGGCAACATCGCCATGAATGTCACAGTGAGACACCTGGCGGCGGTCACGTTTTTGTGCTGCCTTGCGGTTGTTGTTCGACGGCGTGATATAACGACGCGACGCCCTTGATTGAACGTGGCTAGTGGACGCGCAACAGCTTCCCGTTGACCATTATTGTTGTAATTAAAGGTAAACTTAATGTAGATGAATTCACATGCAGTGCAACTGCTGTGAATGCTTCGTTATAATTAACGTCGGCCCGGATGGTCTGACCAGGGACGTAGCCACTACTTGGCGGTGGTGGTTAGGCCTAGTCTTTTCAACAGTTCTATAACAACGTCAGGGTTAGAAAATCGAGTGTCTAAATGTATTTCTACGCCACTACATAAATAATGTTATTAATGGAAGGCAACAATATGGCGAGAGTTGCACATTGGTGACGACACTGGAATCGACATTGTGCCTTTTTGCATCAAGTATAGGTTTAATAACTGGAACACATAAAGTATATGTATATAACAATATAGATTATTATAACCACTCCTTGATAACAAATCAACTTGGAATTCAAGGATCACTGCGTGCTTTATGACTATAATTATTATTGTGAAGATATAACATGAACTACTTAATTGTTTAGGCCTAGCTACAAACGGTGCATGTTACAATACTAGAACACATACATGCCGTCATACATAAAACCAAACTTCCGTCACCATGCACCGGTTGGGCCGCAAATCCACTGAACCGTGTGACACCGGATACGTTCGGAAACATTGTCTCCACCTCGATATCATCGACACTCATTGTGTTAATACGACCACACGTATTCGTCAAGATACATTTCAAACGAGCAACACACTCGCCCAAGTATATGTTTCGCCGATGCTCATCATTGCGAACATAAATCAAAACGGCATCAATCACACGATATCATGTTCTCGCGTGTACACGCGATGTGTGGAACACTTCAGTGGTCATTTCTTGTTGCGAGCAACACCACTGCAATGACCAACGACCGTAGATATCGCATGTGCGCTCTTTGGATGTTCTTAATGTTGGTCCAGCTAGTGAAAAGGGTATTAGTATACGTTTAGCTAACATCGACCTGTTTTTATATGCTGGAATAAAAATACTACAACCCGTCAGTTTAATTTTCTTTCATGTAACCTTACGCATTGTTCTGTTATATATTTTTGTATTGGTGCGTTGTGTGTGCGTATGCGTGCGTGAGCGCGTGCGCGCGTGTCTGTATTCAACAATAAATATTTATAGCCTTTTCAACAGTTCTATTTTGTAAACGACCCACAGTTTTGTATTTGTTTATATATTATTGAGAGATACGCTATTTCACCAGTATCCACTCCTTAACTGCGCACCTCGTGCAGTTATTGGACAAGAAGAAGACCATTCTGTGGAGTATGGCGTGCGGCACTGTCAGGAAATGGCCAGCATAATACACAGACTTATCAATGACGGTAAGCAACATATCTACATAATTCTTTTTCCATACTAAATCCACTCCTCTACTGCACACCCGTCGGGCCTACATTTAGACATGTAACCAGAGTTGGTTCTATACATCAATTGCTATGTTAATAATTATGGATAATTACTAAGAGGAACACTGCAAGAACTACCATTAACCACTAAACGGAGCATTTCTACAGTGTTTATTACCGATTTGCAGTTGCACTGGATGAGTTTTCATGGTAGTAACCACGCACTTATTAACAATACACTAATCTGCACTGAGATAACGCGTCATTTCTGCGTAGTTAATAGTGACATGCATACTGATAGATAAAATCAAAATAGCTTTATCAATAAGGTTTGTCGTAGTGGGTCTTGGGAGAATGTTCTATATAATGTTTTTTCTACAGCCGTCTTCCTTAGCCACTGGTATTACACGCTTCATTTGTGTTTGTCTATATACGTGTGCGGGCATACTTGTGCAGCGGTCAAACTGGCTTTAGAAGTTATCATGCATGGGGTACATGAGCTGTTGATGCGGGTATTTTATCCAAGCCTCTATGAACTTACTGCAGGTGATAACATAATTAAATGAATACAATATTTTGTTAACTCGATGTGTAACATATTACTCACAATATTACCTGTTTTTCTTGTTTTTTTGTAGTTGTTGTTGCTTTGTTGTTTTTCCATCCACTTATTGACCCATCCTTAATTGAATAGTAAATCGACACGTCCACTATAAAACAATTTGCACAGCTCTTCGTGAAAACACCATAGCGTTTCTCTCGCCTACTGCTCATGTGTCGTTGTGGTGACGTCACGTCTTTGAGCACCGTTGACTAAGTGTGATAAAATATTTGTCAGAATGTCGTTGTTGCTGAAGTTTGACGTGGGAGGAGATGTTCAATTAAAGGTGATACGCATGAAGACACAAATAGCCACTTGCAACTCTCGTTTCATCAACTACGTGTATAGAACTCTAGCCAGTCAAGGTCATGGTGGACCTATGCAATCAAAATAAACTCCTTGTTAAAACATACTTAGCAACTATGGTCAGTTTTGCAGACTTACTTGACCTTTATTTTATGTTTATGGCGTTTTTTTGTTCTTCAGGTCACCTATTTAGGCAACCAGATGTCGTGAACAGCAGGCTAGAATCAGGAATATGGTAAGTAAATATATGTATTATGTAAACAAATTCACCATATCGGCAGGATTCATTTTCATATTGTTTGATCATTTGAAGGTCATTTGAAAAACAACCCAATCACGTGACATTTTTATTTTATAGAATTAGTTAGACATTGTATTGTCTACAATCAATAGCTGTGAAATTCACTGCTCTTTTCTGTATATAATAATATTGATATGCAGAACGAAACAACATATCAACAATTAAGCAGTCATACTTTTGTTTAGATAAAATCATCCCAACTTGCGCGAATTCACTCATCCGTATAAATGCCTACCTGGTAACAGACAGTGGTGGATTTATACGAACAGACAGCTTTCTCGCACCAATTGCAGCGTGATGGGATGCGTCAATAGAAGTTGATAATAAGGCGAACTAGTGTGGCGGGGACAAAGTGCAATGTGCCTTGAACTACACAAGACGAAGGGACGCGGTATAAATTTAACGCCTTGTTTTAAATGCAAGAAATGCAATACAGCTAAGACAATTGACAGGTCCGTTCTGTTTTAAGAAATTGGTGAGTGCTGGCGTGTTTCTTAAACGTATTTTGTCAATTTAATAAAGAGCGCGCCATGCACCAGGGCGTATAATTTGGCGAGGTGGGAAAACAGGTGACTTGATGGATGTGGACGGTGAATGCATGACACCGATAGTAGTCGAGCATGTGGGTCATGCAGGTCGCCATTACATACCGATTGCTGTGCACGGCTAACTCTAGCAATTCATCGGTAAAATGCGGCGAACCGGGTTCTTTTACGACCTGCTAGAAGTAGGCGGTGGTTAACAATCTATCCACATTAGCATTGGTGTGAGAAAAAAATCCGAATACAAATAAGGCTGTTAACTGGATACATCAATTAGGGTGGGTCTGTTTTAACTGTATATATGTGTTGCGTCAATTGATTACACAAATGGTTTAGATGTGTCGTCTGTGTAAATAGTGTGGGCAAGTCAACTATACAAAAAGGGTAGATCAGTTTATTATACAGATAGAGTGGACCAGTCGACAATGTAAATAGGGTGGGTCACTTTACTATACACATAGGGTGGGTAATTTGACTGTACAAATAAGGCATATCAGTCAACTACACAAATATGGTGGGTCAGTCAATTAAAATAAGGTGAACAAGTCATCTATACAAATGAGGTGTGACTTATATTATACATTGGTATGTCCCTGTTATAACACATTAAGCATTATTTGAACTTGAAAATGAAACATATTCTGTAAGTATTTATTATAAAGGCTTGTCCTGAAAATAATTCTTAGCGCTTTAACATGTCTTAAACTTAATTTAATCTACAATCCATGTGTCTGCCATGTGTATGTTCCACACATAGCAGTGAGTCTTTATTGGGTTGCCTCAAGTAATATATAATATGTTAGTAGTTTAATATGATGTTGCAATGTTTATGGAGCACATTACTGTCTCTTCCTCACACATCAATGAATATGTTATGTGTAATTATGTCCATACTGCAAATGTCGGTTTTTATTATGAAACACATGTAAAATGCACCGGAACCGTTTCAAACTGCATGTTCTATTACAAGTACCGGTGACACTAATCCCTTCCTAACATTGGTCAAATGTTATATTTAAGCCATGTATGTAAAACAAAACATTGGGAACATTCTGATAACACTGTTCAATAATGCTAAAAATGATAAACGTTTTGGGGAAAGGTTTAATTGATGTGCCTAGTAAGTATAATAGTTAGGCAATGTTATCGACGAACGTCTTCACATTTGTTTTATTATAACGCATAACATAATATATTATAACATTCTAGCGATACTTTATAAACATACGATTGTATTATGATGGTATTACATTTAAACCCAGTTTCAGGATTCACACCAAACCTAAATGGATACTGTCAACTTGGTAATTTGAAGTAGATCAAAATCCAAAATTAATTGTTCGCCACTCGAACATATTCCAAGAAAGGGATATTTAAGGTGCATACAGGTAGTACTAATTAAGTCATTAATTGATATTGATTGTTTTCAAATTACGTACTTCAATAAAAAGAAAGGTGTATCGGTTGATTGAACAATGTGTCCCTTAAGGAAACAACTGAACAGCAAAACTGGTGGAGGACAATAAAGAAATATCCGAAGAAAAGCAATCGTCTACATATTTTTTGTTTTAATTAACGTTAACACATAACTTTTATGATTGTTAGTCAATAACAGTGTGGGAATAATATTCTTCTAAGAACGTGTAGAAAACTCTTCCTAGAACGTTCTCTAACGTTACGTCTTGCAGCATTGACTGAACATTTTTAGAATATTGAATTGTTACTTGGTATTTTAACTTTGCGACCTCTAACTAATGCGTGTTTCCCAAGTTATAGTGTACATTGTGTTAATACCACCTTGCTTATTTCAAAATACCAGTAGTAGATAGTTGCTTCTGCAGTGTTCACATTAACGAGACACACATCTGATAAAATCACACACATCGTGACACACTGTGTTCTTAATAGGCGTGGCTTACATAAACCTACAAGCTGCCGACGCCCGCCAGACATCCGCCTTGTTGTGCCTGCTACAGCTGTTGCATGTGCCCGGATAAAGCTCATCATATCGCCGCTTGTGCGCGCTCACAGCTGCTGCCGTCGCAGTTGTCGCGAGATAAAAGAATTTGGTAGAATACTGCAGGAGCTACGTGCAGCACATTAACATCACAATGTTCTGATGACACTATCGGTGATCATGGCAGGGCCATGTGCTACCTGCAGGCTTAGATGTAACAGCCTTGCAGCTATTAACATTGCCGACGTGCAGTGAAAGATGCCAATCGTTTGTAACAGCTTATGTTAAGTGTTGTCGTCTACTGCATTCAGTATGACTGCACCTGGATGCAATAAGCAAATAAATATTCTTCCAAAAGGTTATTCAGAAAAAGACTTCCTGGCGTTCTCTAGAATTCAGAACAAAAACTAACAGTTGGTAAAATGAAATACTTGTTCAACACGCACACGCACACACGCACACACACACACACACACACACACACACACACACACACACACACACACACACACACACACACACACACACACACACACACACACACACACACACACACACACACACGCACGCACAATTATGAAAATAAAATTGGTGTGCGAATGTACCCAGTACATAATATGCCCAGAAGTAGTGTGTGTGTCTGTGTGCGTGTGCGTGTGCGTGTGGTGTGTGTGTGTGTGTGTGTGTGTGTGTGTGTGTGCATATAACACATACGCATTCACGACGCACGCACGCACGCACCCACACACAAACACACACACACACAATGTTCTGATACAAAAGAGCTATTCAACAAATATATTGAACCCATCCATTACCCCGCTGTGACAGCGTCAACAGCGGGGTAGTGGGTGGGTTCAATATATTTGTTGAATAGCTCTTTTGTATCAGAACACTGTGTGTGTGTGTGTGGACACTTACTAGTATGCCATTCCCGCCGTGAAAATGGTCAATGAAGTCCACCATATAGTTACTGCCTTGACATGGCAAGATTCATGTGGTCGTTTCTGCGACTGACAAAGCATTGCACGTTACTGCCCAGCTGGCCGGTAGTTTATATCTTTGATACACAAAGGTGTGTCGTTCAGAGAAGCCTGGGATCGACTGAAGTAGGTCAGCTGGGGATCATAGAAATGGGTCAACTGGGGTCATTGGAATATATCAACTGAATACGTTTGTGATTGTTTTGTTTGCAGCAATAAGAATGATGTTGTTGATGACGATACTGTCATCAGGGCCCGTGGGTTGCCTTGGCAGTCGTCTGATCAAGACATCGCCAAGTTCTTCCAAGGCTTGAATGTGGCAAAGTACGTTTCATGACACATTATGATTAAATTTATTTTTTACAAAGATGACATTACACAATTACAAACAGATAGATAACTACTAGACTGAGAAATGTCACGTATATATCTGCGAAGTCTTGTTCATAAAACCACCCATTATGCTGTCAAATGTGTAGATCGTGTTGCCTTATACAGAGGTTACCGGAAAGAGTAAACATCTGGATACATTTCCTTGGTATCTCAGCTGGTTTTCCTTTTCCCATCAATATTTGCGCTGTGTCATCTAAACAGTTGGTAAATAAATAGAAAACAGCAACACAAATTGGAACAGCAGTAGATCAGAACAACAGCAGAACAGGACAAGAGCAGATCAGAACATCAGCAGAATAGAACAACAAAACAGAACAGCAACAGATCAGAACAACATTAAACCAGAACAGCATATCAGAAGAGCAGCAATGTGGCCTATGTTTGTAGTGTTGACTGTTATAATACACGTCTGACGGAACTGTCGTTTGTAGGGGCGGCGTGGCACTGTGTCTCAGTCAACAGGGTCGGAGGAACGGAGAGGCACTGGTGCGGTTTGAGAACAAGGAGAACCGGGACCTGGCACTTAGGAAACACAAACACCACCTCGGCCAGCGGTATATCGAGGTGTATCGAGCCACTGGCAAAGACTTTGTCAACGTTGCCGGAGGTACGTCCCGCACCATCACTATGATTGCACGTCACAATTTCAATCGATCATTCATCTCTCTATCCCGTTTCTGCTACATAACTGTAGCTCCCTTCAACAGATATCAAGCTGTCCATAAATGATAGAACAAGTACTACATATTCTCTATCATTGTGTTTCACCTGTAGCTGCAGTGGTCGTTAAATAGGTATGGGTACTTCAACGTGCACACCACAGAAGGTGTTCAAACATATCCGTGTTTGCAGGTAACAGTTCCGAAGCCCAGGCATTCTTGTCTCGACACAGCGAACTTGGAGGTCAGGTGATCGTGCGCATGCGTGGTCTGCCCTACTCAGCCACTTCCGAACAAGTGGTAGGTAAATCACATGGCGACAGAAACCATTGTCACTAGAGTTCTAGCAGTTGTGCAATGTGGATAATTAGTAACGCTCGACGAATTAGATTAAATAATATATCTCGTTGCTTGTAATATCCATTACAGGGAAAGTAATGGATATTACAAGCAACGAGATATATTATTTAATATAATTTGTTATGGGTAAGATTGCACAATCTCCAAGGTAAAGAAGTGCAGCATATCGGTGGTCATAGTTATCCTCTTACTGGTTGACAGCAGGAAAACTGTCTATGAGAAATATATAGTCACCTCCTCCATTTGCACGTTATACCTATGACACTTTGTAACTCTCCCCGCTTCTGGCCCATTGTTATCTTCACGGGAACTGTTTTCGGGAAATGTATCTCTACTTCCGTTTATTAGATGATATGACAAATATCATAGTTCTGATAAGAATAGTTTTAATATAATTTATTCTTCCGACGTGATGAACATTTTCACAAGGTATGCACTAATGTTGTCAAAGTCTTATCACTAGCATATTGCAGTACTCTTGTCAAAATACTATCAGTGACACACTGTATTAGTGTTGTCAAAGTCATATGACTGACACACTTTATTAGAGTTGCTTTTACGCACTATATGCGTGTTGTCAGCGATACGTGCACACACTGAATCATACTCTAGAAGCACTTAACTCGTACTAAATAACTTAAATGACTAAAGTGGATGTATTTTCGAAACGGCAGCGTTTCTAGAATGTGGTATGACCTATTTCAAACATAATCACCAGAAAGAATCATACGTGGGAAGCGCGTGTGAAATTTAATTGTATTAAAAACACATATTAAGTCTATAAATCATGTGTCATTATGTATTTATAAAAAAAGCTGTACTACCAAATATTACTTGTGAATAATGGCCTCCTGTCAGATGTCACCTCCTCCTATGTTTGCGCCGACGTGGATCGATTCTGAAAGCGTTGGCGGCTATATTCTTTCAGTGTCTCCGTCTCAACGACTGAGCTAGTTTAGCTGACTCGGCAGGCAGCACGGGTAAGTGAAGTCGTCCGGTTGCACTGGCCTGTCGCACGGCGTCGTGTTGTGAGCAATGGAGGCTCCGCTACGATACGTGGCACCTCACACAACTCTCGGGTTCTTCCTCTCACACCCCCCTCGTGTCCTCTCCTCGGCAGCTGGGTTTATGTTGTTCACACCCGGTGTCACCGTCATGGCGATGGCGGTGGCGCCCCTAATTGGGCTTGCAGGCGGTGTCTTCATTTTGGCCACTCTGTGGCGCAGGTGGAAGGTTCGACGGCACGGGACTGGTTGTAGAACTGGGCTGGGGAGGAGCCGACAAACATGCTTGTCTATTGTGACGGTTCTGCACTGAGGTTTGGGACGACGACGATGACTCATTTGTATATTAGTTACGGACAGGGTATACTCACTGCTTGTGGTGCTGGCTGTAGTAGATTGCGCTAGATGTGGCTGCATGTGTAACATCCGTGTACGGTTCTGTCGTCTGCTTGCAGCTGATGTTCTTTCGAAGCGGCGACAATCCGTGTGAGGTGCTGGATGGGGAGAATGGTTTACTGTTTGTCCACCAGGCGGATGGGCGAGCGACGGGCGATGCATTTGTGCTCTTTGCCAACGAGGACGAAGCAAACAGGGCTCTGTCTAAACACAGACAGTGCATCAGTACACGCTATATTGAGCTGTTCAAGAGTACGACTGCAGAAGTTCAACAGGTAAAGACACAAGCGTGTGTACAGTTGCATATCATAAACATTTATGGAAATATACATTATTATTATTTTTTTTAATAAAATATAATTTACAGTAAAATATGTCATAGACAAACATAAAATACTACACATTCTGTAGAGTTTTGTAGTGTAGAATATTTATACACAAATATCCACAACAATCCTACAGAATAATCTATGGACGTTACATAAACCTCTACAATACTACTGATTATATAACAGTATATTGTAGGTCAACAGAACGTTCTACAGAAAACCATTTGCACAAATCCTACGGAATAACCAATACAATTATTGCTTTATAATTGTATTACTTTGTTGGATTTTATATGTCTTGTGAATCACTGCCTACTACTACATGTCGGTATTTCATGCATGTTTAGCAAAGACAAACCGATGATCAATTTCGATGCAGGCCTACCTCTGACTAGAGGGAGAAAGGGAAAACAACAAATTATATTTAACGATTTGTTTGAAAACCGTTGAAATTGATTTTGTATAATACATTATTAAAGACTATTTTTTTCTGGCTGGCCTTCGTACAATTTTGCAGTTTGTAGCAGTGAAATTTTTAGTGATAAAGACATTTTTATTGTTGTATTTATGCTCTATTAGAAAACTAACATATTCGATCTATTTGTTTAATTAATTCAAGCACTTTATTTATTTAGTTATATTTTAGATAATATAACGTATTCTTGTATTTTTTGTATATATGTAGCTAAAGTTTTATTTGCATGTATTTGTCTAACTTAAAACAAATCTACTTATAATGTTTTGTTAGCGCCATTGAGCAGGTGTTTCACACGAAAACATAACCCATTACACATGTTTAATAACAAGAATAAATAATAACATAAATAAATAATACATTATAATATTTATGTTGACGAAAGATATATTTTGCAGGTGCTCAACCGCAGCTTGGACCCTCGCACACCCTCAGAGCTGCCGGACACGCACATGTCCCCTCTCATCTCACACCTGCCGACGTCACCCCTTCCTGGGGTGATTCTACCTCAGCAGCTCATCACGAGCGGGACCCAAAGGGACTGTATCCGGCTGCGCGGTCTGCCCTTCGAGGCAAGCGTCACGGACATCCTCACCTTCCTCGGGGAACACTCGAGAAACATCGTCTTCCAGGGCGTGCACATGGTCTACAACGCACAGGTTGGTTTCATAGTAGATAGGTTATTTGCGTTTACTTTTGTTATGCAGAAAAACAATGTTATTCGATAAGGTCTTTAAGTTACTTGTCGTGATCCTGTCTTGTGTTCAACGGGACTTCACGCTGCCTTTACGCGTGCGCTGTTCGGTTGTCACGTAACGCCGTTGGTTATCGTAATATGACCGTACTTCTGTGCAGATTGCGGGAACACTGTAATGATGTGATGTTACAACCATAGTTGACTACTGTGTTCTTCATGTGTTATAGTTAGTTGTGTAGTTGTGTGGGGCATTTCAAAGTTGCACAAAATTATAACTATTGCGATTACATATAGAATATGCCAGCAGAGCTTGAAGAGCTTCTAAATAAAATAATACGCTTTGGTGTTGTTTCTCTGAAGCTCTCTGGTAACCGGTTTTTGTTACAGTCATGTCTCTGTCTGCAACAACGTCATCACGTTGACTGATGTGGCTTTACATTCTTGCTTCTGATCATGTTAGAATGTTGGCTCAATAATTTAAAGCCTCCAGTTTTCTGTCAGCAATGATCATATCCGAACGCTAACTACTGTATTATTAAGCTATGTTGAATTATTTTATACTTGTTATCTGTTCTCATTTGTGTGATGTTCTAAATGAGTACATCGATGATTTGTAAGATTGAGTAAACGTCAATATTATGCCTGTATATATATTTCTAATGTTTAGGAAATATTCTAAGTGGAAGATACAGTGCGTACGTAAAGCATGACAGCAAAAGTAGCATAATTGTTCTAATGTGTTATGTTCTTTGTCCTCGTTCTCTTGTACAGGGGTGAAGTGTAGCTCTTGTTCTGTGGAGCTCTTCTTGCAACTGCTGCCCTCCGCTACTCCATAAAGCTCCTCCCACCACCTTACATCTATCTACATTCGACTTTCTCAAATCCATCTTCACGTAGTCATAACTCCTCAGCTGTGTCAACCCCATTTCCACGCTGCCCTGGCCCTGATGTTTCTCCGCCTCTGTTCTCAAGAATTTGAAATGTTTATCCAAGACTGACAGTATCCGCTGCAGGGCACACCGTCCGGGGAGGCGTTCATACAGATGGACAGCGAAATGGCCGCCGAGACAGGGGCACTACTCAAACACAAGAAGTTCATGTTCATCGGCAACAAGAAGCGGTACATCGAAGTGCTGCAGTGCTCCGGCGAGGACATGAACCTCATCCTGACAAACGGCGTCACGTCTCCGATCGTCACCAACATGTTGCCGCCCGCCTTGGCCGCTGCACCGACGGCGGTGGCTGCCCCGGTGATGCAGCGACATATACTTTCTCCTGGTACGTACATCTTTACTGCTCCGACCACTGATACATCGATAGGAAGCGCTGGCGATTACGTGAAGACGTTGTCCGCCATCTTGCCTTCCCTAAACAGACGATAATAGAGGTCAGTCGACGATTTACAACGCAGTGCTGTAACATCATTTTTGATGCATGGACGTCTGTCTATATATAATGTTTGGATGGAAACTAACGTACAAGTACTGATAACAACCCAGCATAAACATGGTTGTTTGAAGCACTTTGCATACAAACGTACACGTATTGCGAACAAAAATGCGTAACAGCAGCAAAGGCAATATGGCGGCCGTGCCTCACGTCGAGTGGTCCTGTTAATGTTACGCCTCCTATCCATGTATAGATCAGCGGGTCAAGGTAAATATACATCTATGATACAAATGTAAATGAGTACATGGCTCTCCACGGTGAAATCGTCTCATTGTAATATTCATCGTTTTAAGTCATCAGTACCAGTTGGAAGAGTAGACAAACTGTTTTCCAATTATACCTACAATATGGTGCCCCTTAATCATGTTGTATCGTTTAAATTGGATACTTACAGACAAAGTAGTTTGGGAAATGAAACTCTAAAGACTTGAGTATGCCTGATCAGGTGTTCGCTTGAAGGTGTTCTACTTCAAAAGCTTATCTTTGGTAGGACTACTTGTAGACGGTCATTGAAACTGTTCACTGAAAACAGTTTATATACACTCATTCTTTGCAGCAGTTAAAATCCATAATCTAACCATTGAAAAGACTTCGAGGTTTGCACGTATTGTGGAAGCATGCGGGGTTATGCAGCTAAGACATTTACATAGATGAAACAACGAACACCGTGTTTTGTGTTTCAGCCAATTCTCTTATGCCTCCGTCGTCCGTTGCCATGCACCCGTGTATCTACCCCTACCCACAGCTGCAGCAGCATGCCCTGCTGGCACAGGCTAACGCTGCAGTCGTCGGCATGCCGTCACCGATCACCCACCTGTCGCCCCGGCCGTCACCCTACAGTAGCTACCACCAGCCGATCCTCTACTGGTACCCGAGTCCACCCGTATCGCCGCAGAGTGCCTATTACGTTCACGCCTGCCCCACGACCGTTGTTGTCAAGGGGCTGCCGTTCACTGTACAAATAGCGGAGATACTGGCGCTTTTCGAGGGCATCTACGAGGTACAGTACAGCCACATGCGACACACGGGACGCCCGCACGCCCGCCCGCACGCACGCACACACACGTTTGTCAATGGTGATGCTCTATGCACACTGCTACATCATAACAGTGACGGCGGTTAAGCTTGTTCTTTGTTTTTGGTCTGCCCGGTTGATACACACTAATCATCATCCTCACCAGTAACTCAATTGTTTGCTGATGCGAACAGCCAAGAATGGAAGAACACTACACAAGACAGAGGGAGCTTGAGAGTATTGGTAACCATAGTATAAGACGCTACCCATTGATATGATCATCTCCCGCACAAGGGAGACAGGGGAAGAAGAAGATGCCGACGGAAAACTCACACATGTATGCCTTGTGTAGATTCCTCCCGTTCCTATATTAACTGTTGATATCGTGTAGTGTGTTATGTACGATTTAAACACTTAAGCCATCTTCCACTTCAGATGCCGCCTGATATTCAGCTACAGAGGGGTCTTGACGGTCGCCCAAATGGCGAAGCATTTGTCACATTCGGATCTCGAGTCGAGGCGGAACGAGCCATCACTGAACGCAATCGCAAAGTTGTTGGCAACCGATTCGTCGAGCTTCACATGGCCTAGGCAATTGGACATCATCCGAGAGTCGGCGGTGGACACGTCGTTAAAGGTTTACATCAATTTTCAAACTTTACATAAACCATTCCTATTTGTGTTTTATGAAACTATTCATCGTTCGTTGGCTGAATAATTAGACAGGTGTATACGTTCATTTGTTCAGCTAAAGCTCAATTTATTGTACCTGTGTAAACAAGACTTATATATTTGCAATGGTCAGATGCAGTCGACATCATGTTGTGTAACAACACGCAATTGCTCATACAACACGGCTGTTGTGCAACAACCGCTAGCTGGTCACACCACAAAACAGTTGTACAACAACATCTAGCTGTTCACACCACAATATTATTGCACAACAACATATGCTTGTTCGCGGCATTTACCAAGAGTTTTAAGGCAAACAACGATGATGATATTGTATGAAATTAGAAAGCAACGAGTCCACATTGTCATATGTGCAAGATTTAAAGTAATTGAAGACAATGTGTTAGGCTAGTGTTTCGAATGTTAATGTGATATCGAGTCTCTACATAAAGAATGTACTTGCAATTTGTTTTAAAACATTTGAACACATTTATAATGGGCGATTTACTGCCATTTAATTTGAATTTATTGCTTGCTTTAACTACAGAGAGTTTCGCATCCTTACTTGCATCCAGTGTCATGCTGTATGTTGCTTAAGCATCAACTGGAAATAGACATGCCCTAGGACATAACGTCCTATCTCGTTTTCCACAATGAACATTCCAGTGCCTTTTTGACAAGCAACATTGTTGCAAGCTTATGCTTCCGTTTATGTCGTATAGTTAAACGAATTGTTATTGTTGACGTAGCACAATTTGCCACAGAGACACCTCCAGAAAGTTGAAAAGACTTGAATTTGTATATACGTACTGTTTAGCTTCCAACGACGATGATATGTACATTTTGAAATGTGTTATTACTGTCAAGTATACTACTATAATTGCTTTCTAAGTGCCTTCAGCATATCGGCTTCCATTTATTATATGTATATTTTAGGTGCACATGTTAATTGTTAATACGTATTGCATTCCAAGTGCCTTTCACGTGTTGGGGATTTCCCATCTTTGTAGTGTATAAATGTTGTGTTTTTTCTATACTGATCTTCAAATGGAAATGAAGTAGCAATTATTCTAACTCTTTCTCCATTTTACATTTCGACCTAGATTTTGAGGTAGAATAGGCCAACACTGATTGTGCGTTCTACTGTTCAAAATAGTTTCATTGCTATTACAAAATAATTTGCCATATATTTTCGAGGGGAATTTAAGTAATTAATATTTTGTATATAGTTTAAGCAGATTATTTTGACATTATATTGATGTTTAGATATTATAATTATGCATATTAGAAGGAACTGTAACGATTGATTAACAAACTATTAAGTTAAAAAGAACATGACATTGTGTACATACGTATATTTTAACTGCATGCACTGTTTGTGTTTGGTAGTTTTAGATGGGTTGTCATGTGACATCTGAATTATAGATGGAGAGATGAGACGTAGGAGCCAATGACTCACTGCCATTAGAATAGGTCGGTAGCTTCCACTTGAAATGTTCACTGCTGTCCTAAGATGACGGTGTGCTTGTACATTTCACTACTGTACATATGTGCGTGTTTATTTGCTGCTATTTGTGTGTGTATCTGTTTTTTGATACACGCACACCATCTGTTCAAAAATCGGCAAACTGTCAAGTGACGTTTGCCAGTTTTTGCTTGTTTACCATTGTACGAATCTTCGTGTTATTCTATGTGTTGTTTCAATGTACCAGATAGGGTGGTCAAACGCATAAAGATGTGTAATTTTGGCATTTTGTAACATAAATTATTTGGAACGGAAGATAGTTGGCTATGATACAGGTTCTCCATTCTCTGTGCTTTGCGATTTTGAGGAGAAATGTTTCGTGATGTCACACATTAGCCGTCCCATCCAGAGACGAGAGAAGAAAGCGCATCTTTTGTAATTCATTGTGAATGATTACTAACATCAGGCTGGTGTACTTTGTGCCACTGTTCATATACTGCATGTCTGTTGGAACTAGTGTATTATTGATGTATTGTTGTGCATGTGATCTTGCCCGTGTGTATTCGATGGTACTGCCCACATGTCAATATTGCTGTATCAATGCATGTTGAAGCTTGGGTTTCTACTCCATACTCAATTCTACCAGTCTCTCCATTTCGGACCTGTCTGATGAGTTCTCAGTGGGCCAGTGTAATTCAACACTCGCTCTCCTAGCTGAATATTTTTAACCACTATGGAAATCTGCATTTGGATATGTAGGTTTCCTGGTGTTTAACATGTGTTATCGCCATTGCTAGAGGCATAACGTTGACAAGGCCTTCCAATTAATTGCACTTGAAATGAAAGAGACTGGCGGAGATTTGCTTAAGACAATGTGAATATTGAATATAATTATATATAATGCCGAGAGACCAGTAATTTGTCAATTGTATGAGTTGTGGTGATATAACCCTGCACTTCATCAAAGGCTTTGATTAATGGTAGTCGTAGGTTTATAGACGGCCTATTATGCTTTCTTGTAGTGGAATAAAGTTGAAACTTCATGTTGGTGGTGGTTGCTCTTTGGTGTTGGTTTGTTTTGATGGTGGTTGGGACTGGTCATTGTGGCAATGACGGCTTAGGATTGGTTTACATGGCAATGACTGCTTGGGATTCGTTGACATGGCGTTGGCGGCCATGAAGACTACCCGGATGTAGTATTCATGCTGACTGCCCGTGGCAGTTTTAGTCATATTCACCTGCACGACTTTGACTGGCGTCGCTTTCTCTGGCACTCTCTCTCTCTCTCTCTCTCTCTCTCTCTCTCTCTCTCTCTCTCTCTCTCTCTCTCTCTCTCTCTCTCTCTCTCTCTCTCTCTCTCTCTCTCTCTCTCTCTCTCTCTCTCTCTCTCTCTCTCTCTCTCTCTCTCTCTCTCTCTCTCTCTCTCTCTTCCTCTTCCTCTCTCTTGTTTGCTTGGTGTGTGGGCGCACACAAACGGTTGCTCAGAATTTCATATGATATTAGAAAACTACTTGTGTTCAATATACATACGTACGCTTGACTTTTAACCCTGATATTTTTCTTTTAACTTTATAGTGTTTCTGAGCTGTTTATGCAGTTTTTATTGTTGGCAGTTTACTGTTTGTAATTCGTAATATTGACGCAGACAAATATTTTTATATATATTTCAGTTTTTCTTTGCATTTACGCAACATACTTTGTATGTTGTATTTTAAAGGAAGTCAAAACGCTTACTGTAGGTTATTTCATGTATTAAACGTTATATAGATATTATTGTAGCAGCAGACCTAAACACTAAAAAAATTTACTCACTGGCACGCAATGTTCACACTTTAACATGGTACTGGCAAAATAGAGTTGGCAATTGCCATTAGAAAGATTTGGAATTAATGGTGCATTTAAAAAACCCTAACGGGGTGCTATAGGATCTTCTGTAAACACGGAAAATAGGCATGTCTAGGTGGGGGATAAAGGTGACATAAATAACTTAGGGTTGCTATCTGAACGGATAGGTTTTTGGGTGTGGTTTGGTTTCTGGTTTTGGGGCTAACATCAAGTAAAGAGTCGCTGGCAAGCAAGCATTTTAATCTCCTGGTTACGGTAAATGAAATGTATGATGTGAAAAACCGATGTGATTTGACTAGTCCCATGATCTCACCTAGTTGGACATTGTGCACACGTGTTGTGTCAATGCGTGTTGTTTTAAAACATTGTAAATGCTGCTATATGTTTCCTAGCTGTCCCAAACTCCGTTTTTGACAGCCAAATATTTTACTGTGTTTAATGCTGTTTACATTGTTGCCGTTACTTTTGTGAAAGGGTTCCCAGTCGGGAAGCCACAAGTGCTTATTATTAAATCATAATGTGCAATATTATTGATGACTTTGTTAATATACCTATGTATGCCGTAGAGTATGATATGTGTATATGTGATTACCCTATTACTAAATGTTTAGTAGCGTACACATCAAAACCATTCATATGGTATTTCCACAAGCTAAAACACAAAGAACCAAAAATAGTAATTCATTACCGCGAAGTTATAATAACGTCGTGTTTGTTGTTTCGTTTATGTTTACTTTGGAGTGAACAGTATCATATTTAGCGGCGCCACACACAGCAATACAAACACGCACGCGTACAAATCATCCACAACACGCACACACACACGTACCAATCATCCACAACACGCACGCATACACGTACAAATCATCCACAACACGCACACACCACTACCACGTTACAAAAGACTAATAAGAATAACACCACCGCCACCACCACTACCACCATCACCACCTCCACCTTTACCTCCACCACCACCACCACCAAAACCATCACCACCACCACCACCATTACCACACCCATCACCAACACCACCACCTCCACAAAGACCTCGTCGCAAAGACGAAACATCTTACAGTCGAGAAGCAAGCTGTCATCGACCAAGAGGCGATGCACGCTTGTGTGATCGGCCTTCTAGTGAGTGAGCGCGACCTCGACCTTCAACAAGTGCTCTCCAAGAAGCTGACCGCTTATCCGCCATCGACGCTCCATGCTAATGTCCGGGTTCGGTTCGCTACCGGAAAGTTCACGCCGAACGAAGAAGATTATCCAGAAGGAAGTCCCAGAACGTTTAACCATAAGCCAAACAGGTGTGGTGATCGATGTGTCGGTTGTTCTTTGGACAGTTGACTGTTCAGCTCACAGAACCATCGAGCTCCAATGTGTGGCATTCCGCGCGGCTGTGTGAAGCTGATGTCCACCTGTGTTTCGACAAATATTTCGAGTACTCTACCAAGAGTTGCACTAGGTCTGCTCGAGCAACTGCTAACCGTGTCTTCGAGGTCGCGCTAAAAAAAAACACTGCCTATTCGTGATGCTGTGCTCACGAACTCCGCCAACAAGGCACGGCTGAACGCAGTCATTTGCAAATCACCAATTTATCTAGAAACAAGATACTCAACCCACAAAATCTATTAACATGCTGTATTTTATCCGTTTGAACCAATTCATACAGGGAAAATACCAAATTACAACAGATTATAGGCGTTTTTATGGTGATTTTGGCAGCCATCTTGGAATTACGCCATGAAGATGACCGCTAAATGGTAAAATAACGTCAGAATCGGATTCTTCGCCCTCGAAAATATACTTATAGATGCTAACATCATCATTCTACTGTACTTAGAACAGAAGTTATGACAAAATTTAGATTTTGGTTCTGCACGTCGGCCATCTTGGATTCTGAAAAAGCCAAGCGGGTTGCAAGTGGCCACCTAGCAAAGATGTCATCAAACACTAAGAACTATTGAAAAATGTAAAAAAAAACGATTGTAAACAGACATTGCAAGGTTCTCCGGCCAGGTCACCGGACCATATACATTCATCCTCGCAAGCCAGGGCTGTTTGTCATGCAAAACTAGCCCTGGCTGATCCCATAAGCGAAGTGCGGAAGTTAGCTGAGTCAAATTAGTAATTGACTTCGCCAGTCGCGACTGTATCACCCGTCAGAACAGCGCAAATACCTGCACCAATTTGAAGACGGATAAACGACTTCTGGGAATCCCAATATACAATGACCCGTTCGCCCATTAGCACGTACTGAGCTGAGCGGTATTGTGCATTCGAATAATTGCTTCTACTTCCTAAACATTGCAAGTAACACAACACGAGCCACGGTTGGTTGAAATTAGTTTATTATGACCACCTGACCTACCGACATACACTGATCTAGTGAGCGATTTCATAGGCTCAGCTTAAATTCAGAGTTTCGCAAAGCGATCAACCCGGCGGTACTGCTGGCTTGCACTGACGTAATCAGCAGCAGCGACCCCTGGCGCGCGAGGATGCATACATTCACAGTATTCCCAATATAGCGTAAACATGTGTTGATAATTATATACATGCATACATACATATCTACGGCCGGCCGATTGGTAAACGTACGAGAGACAGCAGCGTAGCGGAGGCCAGAGAGAGACAGATAGACACATTCGAAGCCTCGACCGGCGTAAATTTGCTTCGAATGAACATCACCAATCATCGCAAGGTGGCGCCACTATAAATGCCAATAATTATTAAAAGGAAACAACAGGTGTTTTGGACTCCCTTATACATATAAAGTTATTTTTAAAAAAACTGCAATTACAGTAAACATAAAGCAGTAGTTTACTAGGATAAACTTGTTGAGGACATACCAAATTTCGAAAAGCCATATATATAAGACCCCCCGCGCCTTTCCCAGATCACTCATTACACCTATTAAAAACACATAATATGTCTAAACATGGAGAGTTTGTGTTATTGTTTATTATTGTCACTACCTCGGCTCCCTGTCCCCACCTATAACCTATAAAAAAAAACAGGACACACAGCGCGCGGTGACAGTGGAAAACCCATGTCCCGCTCGTACATGCAATTACCATATCCGCAACTACATCTTAACAAAAATACAGGATATACACAGCGCCTGATAGTAGTGGAAAACACATGTCCCGCTCGTGGAGGCAACTACCTTACCATAATATGCCCAGACATGGTAAGTTCTACAGACATGCAGTCAGCCAGTGCAGAGGTTTTCTGCACTTTCCAGTTGTAAGCTGGTCTGGTATCTGAATCACCTCTCCTGCCAGATGTGTAACCCTGATGGCGAGGCCATCCCACTCACTCTGCACAGCCTCATTCTCAGATAGAAGAGCACTGCACAGTTCTTTAACATCAGTCTGGAAACTGGTGGAGTAACTCAGTGTGGTTAGTCCCACATCCTCCAAGGTGCGCAGCTGTTCCCTCAGTCGGCTATATTCTGCTTCAAGGTCACGCCCCACCTCGATTGCCATCGTCTGCGAGTCTTGCAGGATTGTCTCCAACTCCTGCGCACGTTCACTGTGTGTCAGTCTTTCCCGCTGTTCGCTCGACTCGAGCAACGCGCGCGCACTATTCTGCAGGGTCAACTCCCGTTTCATTTCTGCCAATGATTCCTGCTTTTCCTGCAAGCGCTTCTCCAGCATGGCGATGCCCTGCCCCAGGTATCATCACAGTTGCACTGATGAGTGAAACGGTCGTATTTCTCAACCAGGGTTCCCAGGGCAGCATCCTGTTCCTCCCCCAGGATCCTGGTCTGCTCCTGCCGGCCTATAGGGACGCCACCTGTCGACGGAGACGTGTCTCCCTAGTTCCTGCCTCCGACAACTTCCCTTCCAGATCCACAAGTCTCTCTTCTGCAGCAGCCAACTTCTCAATAGAAACTCGATCTGTCACCACACCACAAGCAAAATCTGATCCTCGAGCATCCCCTTGCTCAGACCCTCTGCTTTTCAAACCCGCATCCCTCTTCCTCGGACACTCACGAACGACATGTCCCTGTTCTTTGCAGTAGAAACAGGGACCACCATGGGGAACTGTTCGTTTTTAACTTTTGATGGAGCAGATCGAGGTCTGACAGTGCGATTAGGGGGAAAGCGGTTGAGAACTTTCTGGAGCTGGTGGGCAGTTTGGTCCTGCTGTGATTCCAGCTACATCATCTGTGTTTGCAGCTGCTGCTGCGCCTGCAACATCTGCGCAACCAAAATATCGGCAGAATCCATGTCTTGCCCTTGCATGGTGCGATGTTGTTCCTCGTCCTCAGAAAACAGATAGAGCGACTCATCACGCATGTGATTAAACGACTTGCCTGCAGAATGCATAGCAGTCCGCCTGAGCTCCTGGCGAACTGACTGTTCCCTAACACCTTGGACAAATTGCTCTTTCAGAGCGTTGTCCCACAGCAGGTCTAGAGCTTGACCCTCTGTCAGAGTGGCTGCCGCTTTCTTCATGCGATGTTGTAGCATCATATGCACCCTGCTGTCGTGTGCCAGAGTCTCCCCATCTAGCTGCATTCGGGCATAACATTCTGCGCTTAATGAATGCACCGTTTCAAATGGCCCAAACCGCAGTTTCAGTAAACTTACCAATGCTTATACTTATCGTCATTTTGCACACAATCAGGGTGGCACAATACTTTCCCCCGAGCACACCCTCCCAAGTTGGCGGGAATAGCCATTGCTCGTTCGTCATTCAGTACCCCCGTTTGACGAACATACACGTCAAACTCGTCGATCCACTCTGTAACAGTTGGGTCCCCAACCTAGGTTGGATACCCCATGTATTTTCCTAGTTTCACCGTTGGGACATGAGGGGCCCTCGCCAAGACGGCATTTGATTGGGCAATCATTTCGGTTATCCGCTCATCGGGCATATCAAAAGGAGATTAAAAGAAGAGAAATGGTACAAAAACAATTATAAGACAGGTGTCGACTCATTGAGGATGGCACAGCTGGACAGGTCCAACGTGTCGACTCACTGAGGGTGGCACAGCTGGTCAGATCCAATGTGTCGACTCACTGAGGGTCGCACAGCTGGACAGGTCGAACGTGTGGACTCACTGAGGGTGGTACAGCTGGACAGGCCCAACATGTCGATTCACTGAGGATGGCACAACTGGACAAGTCCAACGCGTCGACTCACTGAGGGTTGTACAACTAGACAGGTCCAACGTGTCGACTCATTGAGGATGGCACAACTGGACAGGTCCGACGTGTCGACTCACCGAGGATGGCACAGTTGGACAGGTCCAAAGTGTCGATTCACTGAGGGTGGCACAATGGACAGGTCCAAAGTGTCGACTCACTGAGGATGGCACAGCTGGACAGGTCCAACAACTTGTGATATCAACACAGACTAATCTTCACCATCTGTGATTACCCATCAAAAGAAAAAAATAATCTGACACAATAACGACAACTGCAACCAAACAACTACCAACAATTAGTGAGGGTAACTTCACCCTCACACCACTGGGCGACAGGGTCTTCCTTCCACATGTCGATCCTTGTAGGGCGATCCCACTTCCGGACACCAGTTGTCACGAGGCGTTTCTACCGACATGTCAGGATGGGTTCCCCTCTATCGTCACTCGTGTTTATTTCCCTCGTGTGGTTTTCCCTCTATCCAAAATCCCGCCCTTTCACAGCGACCCCTATTGCTAGACTCCAACAACTGCTACTCGACAGGTGGCGTTGCTAAGGGAATTGAAAATCAATGATAGAATTAAAATAGCGTCATGGCCGTCCATGACATTATCATTTACCGTGTACCTTTATTCTACCTGCGATTTACGAATCAATACAGACATGCGACGATTGAAACAATTGATGTGTCCAGAATAGACGGGGGAGTCTTTCTCAAAACGAACGTACTTTTAGGGTATGCGTAGGCCAGCGTACGAAACGTTATAAGGGGGTGGGGATTAAAAAAATCAAAATCTACCGTGAGGTATTTCCTACTGTATGGGTGACCTCTAACAGACACAGCCATTACAAAAGAAGTAACAATACAATGACCGCTTTGTGAAAATAAGACATCAATCGAGGAGGTCTGGGAAACGCAAATTTAACTCATGTCTGGACATCATGCTACGAATAGTACGAGACACTGCGACGAAAAGCGCGGGAACCAGCCCTACTAGCACGCGGACAAAGTCAACGATGACGTAAAAGAGCGTTGTATGTAAAGCGAAGCCGTTCAGTAGGTTTTCAAAATAATTGTGTTTTCTTTCGACCAGCTGAGAATGCATCCATGCTGCCTTTGACAACAAATGCACAGCGCGTGTGTTTTGCTGTTCTAGCGATCTCACTGTGTGATCGTTCTGGTACCAGGGATCTAGCTAAACGTCGGCATGGTTTGCCGCAGCGGAAAGTTAACGAGTATGGATTTGTACACGGGAGGGAAGGTGAGTCGATTTGGCGGGTAACTTTTAGGCGACCACTACAATTTGGTCGGCTGCCCCCAGGCACGTCCGATGTCTGTGGTTCAGACCTTCCCGGTAGGCATACACAATTAGCGGGAGTTTTCTTGACACGTGGTTGTACGTGGCAGGAAGTTTTCTGGGACTTTTAACGCATATTACAACGTTGCTCTAGTAGCGGCATCTACCGAATGTATTTTACCCGAATTGCACGAGCGATCTGTTTTTATACAAGACCCGCCCGCAAAAAAGTGGACATCCGCAAATGACGCGATTTTCAGTTAGTTGTACATTATACCTTCTCTTGGCTTGGGCGGCCCTTTCGCCAGCGGACACCCGAACTTACACTAGGCCTGGAGGCAGCGCACATTTGCGTTTAGGGGTGTGAAATATAAATATTTTTTTTTAAATATTTTTTTATTATTTATTTTTTATTATTTATTTAATTTATTCTTATTTATATTTTTATTGTTGTGAATTGTATATTTTATTTTATAAAAGCTGTGTAAATGTTGATGTAAGAATGTAGTGTAGTAGTGTGTTCAAATATTCTTCGACAAGATTTGTATTTTAGGTCGGGCGAAGTTACCGTGTTTTCGGGCAAAATTAACTTTGTATACTGATCACAGAATACAAATAAACTTGATTCAATTGATAATATTGTTTATATATAGCATCATTGTAATCCATGACATTTAAAACATCGGTGCAGAGCCATATATAATTATGGTTTACGTCAGCGGTTCTTATCCTTTATTACATGCTCATTTAAGTCTATCAGGTGCTAGCGAGAGACCAACTATCTATGCCAAATGTCAAGTAAATCTAAAATGTCGTGTGCTATTATATCACACACCGTTTCAAGTTCAAGCTGCATTGGAAATACATTTTTTTCTTGCATGCATCTGGTCCGGGCAATTGGGTCAATAAAGGAAAGTTCCAACAGTCACTGGAGACTTTTGGCGACTCACTCAAAATAGTTTGGCGACCCAATTTTGCGTTCGCGATCCAGGGGTTAAGAACCGTTGAGTGTGCGCTATCTTGTCTAGTAATGAAGAAAGGGTACACTTTGATAATGTCCGAACAAATTGTCGCCACGGCTGACACGTGACTTTATTCTATCTCCTAGTTCCTCTTGCTGGGTCCCCCCTATATTCCGAAAAAAAAACATTGTACTAAAGTTAAAGTACTGATAGAATATGTGTAATCATAACAGTACAACGGTATGATGATGATGGGGATAATAATTATGATAATAATAATAACAATAATAATGATAACAGTAATGACGATAATAATAATAATACTAACAGCGAACGTCAGAGTGGAGAATGATAGTTTCTCAGAGCCCCGAGGAAAACGTAACTGATAATAGAGAGTGTCTGCAAGCATACCGATCTCGATTCCCTTCCCTATCCCTAAGGCGCTGTGCGTACTATGTCATCGCTTGTTGTGTTTATGCGATCGGTTAAGTGTCGTTCGGATAGATAAATACGTAACCGGCAGGGGTGATCGGTTAGCGCAATCCCTATCCATTTTACGGTCAAATTGTGGATGAATCAAAGTAAACAATATGACTGCATTGTACATACAACTGTTTTTGACTGATTCGCCGCCTCGTTTTAATTGCAGTTGTGTTTAATGCATAAAAAAAAAGATTTTTAAGACCTGTCTTAGCATGGAATACATAACGGTAGGGGCACAAATCGTGCGTGCAATCGTTTTTGTTGTTTTCACAAAAATATCAAATTCCTCCTTAAGAAATCTATATGCTAAATCTCTAACACATATTCCTTTAAATTTGTACAAAAAACTGTTAGAAAAGTTGTCTTGGGTGAAGACTGAAGTACTTACGAATAAACAGGCAAATCAAAATCTTGTAAAAGACGCTAAAAACCTCGCATCCTATCTTCGCTGTGATGTGCTTTTGTACATAATTCCAAAATGATTTAGATGCATTATGGTCTGTCCATTTGAGCTTGTGATTAGGACCACACATCCAGCTGAAAAGGCATAAATGTACGATACGTTAGCGAGTGAAACGCCGTGATGCAAACACTCCTGACGGTTACCTATCTCCAACAATCGACACCGATTGCGGAGCGCGCTAGAGATAGGGATAGGGGAGGGAATCGAGATCGGTATGCTTGCAGACACGCTCTAATATGTTTTACATGGCGTACTTCCATCCCGACCCAGCCAATGCCAGTGAGTCGGACGGGAAGCCTTACACCAGGAGGACCACTGCATACAGACAGGCTCGCACGAAACGACAGCAACCAGAGCCGAAAATCGCATCTCTATCGGTCGACTTTGTAGGAGTGATCGACCAGCAACTGCGCGGCCACACGGACAGCGACCGCTACAGGTTCGTGACACTCGGGAAACGTGGAGAGTTTGCATGGGAGCGAGTGGACAGTGGCCGGAAGTCGCGTCAGACGGACACCACAAAACGTAGCCCTGGCTGTCCGTATACGGTCCGACCAATTGGCCGAGGCAATCTGTTTCGGGTAACAGGGAACGGAACAGAAGTCGCAGACCCGCGGACGCTGGTGAGATGCGCCGACGGTGACGCGATCGAGCCGCTGGGTCGCCAAGGCGTGTTCCGGGTGATAGAGTCCGGGGCAAACGACTCGTCCACTTGCCAAACACCACACTGCGAAACCCGGTTTGACATCGTAATTGAAGGTGGCTGCCATTTCCTCATCACACGCCACTCGCCGCAGACCGAACACGACGGTGCAGCGCGACAAGCAACAGACAACGTCAAGGACGGACCACTTCCGGCGACCGCAAAACAACTTCCAGTCATGCGCAGGCGCGTCGCAGAACAAGACAGCGACGGACAACCGGGGAACTGGATCCGGGCAGCGTTGCGCCGAGCTTCGTCCGGACGTCCTCGCATCAGCATCCGCCAGGCTGCAGCGCCCGAGGTGCTCCAGTTCCCGCGCATCATGAGCGCGCGCTTTCACCTCGGCGACCGTCTGCTAGAGAAGTTGTCTCGGACGGCTCAACAGGAGGACGCGGCGTGGGGACCGTGGGGCGCGTGGAGCGCCTGCTCCGTCACGTGCGGCAGTGACGGCGTGAGTACACGGTCGCGCTACTGTTTGGGCATCCCTCCTCGGCGATGTCAGGGCGAAAGTTCGCAGCAGCGGATGTGTGGACCTAAGCCCTCCTGCAATGGTGAGTAAGTTCCTTTTTTATGTCTCCGTTGCCATATTTAAAACCTACTTTCGAAACTGTTTGTTGCTACTGAATATAATATTATTAGTCCTTGTATACCCAAAGATCGAGTCGTATATATGTTGTTCAGTTGTTATAATGAATAATAGGTGTGGTTGTGGATGCGCTTGTGATTTGTGAATGAAGTTGTGGATGTGGGTGTAAATGTGGTTGTGGGCGTGTTTGTGGTTCATACCGCAGTGAAAGTCTTAATTTGTAGAGTTGCGTTACGTCCTAATCTTTGCAAGTAGAAATTATATAGGGGACTCCCCAATATATTATGCTCAACAATACCCATACGATTCCAATCATATTCGTTCCTATATTCCCTACTGTGACGGTGTCACCATGGTAACGATTTCATTTAGAACCGTGCGAATATGACGTCTTAATGTCTGTACACGAAAGGCGTCCATTTAACCCCGTTTGTCTACCACCTAGAAACAACTAGGCATAAGACATCCAAATGTTCGGGTGAGTCTTTCTCTGCCCATTTTGTGTTTTTAAAACGAATTTGGTCTATCGTCATCGTGCAAATGATATTTTATTAGCATGTCATTTAACAAGATTTAACAAGATTGCCACCCAGAGAATTAACTCTAGGTAGCAGGTGGACAAGGAAGCCCTTGGCTTATCGAGAGTCCGACCTTTTTATCTATGTGTATCCCGCCCGTCTGAGGTATGTGTCGATTTTATTTTTAAACATATTCACGCTACTAGCACCCACACAATCAGCAGGTAATCTGTTCCATTCATTTACAGTCCTTTGTGAAAATGAAAACTTTCTTATATCCAATCTACTCTGCTCCTTTGCTAATGCAAGATCATGTCCTCTAGTCCTTCTATCTTTCTTAACTGAGAAAAACATATTCATATCAGCACTAACGGTTAACCCTAAGTCCTTTTCTTTTACAGTAGTACTTAGTACAGTACCCCCCATTGTATATTCTACCTCTTCGTTCCCATGTCCTATGTGGAGGCATTTACATTTCCAAAAATTGAACATCATTTGCCACTTTTCAGACCATTTGATCAACCTGTCAAGATCATCTTGTAAATGCTGTCTATCTCCATCACTTTTAATCCTTCTAAACACTTTTGTATCATCCGCAAATTTCAACACCTTGCTTGTTATTTCATCATCCAAATCGTTGATGTATATTAAGAATAATATAGGACCTAATACTGATCCCTGTGGTACCCCACTCAATACCGATTTCCAGTTTGAAGCCTCCCCATCAACTACTACACGTTGTCTTCTGTCAATCAGCCATTGTTCTATCCAGTTTATTATACCATTTCCTATGCCATGGGCCTTTAGTTTAAGCAGTAATCTTTGATGTGGTACTTTGTCAAAAGCTTTTTGAAAATCTAAGTAGACGATATCTACTGGTGATCCCTCATCTACCCACTTAGTGATGTCTTCCAAAAAACATAAAATATTTGTTAAGCATGACCTCGCTTTAAAAAAACCATGTTGAGATGGGTTTATCAAGTTTTGTTTAACAAGAAAATCCACCATGTGATCTTTAATTAGTCTTTCTAATAATTTACAAATCACTGATGTTAAACTAACTGGTCTATAGTTCTCTGACTTGTTTCTCGAACCTTTTTTGAATAACGGTATAATGTTTGCTTCTTTCCATTCTAAAGGAACCACTCTCTCTTCTAATGACAAGTTGAAAACTGTTGCAAGTGGTATGCTAATTTGTTCTACAATTTCCAATAGTAGTTTGGGTGGAATACCATCCACTCCAGGTGATTTATTATCCTTCATAGCCCTTATTTTCTTAGCTACCATTTCCGGGGTTACAATTAATTGTCCTAAATAGTCTGAATCTGCCCCCTTGAACTTAGCCTCTGGTATTGGCAGTGAACTAATATCTTCCCTGGTAAACACTGAACTAAAGTACTCATTCAGGTCTTCTGCCATTATGAATCCCTCTGATATTATATTTCCAGCACTATCTTCTAGAGGACCGACCTTATCTTGAACTTTCTGTTTGCTTCGAACATACGCATAAAACTCTTGCTGTCATGTTTTATATTACTAGCTAATTGTTGTTCATAGCTTCTCTTTGAATTTCTAATTTCAGCTGTAGCTTGGTTAAGTGCTTCTTTATAACTGTTGTAGTCTTCATCATTTCCAGTACATCTATATGACTTCCACATCATTTGTTTATACTTAATTTTTCTAATGGCTTCTTTCAATAAGTGTTTCTTTTTGGACCGTTTTCCTTATTTTTTGAAGGGTACAAATTTATCGATTATGCACATAATTTCACTCTTTAATATATTCCAGCATTCTGTTGCCGTCTTATTTTTCAGTGTCTTATTCCAGTCTATCTTTGCTAAATATTTCCTCATGTCCTTATACCTTCCTTTGTGGAAATTTCTCCTATACTGCTTTTTGCTATTCCTTTCTGATTTTACTTTGATGGTAAAATGTATCTGGTTGTGATCGCTACTCCCCAGTGGCTCACATATCTTGACATTGTCAACTAATTCATTCTGTGAGGACAAAACTATGTCTAACACATTCTCACCCCTGGTTGGTTCTAGCACATGTTGAGAAAGGAATGTATCTTGAACTAAAACTAAAAACTTGTGGTCCTCTCTCTCCATACTCTGTAGAGATTTCCATTGTATATGCCCATGGTTAAAATCCCCCATAATAATATAGTCCCGTTTGCTTAAATCCCTTATAGCGTTTTGTATTTTTTCATTCTCTTCTATGCTTATGTTTGGACTTCGATAAACTAACCCAACTGTTAACGTTGAGTTTCCTGTAACTATGTTACACCAAACAGCTTCTTCGCAATCTGCTTCTCTTTCTAATTTTATTTCATAAGCCTGAATAGATTCTTTAATATATAACATAATTCCACCTCCCTTTCTTCCTATTCTATCTTTTCTAAACATTACATATCCTGTCAGTCCCAATTCAGCATCTGATATATCGGTGGTGGTCCAGGATTCGGTTATACCTATTATATGAGGGTCAATATCTTCTACCATAATGTTTAGTTCATTTCTTTTGTTTACTATACTCCTTGCATTTAAACAAACACATTTATATCCAGCTTCAGAAGAGTTTTCCAGACTGTTATTTGTTGATTTATTTGTGCTGTCTTTATCTATGCCTCCATTTTCAGGCTTTTCTGTGAGTCCCCCCTGCGAATCTAGTTTAAATAGATGCAACCTGTCCCACTGTCAACAGATTGCAGCAGATTCTCTGAGAAAACTGCTGCCCCCTTTCCACTAAGATGGAGGCCATCTCTCATGTACATATCTTCCCTCCCAACAAAGTATCCCCATAAATCTGTGAATCCCACCCCCTCTTCTTCACACATCTGCTCAGCTAGTGCATTGATCGCCATCCTCTTGCAGTTTCTATACGTTGCCCCCCTTCCTCCCATTACTGGCAACATTCCTGACAAAATAATCTGTTCGACTCTCGTCTTCTTTAGCTTCCTCACTAACTGTCTATACTTCTGTACTATCGCAGTTGTTCCCTCCCTGTCTGCATTATTTGTTCCTACATGTACCAGTATAGACCCCCCCTTGCCATGTCCCAATACCTTCTCTACCCTGTCAGTTACATGTTCAATCCTAGCCCCCGGTAAACAAACAACGATGTCCTTCCCCTCGCTCAGTGTCTTGTCCGTCTTTATCATAATGGAGTCACCCATAAACACCCTCTCTTTCCTCATTGCCCCCTCAATCACTGCCTTAGAATAGCTCCTTCTTCGGTTTGCATCTGTCTGGTTCTTGTCTTTTCCCCCTGCCGTCTTCTCTCCTGTCACATTCTCTTCCGATCCATTCTTTCCTGTCGCTTTTTCTCTTGTCACCTTTCCTCCTGTCAGCGTCCCTTTTATCGACTTCTCTTCTATCACATTTGCTCTCACTTCCCTTCGTCCCTTCTTCTTTCGTCCCGTCTCATTTTCCTCTCTCCTCTCCCGTTCCATTTTCCCTCCCTCCTTCTCTACAGTCACTTTCTTCCCTGTCATGATCGTGGACTTCAGCAGGTACTTCCACTGTTGTTCTCTGTATCTAG
Source organism: Escarpia spicata (assembly GCA_963995525.1). NCBI lineage: Eukaryota > Metazoa > Annelida > Polychaeta > Sabellida > Siboglinidae > Escarpia > Escarpia spicata. The sequence continues at coordinate 3,785,101 of OZ023214.1, read as the reverse complement.
CACCCGTGATTGCGACGTGGGGCGCGTGGTCGCCATGGTCGTGTTCAGTCACGTGTGGCGGAGGAACAAGGTCAAGGACGCGACCTTGCACGCCTAGCGGCGCCATTTGCGTTGGAACGTCGAAACAGACGGCTATGTGTTCCAAGCCGACCTGTCCCAACACGTCGCCAGGACCCGGTCCCGGACCCGGACCCAGACCCAAACAGGGATCCACCAAAAGACCAGGTCCCGGACTCATCACTACAAGTCAGTGGCGGATTAAGAGTTACAAAGGCGCTGGGAAAAATTGGGATTATGAGGGCCCACGTTTGAGGTGGGAGTCATTTTTAAAGTAACATTACGATATATTTTGAATCATTAATATTACATTTTGCCTATTTTTCAGACGTACCTGCTAACAGCCTAACACAAAGTTTCGTAACATTATTACGATACTATTATATAATTATTGTTATATTTTGGTCATGGGTAAATCGACGTTATTATAACGTTACAAAAAGATGTTCACCTCTTACAAAATATGTGTAATCTAACCTGCTGGAGCTATAGACCACGATTCTGTTCAGTAAAAGACACGCCACGATTAAAGTTGTCCAACTCATCTGGAAGACAGGAGACGGTATTCGCTTTCCACTTAGGGTCTACCTAATCGTCACGTGTAACGCCTAATGAATTCATTAATGTTCTATTACGTCCATGCATAAGACAAACAGAATGTTTGCACACAGCCTATGTGAACCTTTACAGCTGGCCCGATGACAACGACAACAGCAACAACAACAACCGCCCTGTCCCCCGATAGGCGTTGGTCGAAGTGGAGCTCGTGCAGGTTTGTAAGACGCAGTTCGATTGGTTTCATCGTGGAAGTGGAACACGTATAGTTATTTCTGATTGGCTGTACAACATATCTCCTTCGAAACGGCGTGCGCTGTTTGAACCATTTGTGTCCTTTTGTGAATTACCATTAAGTCAATTAAGATATAAAAATGTGCAGTATTCTGGAGAAACGTAGATGAATCAGTACCCATGTGACATAAATGACATACATGAATTTGGCGAGCTTAGGCCTCTAGGTGGTGTTTATATAACATGTTAATGCAGATTTAATTAATATGACAAAAAGTGCATTTTAATTTATGTCATAAAAAGTTTTAATTGTTTCTTGTGAATGACAGTGTTACTTGCGGGGTCGGTCGAACGTCCCGTGTTCTCGAGTGCTCTGACGCCGGCGGCAAATGGCACTCTTGCAGTCCCGAGGTGACGGCGACGGCGGTCTGCGTGAAGAACTCGTGCGATCCGGGTACGTAACCGGCTACCTTTTCAATTGTGTCTTTGGTGCAATGAACAATGTTTGGTGTATACCCGGTGTAGTAAGTTGAAAAAAAACTACCCCACAAAACACTATATACGGTAGTATTTTGAAAGTACGCTCAAAACACTACCGTATATATTGTTTTGAGCTGGGCAGTGTTTCGAAACTCCGACACCGGATCTGGTGATAATAGCCAAATGAACACATAAACGTGAAATAGATGTTAGTGCAAGTTTCAAATTGCGACCACTGTTTCAGGCTCGTTAGGCCCTAAATGCAATTTGACGTACAATACATGTTCAAACTAAACTGTTCTTTATTTGTGTTGTACTGAACCCAATATATAAATTTTAGTAGACCTTTAAATGAGAAAACGACATCGTAATTTGAACGCTGAATTATACTGTCTTTACCCAAAGCGCGTTTGCAGCCGACTGGCAGGACACGACTTGGATGGATTTGGGAGCGTACACGCTTCTGCGCTGTGACCATGCGTCGCGTAACGATCTCCGCAGTCTGTTCTGGGTGCTTCCGGGCGGGCGCAACGTGTCGGACGCACACCTCGTGGACGGCGTACGCAGGTGCGACTGTATAGTCCGTGCAGGGTCCGGAAACTGGTTAATCTTAACCTGCATTTTAATTCTGCAATTTATCAAAATAATAGTATATATTATACCCGAACATGGCACCAGAATGAAATTAATACTGGAGGGCTGAGCCGGAGCTTCAGCATTACTCGATCTCCGCACCCGCTCTCTTCCACCATAATATCGGACAACGGGGCGGGGGAAGGAGGTGATATTGAAAAAATGTCACGGCCACGTTCCAAATTTGTGAGCAAACCCAAACCCCCTATTGCATCCCCTCTTGTGGTTCACCAAAACGCATCAACAAATAACCTCCAACTACACTCCCCCTTGAAACTACCCAAAATCAACAACAAAACCTTGCCAAAATATTGGGTGGGCTAATCCGATCTCCATTACACCACCAAAAATATTGAAGGCTCAGCCCCCTAACCCCCCCGGTTCCGGCGCCTATGTATATATTTTTGTTGAAGGATAATTATAATGATTACATTATATATTCCGCATTAAAATGTCAGGACCTTGTTTATTATTTTAATAAATGAAAAATTGGCACTCATTTGCTTTGCTCAACTGTTGGAATAACCGCTTGTTGAGGAGAAAAAACAATCATAAACAAATCCGCGTTATATAGTGTAATGGATGTTGTAGATTCAATCTAAATACTTTTAATAATTATGCATATTTTAGGAAGGATGCAATTTCAGACATTCACATCCACCATGCACACGCAAGAATGCACGCACGCACGCAAACATACGCAGTAACCCTGCCTACTGTTGACTTCAGGTATCGGGAGCACGACAATGCCCTTGTGATCTTCCACGTGCAGGAGACGGACGCCGGCACGTACCACTGCGTGGCGGACATTGGGCAGGCGGACCTGATCAGCCACGACGTCCCACTTAGTAAGTTGGTCATGTGAGCGTGCGTAAGTGTGTGTGTACGCGCGCGCGATTTTGAACACATTTCCTTGTGTGCATGTGTATGTGTGTGCGTGTGCGTATGTATGTGTGCATGTGTGTAATACTATGTGCACTACGTATACATACATGATGATATTATAGCCAAGTACCTATTAAAAAACAATTGTAAGGGAACTAGTAACATCTAGATGTGCGGTCGTGCGGCAACACGAACCGGTGTCAGAACGGGGGCACGTGCGTGCACGCGAACAGACGCGACACTGGCTACAACTACCTGGTGATGGCGTGTCGGTGTGACGGCGATTGGCAGGGCGCCTTCTGTGACAAAGCGCGAGGCGACGCTGAACGTAAGTCTGCTCGTCTTGTCGTCACAATCAGTAGGCTTACTAGTGTTATTGCAATGAGTAAGTCGTGGCAAAAGATGTCAGGACATCGGATGCTTAGAAAAGAATCCTTCAAGTATATACACTGTATGTCGTGTGTGGGGTAAGGATAATCTAGATATGTTCTTTCTATTAACAATTTTAATAAGTCTAGTTTTTGATATTTGTTTGTCATTTTAATATAAGTCTTATCGTGGGGTATGAGGCACACGCACACTCAAAGGCATGCGTACGCACGCACGCACATATACACGTTTTGTCTTCCAGATAATTCGGTGGATCGAGACATCGCATGGGTGTTCTAAAATATCTCCTTTGAAAGATTTTCCGTTATTTCAATGGCTGCTGTTTCAAAAGTGTTCCCCAGTCGGTCTGTGTAATACTGCATTTTGGTGGGAGGAATTTCGCAGAAAGGTGACGTTGCTACGGAGACAATTCTGCACATGCAACTATAGGCATGACGTTTTTTTATTGAATTTTCTCTGGGGGGGCAATGTCTTAAAAGGGCACTTCTAATGGATAAAAAGTGTACACATACATTAATGATTATGTTCACAACCCTTAGGCATGTATGAAAGCTTAATATAATGTGTTATTATTTTTGTATCCACCTAGTTGTGGGGCCTACAGTGACGAGTGCATCTTGGTATGAAAATAAATGTTACGCATATATCCTAGAAACATGTTTTATTACAACCAATACATGCAGTAGTCATAGAAACATGAGACGTATCCTGCAAGTCAGAACGTTTGACAGTTGTCTCAATTTGACTAGACGAGTTCCATTTCGCGGGTGAATTTCCTAACGAATTTGTCCGTTGATGTCCCAGTACGGAGCCCAGCACTTCTTGTCTTCTCCAAGAATCTGACGACAGCGGGTCGAGGGTCATACTAGGCGGTGCCCACACTATTCAGTGCCACCATGAGTGGTGCGTTTCTCGTGTCCTCATTCATACTGATGCGGTGATTATCGACCACGAGGTTGTGGTGTCTCACGATCCTTTCGGTCTGCATAGAGTGTGAACTCATACAAGCCAGAGATGCCAACGCCTTCTGAACTGAACGTCTTTTCCCACTGCTCGGCGGCCCCGTCCGCAAAGTCAGATGCCTAATCTGGGACAAGCCGCCTGACGACGCGCACACCATGCTCAACGAATGATCTCAGACTGCGTGACATCACTAACTCCTTCATGTCTTTGATGACGTCCTCCTGCTCCGGGTGCATGCGTTCAGACTGGTATTCGTACGATGCTTGCACGACCTCCAACCTGATTGCTCGTCTGTCGCGGCGGTTTGTACAAACGAACTGGTGATTACACTTTCGTGTTATCGGTTGGACAACTCATTTTCTCCTCCCTTCTTCCAGGGAATGGTCCATCCCTTATTAAGTTCTTGATTGTCGCATCAGTCACAGTGAGAAGATCGCTGATGATCAAATCACTCTTTTGCAACTTCGTTTGGAGTGTTTCAAATATCTCCAGGATGTCGCCCATCAGTGCGGTGATCCACGTTTGTTGGTGGTTCCAGATTCTCAGGAACCCTTTGGCTTCAGCCTTCTCCTTTCTGTCACTGATACTTTCTGGCGCCTGCATCTGTTCCCACACCATAATGCAGGCCGGTAGATTGTTCAGCACAGCACCCACCACCACCAGCTCGAGCTGGGCAAACCTGACATCGTGGTGCCGGGGTAACTGTTTGACATTCCCGGCCTGCGATGACAACATCTTCATCCGTCTCGGCGTTCGGAAGAATCGTACAAGTCCCAGTAGATTGGACTTCCAGATTCCCAACTCAGGTAAGGTGCTGACGACCGACTCAATGGCTAAGTCAGGTCGGTGTGCAACATACCAGAATGTTGCCAAACCTCTATGCATTTGGTCGGCAAGCAGACGCCATAATCCACCTTGTCTGCCGGTGTTTGCCGCCTCGCCGTCAACGGTGACACCAACCAGCTTCGTGTCTTTCTTTACCTCCTGTCAGATCCAGATCTTTGTTCACCGCTTCAAGTAGTCCAGGGGCACCATGCTTCTCTGGCGAATGCATGACAACTGCTACTTAGAGTTTCACTAAAACGAATTAAAAGTAAGCGCTACAAGGGGCTGGTATGGGAGAATGGGAGCACACTGGGGGGAATTTGGTCTGACTGAGGGGCACACGAAAGGGCTGGGGGGGGGGGGGGGGGGCATGGCCCCCACTTTGTACGGTAAAAACACGCCCTGATTGTAGGTGACGTGACAGTAATCGTGTTTCAGCCAGTACATCGGGAAGTGGGTTGTGGATAGCCATGGTCGTCGGCGCAGTCTTGCTCGTCCTTGGTATGATTGTCAGGATCGTATTTGTTATCTTCACGTGAGTTGACTGCGAAGTTTCTACCTAACACTACGCACATTAAGGGCAAGGGGTGGCCTCTTCGAAACTACAGAATCACTTCCAAACCCAAGCCAATAACCATCGGAATTAACTGAATTAATTAACCACATATGGGCCAATGTTCATGCTTTTGTCAAAAAAGTTCACAATTCGTCAAACTTGAGGCCTCTGTAGCTGTACTACCAGTCATAGAAAACATAATGTTTGTATATAGGTCTACAGTAATGTTACTAAGGTTGTTTGAACAATGTCCGTATATGACCGCCATCGCCGGTGGGAAATATATATATATATATATATACATATATGTATATATATATATATATTCAATAGTAATTGAACGAGGTGGATGTGAAATAATTGTAAAATAAAGTAATTTATTACGAAAGTTTTTCAACAGATGGAATTAAAAAGTTGTAACTTGTTTATTTAAGGAAAACGAAGCGAAAGGAACAAGAAAAGAAAGACAGCACTTTATACGGTAAGCAGAGAGGAGAGAGTGTACGCATGGGTGTGTGTGTGTGTGCGTTTGTATACACGTGAGTGCGTGCGTGCGTGGGCGTGCGTGCTTGCGCGAGTGCTGTGACATTAATCTTCACCATATAAGCTAACCACCATGTGAGTGGACACTGCCGAGCCGCTCACGAGGTAAACATACTTCGAGTGGTCACAAAGGCGTGTTTCTCTCGTAGGTGCACGACCAGCAGATGCTCCTGCGCCGGCGCCGATCTACCAAGAGCAAGAGCCGGCCGCTCTTGACGACAACGACTACGACGACAACGACGACGACGTCGACGACGAAGATAGCACCTTCGACGACGATGAAGGCGCGGACTGGGAACAGCAAGGCTACCACGACATGCCCGTCGAGTACGAGAACTACCTGCTGCGTGTCGACCCGAGAGCCAACGGATGGGAGGGTTCCACGCGGCATCACCATCGCAACGCGAACAACTACAACTCGGCGGCCGGCAACGTGAATACGAACGCCGTCCGCCGGCCGGCCCCGGTGTACGACGCCGGCCGTTCGCCGGGCGTGTGGAAGGGACAGCGGCCGGACGCTCGCCACAAGCTGCCAAGTGATGTCGGATACCTGTACCGGAGCGGTCCAGCCGTCGTCATTCGCCATCCGGAACGCGCCCGTACTGCTAAAAATGAACCCGACCTGTCGGCGGAAGCGCGGCCGGGCGGTGGGGAGAGAGCGACTCCGGGACGACACCCACCGCGCTGGGTTTCCAACAGCGGGTCGCCGATGCTGAGTCGAGACCACGGCGTCAAGCACGCACCATGCAAGGCCGGCCGGACCAGGAGTCGCGAACCCTGCAACATCAACAACAACCGCAACACATCGGCCCTCCAGACTGCGTCGGCGACCCCTCCCGATGACGTCAGTGTGTTGCTGGCGTCCTCTGTCGGCTTGACTGTGTCGTCGTCTGGCGGCAAGTCGTCTTTCCCCATCACCGGCAACGTCAAGGGAAGACCGGGTGGCGGGAGGGCGCATTGTGCTACACCAACGGGCGGAGGAGTTCCTCCTGCGGCTGCCTGTCTCCCCGGAGAGACCCAGTACTTTGCGTCTCACAAAGGCGGATCCACAGCGAGCATGCGGAGGGTGACCAAGACGGCCGCCAGTCAGACATCTCCTCCGTCGTCGCGGCCAGGAGGAGCGACAATCCAGGCCGTCACAGGGCACCGATGTCTGCCGGCGGACACCTCCTGTCGTCGCCTGCTCCCGGAGGCGAGCCCCCTTTCGGCGAGCCCCCATTCGGCGAGCTACCATTCGGCGAGCCCCCATTCTCGCTGCATGTCGACGGCGTACGACGACGTACCAGGCGGGTCCTCAGCTCGCGTAGACAGGGTGGATCTACACGAGGTGTTCTTGCTGGGACGACTCGCCACAGCCGGCATCGACGTGGTGGACGTGAACGAGATCTTCAAGTGGATGACCAGTCCTGTCGACTCTTGTCCAGTTGATATGGACCGTACATCCGACGAGCCTTCGGACCAGCGGCCGGCCGACCCGGACGAAGTGGACATCGCTAGGATACTTGCTGCTGATGCCGTATGGCCTACGAGTGACAGCACTAGATAAGAGTTCCAGTGACGTCACTGCAATGTATGTATTGTTGTGAAGTCACGAAAAATAGTGGAACTCTTCAAAACGGCCACCTCTCGGAAACGGCCACACGTTGAAAACAGCCACTCTATCACAATCTGTCTGATTTTTATATTGAAACCTGTATTAATCTAATTAGGTAAAGCCACCCCATTTCTACCCCGTCGTGCAGCCACTGTAACAGTTTAAATCGACCAGTGTTCACACACAAATATTATCATCACGTATCAGAGACCTTGGCGGCAAATGATTTCTTATCGAATGCCAAAACCAGTATGTTTTAATATCAAAACATTGTTTACATTCATAACAACACTGAACATATGTGTGCGTCTATGTACCCAGTTTTGCTAAGAACTGCACGTCTGTATATCTAACCAGCCTCGCTAATCGGGCCACCTCTTTTATTAGGCCAGTTTGTGTCAGTCACGCGGGTGACCGTTTTAGAGGGATTTTAATGCATACAAAACAGTTTTTAATCATAATTTCCAAAATGACCGACCCCGGTTGTATTGGAGAGATATTGAGGGAGATATAGGCCTACAGCTGGGCAACAGGGCGCATCAAACTCCGCCTACACTCGAGGATTGTTCATGATGGTCTCATGATGTGACGGAGACTATTATGAAGCGCCCGTGGAAAACACTGTAGACGTAATCGCTAATGACCGAATTGGCTACTGAAATCGAGAATTAAATGTAACAGAAATGTTTTATGTCTAGACATGTGTGTCTCGGTGTTAGTTCCTTCGTAATGCTGTCGTTGTGGTCGAGTCTGACCGCAATGCGTGAGCGTATATGTTCAACCATGTTTTTTTTAATTTGCTGGGAATATTTTTGGTACAAAGCCGAACAGCACAAACGGAACAATGAACATCTAAGAAACACGTTATTGGTGAATTAAATTATGTCAGTAAACATATAAGAAACATATTCTTGATAAATTAAACTGTATTATTACCTTATCCATGTTAAGCTTAAGCCAGTTTCATCAATATTTTAATTCTAGTAAATAATTATATATATATACATATATAATTATATATATATATATATACTCACACGCGCACGCAGACACACACACACGCACGCACACACGTACGGACACACACACACACACACACACACTTTTTATTGTATACACTACATTCGTCAAAACGGTTTGTATGATTCGTCATATTCCATATATTAATTAATACGCTGACATTGGGGTCAGTCCAGCTGTATCTCATCCCAGGTGCCGAGGTCTGTTCGTCTCTTTATTTAGTCATCCGCTTCTTCTTGGACCATTGACATCGTCTTCTTCTGAATAATGTGGTAGCCCCTACTTCCGGGTAATGTAGTAACCCCGTCTTCCGGGTAATGTCCCACAGGTTTGTTATTATTATTATTTTTAATTAAGTGCTCTCAAAAGAGATAGGTGTTTACTCTCCTCCGAGCCGTGGTTGCCGAAGTCTAAAATAAAATACAACAATTCATATAATTTTATACATCTACGTAGGTCTACTGTAACTTTTAACGTTCAATAAATACTAATAATGTCACAGTTCCTAAATCCGTAGCATCAACAACTTGAACGCCGGACGTCTCTAGCTGCCGGTTGCTTTCTAGTCCACATCTCACAAAGCAGGCCATGGCAGCCTGATTGATACAGATGTTAAAGGGATAACAAATACACAAGAAGCCAATTTACTCTAAAGATACATGACTCCAAACTGTAGTCAGTCAAAGGCGACTGATGCTGACAAAACAGACAGAGTTATAGTAAAGGATTTATGTGAGTGACTCAAATTTATATAGACATTTCACTGCATAATGACAATGGTTCTCATAAGTATAATGTTAAATACTAGTGGGTGAAATGGGTTATAATGATTTAACACTGATTAAAGAACAAACGCGAGCACATACACAATGTATTGGGCCATATAAAAATAATTCTTGGCTTATCGTAGAACTGTAAATGATGGGTGCTGTTTTGGTATGGTAACTACAGAGTATCAAAGGGCTATTCTCAGCCATCAACAAATTAAGATGTTTAACGAGTGTATTTCGTACAAGCAACAAACCTGTAGAGAAATTCAACTAGCTTGACACAAATCAATTTTATTTGAACAACAACTAATAAAGTTTAAAGGCACCTATTTTAAAATACGCGTGCTGGTGAGAAACCGTGAATTGTGTGGCCTTAAGAAGACCGGAGCCTTACATCGGGTATGTCGCTCGCCAAGCCGTGTGCATCATCGTGCTGTGGTGATGCATTGTCCCCTCACGGCTAAGGGTGTATTTGTTTGTCAATGAAATTGAACAAACAAGCGTTCCAGGTTCGTCACGAATATATATGTTTTATTCATCAGTAGAAACTTCAGACACAATGTCCGTACAACGTTTGCACATTCATGTGCGCCGACAGTTCAACTCTATTTTACATTTAAAATGTCCGTGGTTTTTGAAGATCGAAAGAATAAAGCAATATATAAACCACCGTGGTTTGTATTTGCCGAAATTTGGATAAGTCTAAAATGTGGGAAACATTTTCCTAGTTTCCCGTGGAGAGCGTCAACGTGTCTCTTCGTGTGTGTTCATTGCCGCCCTCCCGTAATTCCAAAAATAGTTCCCTTTTAAACAAACTGGCTTGGCCTCAAGCCAAATCCGGGAATTGTCTTTAAACCGTAGGGATCGAAACGCATAGTATGAAATTTGTAGAATTATGGCTCTACGCATGCGTGTTTTAATGTCGTCATATTATGGGGATGAGGGTGCTGCATTTATTTGCATAATTTCATCTTTCCGGTTCGATCTTAAAACCAGGAGATGGTCACGAAGTGAATCTAAGGTCAGGCCAATATCTGCACCAAATTCCAGTCATGACTCTTAATAACTACATTCTGTTCCGGTAGACACCAAGAACTACGCCTACAGACGCGAAAATAAACAAATTGTTCAAACCTTGTTGCTTTAGAAACGCGCCCACACTGACGGCAACCTTGTGCAGCATTCTTTTATATAATGCTTTTATATAACGTGACTCTGATTTGTCTGTTCTAGTCTTTCTCTGATAACTAATAATAATAGTAATTAACTAAATTAGCCACTGCAGGTCTGTTATACTCAGTCGAATATTTTTATTTCCATAATATGGCGGCAGTTTCTGTATTGTCATAATCGGAGGTGAATGTTCGTAATGATTACGGAAAATCCGTAATGCATGGTAGGCAGCCCTGAAACTATTTAAAGCAACATCACGGTTTCCGGAAATACGAAACTACGTCACCCTTGCCGGGAAAACGAAACCAAGTTCACGTTATCTAGTATACCTATTTAAAGCAAACACATGCGAAGTGCCGCATAACGGCGCCATTGTTGACTTGGACTAGCTTGCTTGCTAAGTGATCGACCTGTCTGTTCTGAAACCGCCGTTTTTCTCCAAGACTAAGTAAGTGTATTGTATTGTCTTTCGTTTAATTGCAATTAACAAAAGTTCAGCTTCAGTGTGCCAGTAGGTGGTAAATCGATCGGCTCACGGTTCGCCTTCATGCATCTATTGGTAGGCCTAACTTGGAGATATTGTCAGTCAGTGACAGTGTTTTGTACATAACATTATTGTAACGCATGCTGTGATGCAGGCGACTAAAAAGCACTTGCCTGGCCCTTGTGTAGAATCCGGACCCACTTCGATTTCGCCGTTATTAGTTTTGCCTAATTTTGTGTAACCTCTGTGCGTTAGTTTCATTATTCAACATTATGCCAGGCATATTTACGTTTAAGAATATTGCATCTTGGCGCATTTTAGGCGTATGTAGCGCTCCCGTTTGCAACAACACATGCCGCTATAATAAAATTATATACATACCTCATTTTCCGAGCGCGATGCGGTAACGCACGACCACTGCACAGTGGTGCACACTAGCGCAAACCGGGTCGCTATTTGGGCTTCAAAAGTGCGCTAAGACACACTATTTTTCGTAATATAAATATGCCTGGGATAATGTTGAATGGTGGAACTAAAGCTCTGAGGTATCAAAGTTAGGCAAAACTCAAGTTATAATCGAGGTGGGTCCGGATTCTACACAAGTGCCAAAAACCGCGAATGACGTCATTACTGACGTCACAGCTCTGCGAATAGCGGCAACTTTCCCTTATTCTGCAGACCTGCTCGACAAAGGCTTGAAAGTAGATGATCATATAATCTATTAATAGTTACCCAGAAATAGCAGGAAAAGTATTTACACATGTCATAGAAATGTAACACGCATTTACAAAACTATAATAAACCGCATAGCAGCTAGTAAACACACGAAAAAGGACAGTGTTTTGTACATAAATTATTATAATGCAGGCGACTAAAACAGCCACAACGTTGCAACAAGAATCCGTGTCGTGCCTATCCCTTAAGTTAACCAATTAAGGCTGCTCCAAGGTACGAATCAACGACATGTGGATCTACGGCTACGCCTCTAGTAGGGAGAAATGTTGCAAACCAGATTTTGGGTGCAGCTACAGAAAAAGCACGTTTGCCGATATTAAGCTTAGTTTTCGGAACAAAAAGTTGTGAAATAGATGATCTGAGATTCCTGGGGATATCGGAAAAACGAAGGAGACTAAACAAATAGGATAGGTGTTGCGTAGAAAGGGTACGATATGTGATAGTGGCTAATTTGAATTGTATTCGATATGTAACTGAAAGCCAATGCAACTGTCTAAGTAGGGGCAGAGATGGTGAGAAACGAGGTGCTTTTAGTACTACACGTGCTAAACAATTCTGTACACGTTGGAGTTTAACAAAGTCCTTTTTAGCAATATCGTTTAGGAGTGAGTTGCAGTAGTCAAGGCGACTGCTAATTAGATATACTGATATTGTTTTAGCAGTAGATAAAGACAAATGATGCCGAATTCGGCAGAAATCATGCATATATGGTAGAAACAGGATTTATATACTTGAGAAATGTTCTGCTTAAAGCTGAAATCACTGTCAAAGATAACACCTAGATTACGAACAGTATCTGATGGTGGTGTATCATTACCAAGCAATTTAACTGGAAAGTAGTTAACAACCTTGTTGTGCCAATAATAATTAGATCAGTTTGATCTGGATTTAGCTTCAGTTTACTTGCTTTCATCCACAGCAAGATGTCAGTGAGACAATCATTTTAAGTCGATAGAAATATATGTGTTTCAGGTGAAAGTGATATATACACCTGTGTGACGTCAGCATACAAGTGATGATTTATATTATGATTAGTTATGACTCAACGAAGGGATGCAGTGTAGAAGCTAAACAGAACAGATTGGTATCGGTCTGAAAGATATGAACTAAGTCACTGAAGAGCCGTGCCAGATATACCAAAATGTCTATTAAGGCGATGTAAAAGAATGTTGTGATCTATTGTATCAAAAGCAGCTGATAGATCTAGTAAGGTGAGAGCAGTCAATTTGCTATTATCCATATTGCATACAATGTCATTGTGTATTTTAAGAAGAGCCGTCTCAGTTGAATGAAATCGCTTATATGCAGATTGTAGATTTTTTTATAAATGCTGTGAATAAATGTGTTCATGGAGTCGATTTGCAACAACCTTCTCCAATATTTTCGACAGAAGATTAAGATTTGAGATAGGATGGTAATTTTTGTACAGACTTTGTTTTGTAATAAGAGGATAGACAAGAACTTGCTTGAATTCGTGTGGAACAACACCATCCTGCATTGACATATTTATAATATTTGTAATAGGATAAACCAGTTGATCAATGCAACTTTTCAGTAGAAATGTTGGAAAAGGGTCAAGACCAGTGGATTTTTTAGGACACTTTTGTATGTATGTGCAAACTTCACTTGTAGGTGTAAAACATTGCAGTGTATTATCAACAATCGGCTGTTCAGTAAACTTGTAATCAACAACATTAATAACAAAACATGATCGAATGTAAGCAATCATATCCGTGAAATATTTTGAAAATATGCTGCATAATGTATCCAATGAAGAGGTATCAGGCAATACTTTTGGTTTCTCCTGATGAAGGACACTATTGATAGATTTCCACATTTGGCAAGGTTTTTCAGAATTTGTTGATATTAAATTCGTCTAATAGTCTGATTTTGCTTTTGACATCATGTGGTTGCACAGATGTAACTGCTTAGTATAGCGGATCCGATCAAGGGATGAACGGGTACGTCGCCAAATTCTGTCAAGATATCGACGACGGCGACGTTTTGCTTGTACTATGTCTAGTGACATCCATGGTGACAGTGGGCATTTTTTTTTTTTTTTGGGGGGGCATGTTTATCAAGAAGTTTACTTAGTGTGACGTAGTACTGGTTTACTAGCTCACACAGTATAGGGTTTGGATGAATTAAGAGATCTGAATTTGCAAGGTCCTCACGAAGTATGTCTGTATTAATGTCATGTATCGGTCGGAAAGTAATAAATTGTTGTGCTGTTCTTGACTCGACTCTGAGACACAGATAAATAATTACCGTATGATGATCTGATAATCCATCAGTAACAGATACCGCCTTGGTGTTATTGCAGTTTGACCTAGTGATACACAAGTCGAGCCAATGCCCATGGATATGAGTAGGGAATGTGACATGTTGTAACTCAAATGTTTGAAGTGCATCCATGAATAACCTAGTATTAAGGATAGATAAATCAACATGGATATTGAAATCACCTAGAATATATAATTCTTCATGTAATTATAAAGTTGTTTCAAGAAAATCTTGAAATTCATCAACAAATGTACTTGTGTTTCCAGGAGGACGATATATGCAAATAAAATTAGCAGACAAAGATGAACCTTTTATAAGAATACCTAATGCCTCGAAGCTGTGGTATACAGGCGAATGAAGGCTTTCTACCTTGAACAAATCAGAAACTAGAAATGCGACACCACCACCCCTACCTGACTGGCGTGGATGATGGTGTAGAGAAAAGCCAGGAGTGATGTCAGCAAGACAGGAGACAGTATCAATTGTTGTCAACCATGTCTCGGTCATTGCTAAAATATCTATATGTTTTGATGTTATTAAATCAAAAAGGGCAGCAGATTTGTGACGAACAGATCTAAGATTGGTAGTCGCACAGCGTATATTATGAAACGATTTTGGACCAGGATTAACTGAGACATCACCTGCCAGAAGGAGAATAATATATAATTTAAAAGATGGATTACAACCTGATTTTTTCACTAAGTTTTTATGCATATGTAGACCAAGACAGGAAATATGTAAAGCAGGGTTTTGGCAAAACTGATCTGTGCACTATTTTGAACGAATATTCTAGATTGATTATAGGTATGGTAAATTTCATCTTCACTAGAGTAACGTTTGTCTTGAAAAAATACAGGTAGACACAAGAAACATCGTGACCATGAAGAGAAAACACATTTTGTAAAAATATTTAAATCAATGTCGACTTACAAGGCTTACTGAGATATATAATTATACATGACACTGAAAATAAGGAATTAGAAAGAGGTTGCAAAGACCAAGACTAAGTGCAGCTGCAGGTAAAGGAGTCACAATATTTTTATAATAATGATTTAGTTAATTAGCTATTTTTGACTCCAGTCTCTACATTGTGACTCCCAGGCCTGTTAGATGGAGGAATATCAGACTACAGATACTGCAGCTAGCTCAGCCTTTGATAAAACAACAAACAAGGAAAACTGTATTTACACATAAATCATATGCAGAAATAAGCATGAAATAATATTTTAAGAGCTTGTTATAATAAACAAAAGATTATACATAGCATATAAAACATGTGTTAAACTACGTGAAAAAATAACGTTGCAATTTTGAATAACGGTGTATTGCGAGTGAGCAATATAACGGAAAACAAGATTCAATGTAACAAACAAAGCCAAAAAATAAACATTTGTATACTTATCTGAATAATGAGTGGAAAATTGATACCATTGTATAATCAAGATATTATTAAATTAAATAATTTAAATTAATGAAGCCGTGACAATGATAAAACAAAGGAAACATAGCAAGTGAAGTTTTTAAAATGACGTTGGCGGTCGCCTAGCAACTAATCAAACTGTATGTGTGTGTGTGAGTGCATGAGTGTGTGCTTCTGCATTTGTACATGTGTATGCGTGTATGTGCGTGCATGTGTGGACGCACTGGCGTTCGTGCATGTTTCTAATGTGCAAATCTTTGTAATGCTCACCTTTTTCTGAATACTCAGTCTTGTTGTTGCAGGAAACTAGCATGAGTGAGTTGTTGCTAACAATAGGCGCCATCGCTATTGGTGGCACATTGGCGGTTGTTGGCCTTCCCGTCGTTGTGGGTGCTGTTGGTTTCACTGCCGCAGGAATTACAGGTCTGTTGTCTTTTCAACATTTTTTATGTTTACCATGATAAAATTGATAACATTTGGTTTGGACCGGGATTCTATGCAAATGTCTAAAGGAAACGAGAAAAAATAATAACTAGGCTACGTAGGTAAAGTCTTAAAAAGTAGTGTGCGGCAAATTCTATCTCGGCAGATTTTACATTTATTGGTTCATTCTACCAATCAAATGATGCCACATGTTGCCAAACCATTTTGGTCACGTTTGATTTTCACAGAAACAGCACGAAACAATGTTGCACTTTAAAAAAAACTCATTGTTGTTTTTATAAATGCTACTATTTTAAATGATTCCATAGCAAATGTATTTTAACTGTGCAAAACTGTGAAATAGTCACCCACATATTTTATTGACAATAGGCTCACTGTTCTGATAACTCTAAACACTATTTACATGCATGAATTTTAAAATAGCATAGGCCTACCATTATAATAAAAATAAAATTGGCAAAATGTGTAAGACTCACAAAAATTATATTTGTTTGTTTGTTGTGTAGTTACTACGTCTACGGTTACATAATTCTATGACTATTTAGATAAGTGTTATGTGAGTGTCTTAACCGTTTCTGCCATACTGCAAAACAAGTAAACCAAATTGCCTTTGGCTTGCCTTTGACGCTGAAGGAGTGCACTTTCCCCCTACTCTATTGATATAATGGAGTTACCGTTATCAAGATCAAATAGAACTACACCAAATACAATGTGCTATTGTTCTTCGCGTAAATGGTCAAATACATAGCATATGAACATCAAATACAGTTACAAATAGAGGCTTCTGGAAAAACTCAAATGCAAATAAGCAGAATCAGCATATGATTAATGAATACAAATACATATTTTACCACAACTTTTGATTCGTTTGTTTTGGAGCAAACAGTCTTGGAGCTGGCATGATGTCGGTGGCGGCGATCGCCAACGGAGGAGGTGTTGCTGCCGGCACTACTGTGGCGGTGCTCCAGTCCGTCGGTGCGGCAGGCCTTGGCAATGCAGCTACCGCGGCTGCTGCTGCTGTTGGTGGCGCCATTGGTGGAGTTGTTAGCAACGTCATATAAACTTCTCAAAGCAACCCCCCCTCCCTCTCGTGAGAGATACGACTGACAAGGGTGAATGGCCTTATTGAAGATTTGACTAATGTTGTGTCACCAACAAATTATTATTTAAAACACTTTCTTTTGGTGATCGTTTTGTGACTAGTATTACATGAAAACATCATTTAGGCTATATTAATACAATAATATCTGGTTGAGCATCAGAACTTTGTTTAAAGGTAAATGAGAGGGTGGTTATTTTTAGCGTAATGATTGATGTATTAGCAATTATCAAAGGGGCTATTCTCAACCATCAACAATGTCGGATGCGTGCCGAGTGTATTTCAAGTGACAAACTTGTCTTGTAGACAAATAGTTCATTTTGGCCTGATACGAACCGCAGTTTTCACTTACTGTGCCCAGAAAATGTATTTAGATTATATTACAAAAGTTTTGCAGCAGCGATTTTTTTAAATATTCTTATGAGAAACCAGCAATTATTTTTGTGTGGCTTATGTTAATGTCTAAGTGTCTCAAATTCATGAGAAACGTTTATGCACAACCAAAGCGTTCAATTTGAATTCAGAAATAAATCCCAATCAGCTAGATACAGTATTTCTGGGAACTACGCAACGATGCAGTTCAATCAAATGTAAGTGTTCATTTTCAAATGTAGAGGTGTTCATTTCCTGGTGCGGTGCAGTCTGTATCCCAAGCATGTCCTAATGTTGAGCTCAAGCATCACTATTTACGTCACCTGCAGGACCAAGTACAAGCAGCGTAGTGAACGGAAAGTCTGATCAATACTTTCAGGTTCACTTTAAATAGCCAAGCAGTGGCAGTGTTTGTTTGCGTTCATTGCTATGTATTGCCATAAGTTTGTAATTCGCATTGCTTTAATTGTATAGTACATAGTCGAGGTAGAAGAAGCCAAAATGTTAGCTTAAAACATCTTACATCTGGTTCACACATCTTGAGTGTCTTCGTCTGTTTGTATGGCATAGTTTGTATATGGATGTTGCTTGGTGTATTGGCCGGAGTTTTGTAAAAGAAAATAATCTGTAGTTGTGTGATCAAAGAGAAGAAATGTGAGTGGCAACCACGGCTTGTGCCGTGTGTACTCGGCCGATCTGAGAACAAATACATCCACGGGAGAAAGCATACATTGTCAGTCATTTCTGCAGTAAAAATAATTTACTACTGGTATGAATATTACAATTTAAAATTAATATCTTGACAATTTCTTTCATGCATTTTTCGATTGAACGGCATGTTATTTCAAAAGCTAAAAGTCCAAACTCCTGCACTTGACTTTTACTGTAGTCTTAAAGTACTAAATAAGCGTGCACAATTTCACTGAGCTACCATACATGCCCACAACTCCATATTGTCAATATGTACCTGAAGGTTTGAACTGTCGTCACAATTGACATTGTTAAAATAATTAGCATTTAAATTATATCTGTCATGTATTTGATTGGTTACAATTGGATTGGCGTGATGTCCCTGCGGTATAAAGATGCCACATGGCTATGAACCTCATCAATTGTTGTCAATTTGCTTTTGCTTATTTTGCATCAATAGACGTTACTTGGCCTCTAATAAAAACTTGATGTCTTCAGCCTTTACATGTGTAGTGACAATCTCTGACAAGCAAACTGTCTAATCACCAAGCACAAAACATTTTAAGTATCAAAAGAGAGCATTTATATATCGGAGATACATCAGATGTTTACAGTGTCAATACAGATATACCATGCAGCCTCCATTTCATCTAATCTAGGAAACAAAATCACTTTTTTTATGGTTTCTTTTGGTGCAAGCAAGTTATGTATATTTGACACATTCAAAATCGGAACTTGCAATATATCATTCGGAACAAGAATTCACTGAGCATCATCTTATTGATCACTGAAACTGGCTGTATTTATTTCATGGGCAAGTCTCGTGGCTTAGCAACACAGATCCACGTATCTGTGCGTTCTTGGGTTAGATGCTTCTAAAACTGATTCCCATAGGACCTGTACCCTAGCAGATGGTTAAGGCTACAGTTATGGTTACAGCGACTAAAAACATGTTATTCAATGTCCTTTCTAAAAACTGAACTGAGAAAGTGCTACACAAAACCTGAGTTAAAGGAACGTGAGCTATTTTCTTGAAAAAATTCATTTGCAATAGATCGCGTCTCTGTCAGCCATTGTATAACACAAATCTTGTCTTTGCACCATATAAAAGAGGCAGGGCTACCACGACAATGATAGCAGTTTCATGTCCTTGTGCCTGTTAAAGTTATGTTTTTAAGTAAGTGTCTGTACAAGATGAACACTATTTACTAAGTTGATCATACTTGCTACCATATTATATTTCAATTTGATATGTTATTCGATATTTATGCTTTTGCAAAATTGCCATCCCCAGGTCTGACCTGTAGAATAATAAATGATTGCATGCAGATCAATTTTTTCATTTTGCACCATTTTATTTTAAAATTGCATATTATATGAAACAAAGTTTATATGGTGTTGAGAAAATTACATAGTGTACGGGGCATGTTGCTCTACTCAAAATTTGTATTTAAAAGATGGACAATCTTAGAATGCAACTTGAACACATTTAACAATAAGCCTGCTTCTAGTTATGTATGTATTACAGCAATGTTTTGGTAACGCAAAATATATATTATATTTAAAACTTTCTCCTCTTTACCTTAAAGCCAGCCTGGCTGGATCCTACACAGCACAAATCACAGTATGTGTATATATATATATATATAAACAGCCAACACCAATATATATCTCACAATGCCTATGGCCAGCACTATTTCATTATACATCTTTGAAAGTAATACAATCAACAAGACTTGAATTGCTTAAACAGTGCAACATTGTAACTGTCGTTGGAATGGCATCAAGGCTCTTTGCATCAGCAACATATCATCTTGAGATTCAGAGACCAGACATGCTTCGAACTAACAAAATGAGTATATATACACCGTATGTACAGAAAGTTCAACTGAGGGTCTCCGATGATACCCTTTCTGGGTCTCCTAAATCACGCATGGCGTGAGTCACGGGATGTGGTGGAGCATGTCTTGTGTCCTTCTTGTGATGAAACAGATCTGTTGACAATGTCTACATTGTCATCACCAGGGGAAGGTCGAGATGTGTTCACGTAAGGTGGCAACGTTTGCGTGAAGTGACGCGACTATGACAACTCGATTGTGAGCGTCACAGATTACACAAGACATGACAGTGGCAACAACGACACTCTTGACATGACAATGTCAGTTGGAATGCTTACACAAAGACTGCCAGATCATTGACACAAGATAGAAATGACACGCTGGACGTCACTGTTTGTCCAGCGGGTCATTTCTGTCGCCGACAACATTCTACAACCGCCACTGTCCGAAAGCGTCAACTAACTCGCATTCCTATATGTTACTGCTAACGTCAGCAGACGTTGCACACCAATGATGTTTTGTGGCACCCTCATCTCTTGATGTTCACATCTGGTTTATTGTCACCGAATCCGTGGTCGTCGTTGTCATCAACCTCGTACCTGTCAACGTCAGCATCATCTTCCTTGGTGTCTGTCAAAACAGAACATTCACGTTAGCGTATTTCACCAGCAAATCACCAACAAGAGAGTAGGTATTTTGTTATTTCAATATGCAACGTCACTGGTCGTGGTTGAGTTACTACTGAAACCACTAAGTGACCCCAATTTATTTAGCTTTAAAAACACCACCATCTGACTGTGATCACGTGATTTGATCACCCTCTAGGTAAGTGATGATCACGTGATTTGATCACCCTCTAGGTAAGTGATGATCACGTGATTTGATCACCCTCTAGGTAAGTGATGATCACGTGATTTGATCACCCTCTAGGTAAGTGATGATCACGTGATTTGATCACCCTCTAGGTAAGTGATGGACACGTGATTTGATCACCCTCTAGGTAAGTGATGATCACGTGATTTGATCACCCTCTAGGTAAGTGATGATCACGTGATTTGATCATCCTCTAGGTAAGTGATGATCACATGATTTGATCACCCTCTAGGTAAGTGGAAAGCCAAGTCCAAGTCTGGAAAAGTGACCAGCCTAATTTGTAAATGGTTTAACTGATTAGCACCACTGTCATGGCAGACTGAACAGGTTTTAACTCATAACACCAACATGGTAACATTGTAGAGAACCATCCAACACCAACATGGCAACAACAATATTATTGAGTCCTCCAATGCATCAACATGGTAACAACAGCAACATTGTAGAGAACCATCCAACACCAACAAGGTAACAACAATAACATTGTAGAGAACCATCCAACACCAACAAGGTAACAACAATAACATAGTAGAGAACCATCCAACACCAACAAGGTAACAACAATAACATTGTAGAGAACCATCCAGCACTAACAAGGTAACATTGTAGAGAACCATCCAACACCAACAAGGTAACAACAATAACATTGTAGAGAACCATCCAACACCAACAAGGTAACAACAATAACATTGTTGAGAACCATCCAACACCAACAAGGTAACAACAATAACATTGTAGAGAACCATCCAACACCAACATGGTAACATTGTAGAGAACCATCCAACACCAACAAGGCAACAACAATAACATTGTAGAGAACCATCCAACACCAACATGGTAACATTGTAGAGAACCATCCAACACCAACAAGGCAACAAGAATAACATTGTAGAGAATTGTCCCACCAACATCCATAGTGCAAGCATGATTACAAAGCTATTCAAAGCAGTCTGGCAACTGAATGAAGCCAGCAGGTAGTACTTCAGAACTACTCTATCTAAGCCTAGCGGGTAGCAGTAGGTTATTGGACCCCTTACTGGACAGTGTATTATTCCTTAAACCTACATAAATTTAATATTTATAAAGCAGTGAAAAAGCACATTAGCTGTTCCGTTGCAACAAGGTTTTGGTAGATAGCATCATAGCAGCTGTAGCAAATAGTAAAACCCCCTTATCATATTCACCAGGATGTCAATAGCTCACCATTTCTGAAGTCTCACTGGTTCCCTATAAGGGACGACCACCAATACTCAATTTAGGATATTATGTTTGATCATATACACAGGACTGTAATTCGTTAAAAGATCACATAATGTTAGTTTTACCAGCAGCCTAGTAGACCAAATAGAAGTTGTCAAAATAACTAAATCACACAGAAACAATTCCGGACAACACTGTCAGCTTGGCAACCGGCAAAGTAACTAACA
The DNA here is from genome assembly GCA_963995525.1 of Escarpia spicata. NCBI lineage: Eukaryota > Metazoa > Annelida > Polychaeta > Sabellida > Siboglinidae > Escarpia > Escarpia spicata. Next base: position 3,762,758 of record OZ023214.1, on the reverse strand, counting down.
AACTTTCATTAGCACTATGATATTATTCAAAGACTTATATCAGTGTACGATTTTCAAAAATTAGTAATTGTGGAATTAAATTCAACATATGATAAGTATTATTAAAGAAGTATCACCAAACTGATACTTTCAGTAGTTAAACAAATCGTAGAAAAAATGCAAAAGCTTTAACACACCTTTGTTTACATTAAATCTAACCATAATCGAGCTAGGGTCTGCATGTGTCTGTCAAGGTTTTCCTCCCAGATGTATTGCGCCAAGCATTCACGGTGTTCAATTACAACCCTTGGAAAAACTTAAATTTTAAATTTCCTGTACGTTAAGGGTTCTTACCACTTAAGGGTTCACACTGGCTGTTGGACAGATGTTAAGGGCTGTTACCATTTAAGGGTTCACACTGGCCATTAGACAGATGTTAAGGGTTGTTACCACTTAAGGGTTCACACTGGCCGTTAGACAGATGTTAGGGGTTGTTACCACTTAATTAAGGGTTCACACTGGCCGTTGGACAGATGTTAAGGGTTGTTACCACTTAAGGGTTCACACTGGCCGTTAGACAGATGTTAAGGGTTGTTACCACTTAATTAAGGGTTCACACTGGCCGTTGGACAGATGTTAAAGATCCTTACCACTTAAGGGTTCACACTGACCGTTGGACAGATATTAAGGGTTCTTACCACTTAAGGGTTCACACTGGCCGCTGGACAGATGTTAAAGGTTCTTACCATTTAAGGGTTCACACTGACCATTGGACAGATGTTAAGGGTTCTTACCACGTAAGGGTTCACACTGGCTGCTGGACAGATGTTAAGGGTTCTTACCATTTAAGGGTTCACACTGGCCGCTGGACAGATGTTAAGGGTTCTTACCATTTAAGGGTTCACACGACCATTGGACAGATGTTAAGGGTTCTTACCACATAAGGGTGCACACTGGACATTGGACGGTTGTTAAATCGATTGTTCATAATGTTACCCATGCTTTTGCAATTGTTCCGATCTACGCACAGCATTCACTCATCAACTGGGATGATCTACGCACACCATCCACTCATCAACTGGGATGATCTACGCTCACCATCCACTCATCAACTGGGATGATCTACGTTCACCATCCACTCATCAACTGGGATGATCTAAGTAACTTGCAACAATCGTACACAAAACATGGGCAGCATGTGAACAAATTTACCTCATATTTATTAAACACCAAATACGACCAGTTTTGGAGGCCGCCGCAATCTGGGACGTTTTCCTAGTAACAATAATGATGGGAGGTCTTTCTTGAAAATATAGTTTTACAACTTAAAAAAGATATCACTAGAAACTTACCCACTCAATCACAGGTACAAACAAGTTTGACAATAACACACACCCAGTAACCGTTACATGCTGTTACTCTAATATGGGAAAATATTGTCACTTTCTATGCACATTCAATATATACATCTACTTTGTGCACACAATCAACATTCCACTCTTACCTACACACTGCACAAACACACATGTATCACACAGATATACACGTGCACACACAGGCATGCAGATATGCAGACGCACGCACACAGACATGCACCAATACTCAGAGATACATGAGCACACACAGGCATGCACACACACAGACATGCACCATGACTCAGAGATACATGTGCACACACAGGCATGCACACACACAGACATGCACCATGACTCAGAGATACATGTGCACACATAGGCATGCACACACACACACACACACCCACACACACACACACACACACACACACACACACACACACACACACACACACACACACACACGCACAGACATGCACCATGACTCAGAGATACATGTGCACACATAGGCATGCACACACACAGACATGCACCATGACTCAGACACACATGTGCACAAACAGGCATGCACCATGACTCAGACACACATGTGCACAAACAGGCATGCACACACACACACACACAGATAGCACCATGACTCAGAGATACATGTGCACACACAGGCATGCACACACACAGACATGCACCATGACTCAGAGATACATGTGCGTTCTGAATGCACATGTGCGTGCACGATCCTGCCCAAGTGAAATCTTTTCCAGATACAGAAGTCAGCCACATATAACTATGCTAGCAGGCACGAGTAACATAGCGCTACATACCATGTAGATTGTTTCCGCGTGGCAACTCTGGCAGCTGTGGATGCGGCGGCTGCTGCTGCTGCTGATTTTGTGGATCGATCACCTGAAACATTCACTGCTATGTGTCAATTGCAGACATGTTTGTCAACGCCAGGAAATCACCTGGCTTCAAAGTGACCCGATCGGATCCTCATCTTTTAAAATCATGTCCTGTTGAATGGTTAATTGGGATCTACTGCGGGCCTATCGCATACCTGTTGCAGACCTACTGTCGCTAAGGTGGGCCGGTAACTGACCTACTGTAGGCTGTGTTTTGTTGCTGTCTTACCGGGTTCTGGTCCTCTGAGTTCTGGATGTCGTCCTTGAGGTCTCCCTTCATGTCGTCTTGCAGGTCCCGCGCTGGATCAGGATTGTCATCATCCCCTCTGTTATCGTCATCGTCATCATCCTCTCCCTTCCTGCCATCGTCATCTCGCTTCACCCTGTCAGCGGGCTGCATCCCTTTGTCTTGTGCATCAGCCTCCGGGGCTTTCACCTGATGGTCCAGTCCAATGCCGGCATGGTCCAGTGGATTTGGCTGGTTTATGCCACCCTGGTCTATAGCCTGGCACAAAGGAGAGAACTTCTAAAATTTGTGCCTATGAATGTAAGCGATATATGTACGTGCACAACCACAATTAAATTCATATTGCATGACAAGTTTTTATTTGACAATGGAAACTGTTTGTAGCTGCCTTAAACCCGACGCCCTTTCCAATTATAGCACCACGTGATCAGTTGTCAATCAAACTGATCGTATGGTGCGATCGATATGGGAATCAAGATCAGGGTGTTTACAAACACTCTCTACTGTCAGGTGGACAGAGGCTGTGCACTTGATTCTCTCTCTGTCTCTCTGTCTGTTTCTCTGTTTGTCTATCTTTCCTTCCCTACCACGGGGCAAGTAACGATAGAGAACAGAGCAACGTTACCTGTATGTGAGGTGGCGCCACCTGTTCTCGTTGCAGCACATTGCCGTTGCCAACTCCGTCTTTATTTGCGCCGTCTGCCTTGTTGTCATGCTGGTCATGGGGTAAATTCTCACCTGCAAAGTTGATCACACAGTTTCTGGGTTTACAAGAAACTCAGAGAAACCCACCTAGAACGGGGGAAGTCACAACATTGTCTATCACGTATGTGAGCAAAAGTTTCACAATTGTGTAAATTGCAATAAAAAGGGGGGAAAAAAACCAAAATCCGAGATTAAGAACAGAATACGGATATGTATGCCATACACATGTGGTTTAAGAATGAATGCAATGCATGTGACATGTGACATGTACATAGTGCGCAATACAAACACGTTACTCTTGCAAAGCACCTTATACCATCACTATGTAAGTTTGTTTTAAAAAAAAAAATTTTTTTAAGTGACAAGTAAAAAATGGGCCAACTGGCCCTGAAGTCCTTTGTACTAATACGTCTATATGTGACTCCGGCTGACCAAATGAGTGATAAGTCGGAAAAATTTTAACATTGTTTTCTTACATCCTTGTAAAGGTTTGGTAGGGTGCTTTACACGGTTTCAAAAATTATGACTGCTACAAATATTGGTGAAGTTATGGAGCATTGAACATGGCAGGGGTCAAAAAGTGAAAATGAAGAAAACGGCTGTTGAAGTTTTACATTATATATGCAAATGGATTGCATGGAAATATTACATGCACAACATTCAAATGTGGCACACAGTATGTAATGTGTATGTTATGTTGCAATGATACACTGGAAGTACAAATGTGCTGCTACAAAGACTTATCAAGTTATGCCAGATTGTCTTTATGTGTAAAACTAAGAGGACAGATTATTTGAGAGCAAACGGTAGACTAACTGTTTGACACAGTTTAAAACCTACAGGCAACTGTCCAGTTTAACAGGGGTCTAGTGGCTTAATGCTGTCTGTTGACACAAGCTACTGCCAGTAACCAATTACAGATTAGTCAGTCTCCATCAAACAATAGCAGGCAGAGAATCTTAGCTCCACAGCTGGGTGTAATACACAACAAGTGATAAATATATGATACACTTGAAATACAAATGTGCTGCTACAAAAATGTCTAAAGTTATGCCAGATTATGTTTTTATGTATAAAATTAAGAGGACAGATTATTTGAGAGCAAAAGGTAGTCTAAAGAAGAAAAAAAAATGGGTCAGCTGGACGGTGATAGACCATTTGAACTTGTAGCCTTTGTCAAACTTTTGTCTTGACTTCACCAAAGGCAGGTCTTTGTCAGTAAGAATAATGGGATGATAATTTACACCAACGTTGTTTCCTGTAGAAGTAATTTTGTTGGATATATTAGCATAGGTCGTGCCAATTCAAAAATTAGTGCTATATAATAGTAGTTTGTCAAAATGTAAACAAACTCAAAGACAGTTGCAGCTTAGCGTTAGCCTGTTCTGAAATATTTTAATGACATAATGATATATTTCACATAAATATATAGGGAGCTAATGGAGAGGCCCATCATAATCCATAGCACTACAAAATGAAGTATCTGAAAGTCACACTTCATATATTGAGTGACACATCTCATACTGTCTTTCTGGACTGTCGCAATGTCCAATAGTTTCCTATCACAACCCTCGTGTACAATATACCAAAGCTATATATTTCCAGCATTACAACATATGTATTATCATTGAATAGGTAATTGAATAATCTTTCAGATGAACGCAACTTGTAGCAGCAGAAAATGAAGCATACAAAAGTTACACCACAAACAAACAAAGACATGCATTCTCAAAATGTGATTCATTCAAAAATTAGTGCTATATAATAGTAGTTAGTCAAAATGTAAACAAACTCAAAGACAGTTGCAGCTTACTGTCCAGCAAGCAGTAGCAGAGCAATTTTATAATAATCACAAGTTAAGTGGCAGTGATCTTCCTTTTATCATTCATGTGATGTTTATTGTGAGCATGGCGGACAAATGGTTATCATACGTAGACAGGTACAGAAAGAAACTGACATTTTCTATAAAAAGAACACGTTAGCCTGTCAATGACATGTATTTCCTATTGCTGCTGTTTCTGCCGGGCCGAAACAGTTTCTGCCCAGCATAAATCAAACAACCCTGTAGGTAATTATTAATCAAATGGTTTTTGGTGAATCATAGTTATTGATCATTAAGGGTTATGATGGAAGTAAAATGTTTACATGTTTACTGTTCACTGAAAAAAACAGCCCCACAGAACTAATTATAGTTATTGTTAAGATGTTTAACCTAGTTCCATTATCTGACATTGTGCCAACAGATTGGTGTATTGGGATCATTAAGCCTATACAATTATTATATAAACATAGCAGCAGACACTGGGATGGTGTGGTGCAAGCACAGGTCTGTGGGACGCGTCTAGTGTCGCAATGTAGGGAGTAGCTTGTAGTGCATGCGCTTCTTGCTCTCGCTTTCAGTTGCGACCGCCAGCTAGCCCCTTCTCAGGGGCGAAAAGGGATGAGTGCACAAGCCTCCCCTGCTGGTACATAGCCTCTCCATAGACAAGACTCTAGCATGATCTCCTTGTGGTCCACTGCAGTAACTGGGCACCTTACGGCCCCAGGCTAACATGCTAGGGATCTAGGAGAGGGACAACTCTGATTTAAAACCTGGGTAGACCCAACTCATTAGCCTTGACAGGCAGTGGGTCTAGGAGAAGGAAAACTCTGACTTCAAACCATGGGCAGATCAAGTCCACTAGTCATGGAAGACATTGACCTACAGGAAGGAAAACATGGAAGACAAACCCACCACATGGGTCAGCATGGGCAGCACCATGTGGCTCGAATAAATGACCTCAATTATATGCTATGTCACTTAGTAATTACGAGATTGGCTAGCGCATGCGGGGGAACCGACGCGCTGTGAGGCAGGCACCAGCAGGAAATCAGCGAAGTCCGGTTTGCCACTCTCAATGTGGGAACAATGATTGGGAAACGAGTGGAGGTGGTGGAGCTAATGAAGAGGCGGCAACTGTCAGTGATGGGGTACAAGAAACCAAGTGGAAAGGGGCAGTGGATCTGGGAGATGGGTTTAAGATACTGCATGCAGGGGAGATGGAAGGACGAATGGAGTGGGAGTGATTATGAAGGAGGAATACAGCAAGGAAGTCATCAGGGTGGAACGATGGGAAGGCAGGATAATTGCAGTGTGGATATTAGTTGGTGGAGAGATGATGTGCATACTATCGGTCTGCGCATCACAGACAGGGAGAACTCAAGAAGTCAAGGATGCATTCCGAAACAACCTGGAAGAAATTATTGGGCATGTGGAGCCGGAGACAATGCTGGTTGTGGCAGGTGATTTAAATGCACATGTAGGAAAGAGACAGAACAGTGAGGAACCCTTAGGAAAGTACGGATATGGAACGAGAAACAGAGAGGGACAAGATCTGGTCGAGATGCTAGGCAGAAATCAGCTAATGGTGGTAAATTCCTTCTTTCAGAAGAAGGAATCACACAAGATCACATACAGAAGTGGAAACAACAGAACAGAGATAGATCTGCTGATTGTTAGAAGCAGCCAGTTGAACAAGGTTAGGGACTGCAAAGTTCTAGCAGGAGAGCACATAACGAGCCAACATAAACCATTGGTTTATGAAATGTGGATAAGAAGAGACAAACAGGGAAGGAAGAAACAAAGACAGGTAATAAAATGGTGGAAATGTGAAGGAGAGGTGATGGCCCAATACAAAACCGAAGTAGAGAGGAAGCTCAGGCTACTCCAAGAACAAAGGGAGGATGTGGAATCAGAGTGGAAAGCACTCAAGGAAGGCTTTGTTAGAACAGCTGAGGAGATATGTGGCCGAACATCAGGAAAGCCAACACAAAGCCGAAAGAAGAAAGAACAGTGGTGGTGGAAACAGGAAGTTGAACAAGCAATACGAGAAAAAAGGAGGCACTGAAGTGTTTGGAAGAAGCGAGTGATGAAGAAAAGACAAGGCTGAAGCAGAAGTACCGGGAGAAGACAAGGCTGAAGCAGAAGTACCGGGAGAAGACAAGGCTAAAGCAGAAGTACCGGGAGAAGACAAGGCTGAAGCAGAAGTACCGGGAGAGGACAATGCTGAAGCAGAAGTACCGGGAGTAGAAGAAGGCAGCAAATAAGGCAGTTGCTAAAGCAAGAGATGATAAACAGCAGGAATTATGTGATAAGATTGAAGATGGAGGGAAAAAACTGATCTTCAAACTTGCCAGGGATAGAGACAGAGACAGCAAAGATACTATACGGACATCAGCAATGAAGAGAAGCGACGGGACACTGGTCACTGGAGCAAAACAAGTGCTGGGTGTTTGGGAGGAGTACTTCAAGAAACTACTAAATCTGGAGGAAGAATATGAAATAGAGATACCGCATACTGTAAGGAGAGAGCTGGAGGTGAGGACAATAACAGAAGAAGAGGTGGAGAAAGCAGTAAAGAAGATGAAAACAGGAAAGGCTGTAAGAGTGGATGAACTCTCAGTGGAAATGGTGAAAGCAAACAGACTAGTTGGAATCAAGTGGCTGACGAGGCTGTTTAATGTGTGCTTCACAGCAGGAGAGATACCAGCAGAGTGGCGAAGAGGAGTGATTGTGCCGATATGGAAGGGGAAAGGGGACACCCATGACCCAGGGAGATACAGAGGCATCACATTACTGAGCCAAGCCCTGAAATTGTTGGAAAGGATACTGGATGCTAGGGTGAGGCTTACAGTGGAGAGCAAAATTGGAGAGAATCAGCTGGGATTTAGGAAAGGGAGAGGAACAGATGATGGATTGTTTGCCATCAGACAAATTATCGAGAAGGGAGAATTTAAAAAGGATGTAGTGTTTGGTTTTGTAGATCTGGAAAAGGCATTTGACACCGTGCCGAGAGATTTGGAGTGGAAGTAGGACTCAGACAATGAAGTGCCTTGAGTCCACAGCTTTTCATTATGGTGATAAACCTGATCAGTGGAAAGATATCGGAGCAGGAAGAACTTAAGAAGATACTGTATGCAGACGACCTAGCAGTGGTGGCTGATAACAAAGAGGAACTACAGAAAGCTTTGCAAGAATGGAGTGACACCTCCAGAATACACGGCTGAAGTAATGTGGATAGGAGAAAAGGAGGTAGATCTGCATGTAGTTGTTGACGGAAAGACCATTAAACAAGTGAACAGCTTTGTATACCTGGGCGGTACAGTGTGTGAGGATGGAAGGAGTAGTAAAGAAATACAGAGGAGGGTGCAAGCAGGAGCAGCAGCATGGAAGAGGGTAGAAGGCATTATGTGGGTAAGAAAACTGAAGGAACAACTGAAAGGAAAAGTGTTGGAAGCCTGTGTTGTACCAGCCTGTATATATGGGTTGGGAACACTGCCACTGACAGAGAGACAGGAGGAGAAACTACAGGTGGCAGAAAACAACTGGGTCAGAAGAATATGTAGAGTAACACGAGACAATAGAAGGAAGATGAAGGAATTGAGAGAGGAGATTGGAATAAAAAACACCTAAAGAGGAAAGTAGCCGGTAACAGAATGAGATGGGCGGGACATGTACATAGAATGGGTGAAGACAGACTGGCGAAAAGAGCGTGGAAAGTAGAAGAGGGTGGCAGACACAGGAGAGGAAAACCAAGGCTGAGATGGAACGACAGCATAAAACGAGACCTGGGGAGGGCTGGCGTGAACAGCCATGAATGGATGGCCATTGGGGATGAGAGAGAGAGGTGGAAAGAACTGACAAGAAAAGTAGAAGAAGCTACCAAGTGACGTGGACCCCACCCCGCAAGGGAGCAAGGGAAAGAAGAAGCAGACACTGGGACAGTGTGACTGCTGCCTGGCTAAATGGATGCAATCGTGCTTTGAAGTTAGTTCTTCTGCCAACTATCCTTTTCACACAAGCCTATAGGTTTAGTAGCTACCAGCACACTACTGAGCCTAAACTACTATGCAGGTGTGAAAAATGTGCTGATGTATTTGAACTTGACCCACTAATTAACTGTCCACCAAGCAGTAGCAGAACAGTTTATAATAATAATAATCCACAAGTTAAGTGGCAGTGATCTTCCTGTTATCATTCATGTGATGTTTATTGTGAGCAGGGCGGACAAATGGTTATCATACGTAGACAGGTACGGAAAGAAACTGACGTTTTCTGTAAAAAGAACACGTTTGCCTATCAATGGCATGTATTTCCTATTGTTGCCGTTTCTGCTGGACAGAAACAGTTTCTGCCTGGCATAAATCAAACAACCCTGTAGGTAATGAATAAAAAAAATTTTTTTTGGCAGAAACACTTTCTGCCCGGCATAAATCAAATCAAACAACCCTGTAGGTAATTATTAATGAAATGCTTTTTTTGGTGAATCATAGTTACAGATCAATAAGGGTTATGATGGAAGTAAAATGTTTACATGTTTACTGTTCACTTATTGCACCACGTCTTGCATTTAGAGGAATAATTATAATAGAAAATAAAATGTTGTGGCACATATTTTTAAATACATGCATTGATGAGAAACCGGGATCTCTTGTGGCCTAAGAATAACTAATTTCAATTAACTTTCTGCTTATATAAAACAACTGCATAAAATATATATCCATACAAGACACAGACTCCGCATGTGACAGATGTTTTGGGAAGGGGAATAGTGTTCTGTTTCTGCTACAGCAGTGTGTTGACCCAAGCCTCTGCCAGTGACCAATTACAGATTAGTCACACTTTAACCAGCCAGCCACAGTGAGGTGTGACAGACGTTGTGGGAATAGGGATTAGTTGAACAAAAGGACTGGAAGCCTGCTAGATCTGCTGCTACAGTAGACCATTTAGTTTACAAATTTAGCATTTTAGGGGACATTTGGAGCCCAAATACAGATTTCTTGTGTATAGTGGCACTACCATGTGAAATGTCTATGCAAAATTTGAGAAAAAGTTACTTAAGAGTTTTTACAAAAATAGGCAAAATGTGAAAATTTACCAGTTTTGGGGTCCTTTTTGGGGGGGTCATTAGGTGCTCTTAGAATGATTCAATCAAATACAGATTTCTTGTGTACAGTGACACTACCACATGAAATGTATATGCAAAATTAGAGTTTTTGAAAAAATAGGCAAAATGTTACATTTTTACCAGTTTTGGGGTCCTTGGAGGCCCTAGGGAGCCCTTAGAATGATTCAATCAAATACAGATTTCTCGTGCATAGTGGCAGTGCCCTAAGATGTGTCTATGCAGAGAAAAAGTTGCTGAACGGTTTCTGAGATACGGCAGCTAACGGCGGATGCAGAGTGATGACAATAGTCCCTTGGACCTTCGGCCAAAGGACTAAAAATCTAATTGAGAAAGCACCTTGAAGTTACACAATTCACTCAACTGTACTTTTGCATCCAACTATAATTAAAACATGTTTGGGTCGTATTGAGACTACGTCAAGTCAACACTGATCATGAACCTCTGTATGATTCCTACACCATTTTCAGTTAGAATTCAATGAAACATTTGGTAAACATCAAATCACGATTGACTCAACCAGAGTATCTCGTCAATAAACAGAAATATTTCTATTTGATATTTATTTACACAGAAAGACACATTTAACCAGTCTTGATGCGATCGATTACCTGGTTTCTTGATCTGCATGACGACTTCTGGTTGCACATCATTGTTCTGTTTGGCGTGCACTTCCTGTGAGTTGAGAGGTTCATTCGGCTGCGGGCGGTGGACGTCGCGGTTCTGATCGCCACCTGGTGGTCGCTGGGCCAACGGATCCACCTACCGCAACCACAACAACGCCACGGTTACTTTTGTATTTCTTAGTTATCATTCTAGATGTACCAGCCACAGAAAGATCGGGCTATTTAACTCCAATGTGAAGTCAGCCTTACTGTATGGAGCCGAGACATGGACGACAACCAACACCACCTTCAACAGAGCGCAGATCTTCATCAACAAATGCCTAAGAAGAATCCTCCAGATCCACTTGTCAGACATGATCAACATCATTGACTTGTGGAGGAGGACACACCAACTGCCTGCTGAGGATGAGATCAGAAGGAGATGGGGACAGATTGTCCACACGCTCTGGAAACCAGCGTCAAACATCACTAGACAAGTGCTAACATGGAATCCCCAAGGCAACAGAAAGAGGCCGGCCGAAGAACCATTGGTGAAGGGACATCCAGGCAGACACCAAGCAGATGGACTACACCTGGAAACTGCTGGAGGGAAGTGCCCAGGACAGAGGACTCTGGAGAGCTGTTGTCAACGGCCTATGTCCCAGGAGGGATGACGGGTATAAGTAAGTAGATGTACCTACCACCAAATACTGAGAGACACGGAGCAGTGGTTCTGTCAAGTAGTGTGGAGCACAGTGGTTCTGTCAAGTAGTGTGGAGCACAGTGGCTAAACCATCGGATTCTTAATTAAAAGAACCTGCATTCAAAAAAGAAACTTTGAATCCTGTGCTTCCATTTCAAACCTTGAGCTAGTTTGACCACTCCATTGTGCATCAGTTCACTCAGCTGTATGAATGAGTACCTGGCTATAGACAGTGGTGGATGTTTGTGTACGAATAGTGTTCGCACATTAATTGGAGCGTGGCTGGATGCTTCCCAGAGAAATCATGATGGAGTTCGACCGAACAGATTCTGCGATGGAGTAAATTGTAAACACTTTGAGCTGTGCTAATGACCGGATACTGCCTAATACAAGAACTTACCTTTTTAAGCACCAGTATTTAAACATTGTAATAAACAGTTGCTCTGTTGTTAAACACATTTTCAGAGGGTCAGTGTTCTTCTCAGTGTTCTTCTTTTAATTACACATTGTTTACATTGCAGAATCATTATGTATTTGTGGTGAAACAAATTAACTTCTTTTCCATCCAACTCTTATATTATTCTTTGTGTAGCATGTACTAGCAACACTAACTTTGAATGACTACACTGTCTGGTATTACACGCCGCCATCACTGTTGAGAAACTGATGTTACAGAGTGCTCCCCAAGCAAGCGACACATACCTGTGGGATCTGGTTGTTTGCCAGCAGTTTGTTCTGTTCATTCACATTTGGCTGGACGCCCCCGATTGGGACTTGCTGCTGCTGTTGCTGCTGTTGCTGCTGCTGCTGTTGTTGTTGCTGCTGCCAATACTGCTGCTGCCTCTGTTGCAGCTGTTGCACCGCTTGTTGCTGCTGCACTACCTGTTGTTGTTTTTGTTGTTGTTGCTCAGGCTGGGCTGGTTGTTGTAGCAGTGGCTGTATATGACGAATCACCTAGCGACAAGTCCGTGAGAACAGATTCAGTCTTTGATTGTAATTGGGCTAGCATATATATATATATATATTATTATTATATAATGTATGTTAAAGGTGCTTCCTCTACACATACGCCCATCAAGAATCTGGCTCTTTTATTTCCAGATCTACAGTGTAATAGTTTAATTGAAGTGTGCAGTTTGTTTAATACAAAATGCTTACATTGATCAGTTAAAGAAATTATTTTGTCATACCTCAGAGCCTGCGAAAACCAACTGCCTGGTTGACATTTAGCACTAATCGATTGAACTTGTCGGTCACAAGATGACAGCAAAATGCAAGCATAATTTTTGTCCATTGGCATTGTGCCATAAACTTTCCCAAATACATCCTCATAATTGATAACTGTCTCTGGCTAGATCAGACTTTTTGCAATCCTTTTAATTGACTCTGTGACATAAACCCTTGCATGAAAATTGGCAGCAAACTTGTCATTTAAGGAAACCAGCAGTGAGTTTGTGCCAGGCTTAACTTTGACGAGAATGCTGTACTCCTATAGCTAATTTCGAACAGACGTGGTTCACTAAAATGAGAACCAAATATGCACAAACGAACTAGCATATCATGATGAATGCTTGCCAGGTTGACTTTTCTGTGGAAATAATTCTGAAACATAAGGTGCAAAAAAATCAAACTGAGGGAGGAGTTTCGAGCTTTTCCGATGTGACATCAGTTTGTTGATTTACAAATTCAGCACTACCACTGCAGTTCTCACCTCGTTCTGCTGCGGGTTTACGGCGGCCATCTTGAGGTCTCCGAACTTCTTACTCATGGCGTCCAGCTGCTGTTCCACCTCCTCCTTCTGGCGTTTGATGTTCGCTAACTCGTCTGAATCAGACGCGATCCCCACTTATTGAGACGTTACATATGATGGGATTCATCAGACTACATGTTTCAGATTGTTATTCAATGTTACATGTGAAAGGACTTGTCAGCCTACATGTTTCAAATTGTTATTCAATGTTACATGTGAAAGGACTTGTCAGCCTACATGTTTCAGATTGTTATTCAATGTTACATGTGAAAGGACTTGTCAGCCTACATGTTTCAGATTGTTATTCAATGTTACATGTGAAAGGACTTGTCAGCCTACATGTTTCAGATTGTTATTCAATGTTACATGTGAAAGGACTTGTCAGCCTACATGTTTCAAATTGTTATTCAATGTTACATGTGAAAGGACTTGTCAGCCTACATGTTTCAGATTGTTATTCAATGTTACATGTGAAAGGACTTGTCAGCCTGCATGTTTCAAATTGTTATTCAATGTTACATGTGAAAGGACTTGTCAGCCTACATGTTTCAAATTGTTATTCGCCTTACGTTTTTCACAGTCAATTTACCCGTTTCTCAGACTGTTTTGTTTACTTTCATCAAATTTCATTAGACAACTACAGCAGTCCTTCTGTAGAGTGCTGTCATTGCACCATCACCAGCTGTTGTTGGGGTGGTGCTAACAAACAAACATTAATCAATAAAAACTGCAATTAGCTCAAATTAAAATCAGTAAATGGTTACAAAACATTACTGACGAATGACTGTATGTTTTGGAACACCCTAAAAATCTAGAAAAATTATAATTTTTCTGTACCGTTTTGGGACACTTGTAAATTATTTTGTCCCTCTGTATTGGGACACCAATTATTCATATTTTTGATGAGCGCAAACTCAGTTTGTTCCCTGATGCAGACGTGTAAATAACAAACAGTGTATCAATAAAATATTTTACAACTGCAGCTGCTCTGATATAAGCAACACAATCTTGGGTGATGTAAATTACTGTAGAACCAGCAATGGTGTGTCGCCTTCTCTCAGCTACCAGCTAACCTTTATACATTTAGGAAGTGTCACCATACGCATCTAAAATCTTGCAGTCCCCCAATGTTTGGCTGCAATGTACAAAACTGTGTGATCTCTCGACTGTCTGCAGTGTCCCAAGACTTGCACATAGTTTCATGTATAGTTGATGTTTTAATCTGCATATAATACAGGTATATTATGGTCATCCACCATGAAATTAGTTACTAACAGTGTAATGGACGACACCCTGTAAATACCAGAGGTAGTTCTGTGGGGATTACATGACGTTTTGTTGCAATTTTGCACGTTTATCTTCTATAATTTAATAACAAATTAATGTGGCCAAGATGGGGGTGGGAGGTAATGTATATATGGGCAGTACTGTGGTCAAATACGGTGCAACCTGTCACTCAGTAAATAGTCTTTGAACAAGTGTGGGAAACCGGTGTCATATAGAATATGGACTCCATGGAATGTGTACCCCGGGGTATGAATTCTATATAGAATATGTACCCCGGGGTATGTAATCTACAGAAATACTTCTGTACAATATGTACCCCTTATGGAATATGTACCCCCTTTACTATACTAATATTTAGCATGTATACATTTTATTATAACATAACTACAGGATGGTTGTCCCTATACTATGTGTGTATTTTAATTTAAACCTAAATTTAATTAATATTAATTACACAATTAGTTAATTAATTGAATGTGAAATAGTTTCCAATAATCATAGTATGCAACATAACAAATGAAAGTTGATTACCAAGCCCATCAGCATTCCCTTGATATGTTAAACACTATGATAAGTGCAAAATATATAATTGTCTATTAATTAATTAAATTGATTATAATAATGAAATTTTAATTAAATTACACACATTATTATTATAAAGACAAAAGTCGTGGAATTATATTGTAGTAAGACAAATACATAATAAATGCAAGTACAGTAAAACCTGTCCATAACGGTCATCGTCGGGACTGCGCAAAATTACCATTATAGGCAGGTTGCCGTTATGGAGTTTCATAACTTGGATACTCACTAGGTGGAGCCACAGTATTATGGATGGTTACGTTGACGTTCGTTAGTTGGTACTCTCGTGAACAATACAAACCTAGCGTTAACAATAATATTAAATAATACAATACACAACTTGCTATATTTAATTGATGTTCCTTTTTCTTTTGGGCCATATTGAAATCAATCACGCCCTCCAAGAAAAGGCGAACAGAAAAAGCTTTGATGTCCAAAAGGAAACACGAGGGTGTGAACGAGTGCAATGCCAAGCCGCCTAGGTAAATATTACAACAGCCCGCTTCAATTGCTTATCAATACAATTTGCGTTACGGGCCATTGTAATATTTACCTAGGCAGCTTCAATCTCCAGCTACACCAAGCCACCTAGGACCGGTAAATATTACAACGGCCCGCTTCCATCTGTGGCTACATGCTCATGGCTTCTCTGAGCTCACTTTGGATACCAAAGCTGTTCTACTCCTCTTTGCTGGAGTAAAGGAGCCACATAGCGGCTGCAACAAGCTCATGACGCCATGCATGACTCGATTGCAAATTGATAGTCCCGCGCACACGCGATGACACCGACGCGATGTTGTTTTATTCAGGGAAATTATAGATTCCCTTTGACCTGCCTGCAAGCGGCAGGTTGACTATGAATGGTTCGGTCCGAATTAACCTACCATTATACGCAATAGACAGGTTACCGTTATGGACAGGTAGTGGGCAGTGCAGATTAACAGGAAATCATTCGGGACTGTTATATCCAGGTTATCGTTATGGACAGGTGGCCGCTAAGACAGGTTTTACTGTATATATCAAAATTACCAGATGTATGTGTTCTACAGGGGAGGTAGATATTCTATTATAGAATACATATGTCGAGGTACGTATTCCATGGAGGTATGAATTCTATCTGACACCAGTACCAGACAGATCAAAAGATTCCACATGGCTGAGGATGTCATTATAAGTGGTACATTTCTTCTTGCACTTTTTTGACAAATGTATACATCCATAATTTAATAATTAGCTATTTTATTGTCTGCTGTTGTTGAAATAAAGTGTTATAAATAATAAACTACTTTATTATGTCTGTTGTTGTTGTCTAAATAAAAGTATAATTAATTCATTTTAAAATGTAGTCCCTACATATAACATTTGTTTCATGGGATATAAAGCCATTCAGCCACTCAAAAAATAGTTAGTAGCAGGGTAACTGACGAGGTAACCATGGTGAAGTTACAAAGCCAGGTTAACACCAGGGTAATAAAACAGGGACGACATGACGTCAGAATTTGTTCGTGTACCTAAGTTTTGGGACAGTGAATCTGAGAATTATTTTTGTGCACCCTATGTTTTGGGAGAGCTGATAATTTAATTATTTTTATGTGTCCCAATATATACGGTCCTTACGGTAATGTGAATAAGGTCAGCCAATCAGTGGCGATCACTGGAAAGTCACAGCCATCTGTTGACAACTTGAATACTGCTTATTGATTTCGAGATTGACCAACCTTTTTGTTTTTATGCGCCTCTGAACTTGGTTTCCAATGATTTAACTGCAATAGAAGTTACCTTATTATTATTAAAATAGCTAGAACTAGTCACCTTTGAGGCGAACGACACTGTTTTGTGCTTCCTGTTTGACTTGTTCCGCCTCCATAGTATGTCGTTCCTCCGCCCGACGCTGGTCGTCAGTCAGCTGATGCACGTTCTGCTGCAACTTCTCGTTCTCCAACTTCAGGTCGTCATGGCGACCCTGTGAAAAAAAAACAGTTCCATCACTCTGAACAACAAAGTGACGGGTGAAGGATTTAATTTGGGTTGTTCCTATGATAGCGACCACTTTTGGCCTTTGTAGGAGACTCCCATTATAATGTTTACTTTTTGTTGCAAAATTGTATTATTTGGTTGACTGTTATTGAATATTTCACACTTCTGTATGTATAATTTATATTGTTTAAAAAAGAGCAGCACATCTGGCTGACTGGACATATTTCAACACTTAGAATCTCCACCAAATACGATGGTATCATTCCATTTATGACGTTAATGGTGCAGATGTCTACTCCCACAACATGACAACATTCCAGTTCCCCCAATGTGTGTTGGGTGAGTAGTGTGCTGTGTGTACATACATACAGCCATACACATACATACAGCCATACACATACACACAGCCATACACATACATACAGCCATATACATAGCCATACACATACACACAGCCATACACATACACACAGCCATACACATACACACAGCCATACACATACACACAGCCATACACATACACACAGCCATACACATACACACAGCCATACACATACACACAGCCATACACATACACACAGCCATACACATACACACAGCCATACACATACACACAGCCATACACATACACACAGCCATACACATACACACAGCCATACACATACACACAGCCATACACATACACACAGCCATACACATACACACAGCCATACACATACACACAGCCATACACATACACACAGCCATACACATACACACAGCCATACACATACACACAGCCATACACACAGCCATACACATACACACAGCCATACACATACACACAGCCATACACATACATACAGCCATACACATACATACAGCCATACACATACACACAGCCATACACATACACACAGCCATACACATACACACAGCCATACACATACACACAGCCATACAAATACACACAGCCATACACATACACACAGTCATACACATAGCCATACACATACACACAGCCATACACATACACACAGCCATACACATACACACAGCCATACACATACACACAGCCATACACATACATACAGCCATACACACAGCCATACACATACACACAGCCATACACATACACACAGCCATACACATAGCCATACACATACACACAGCCATACACATACACACAGCCATACACATACATACAGCCATACACATACATACAGCCATACACATACACACAGCCATACACACAGCCATACACATACATACAGCCATACACATACATACAGCCATACACATACACACAGCCATACACATACATACAGCCATACACATACATACAGCCATTCACATACATACAGCCATACACATACACACAGCCATACACATACACACAGCCATACACACAGCCATACACATACATACAGCCATACACATACATACAGCCATACACATACACACAGCCATACACATACATACAGCCATACACATACATACAGCCATACACATACACACAGCCATACACATACACACAGCCATACACATACACACAGCCATACACATACACACAGCCATACACATACACACAGCCATACACATACATACAGCCGTACACATACACACAGCCGTACACATACACACAGCCATACACATACATACAGCCATACACATACACACAGCCATACACATACATACAGCCATACACATACACACAGCCGTACACATACATACAGCCATACACATACATACAGCCATACACATACATACAGCCATTCACATACATACAGCCATACACATACACACAGCCATACACATACACACAGCCATACACATACATACAGCCATACACATACATACAGCCATACACATACATACAGCCATACACATACACACAGCCATACACATACATACAGCCATACACATACATACAGCCATACACATACACACAGCCATACACATACATACAGCCATACACATACACACAGCCGTACACATACATACAGCCATACACATACATACAGCCATACACATACACACAGCCATACACATACACACAGCCATACACATACATACAGCCATACACATACATACAGCCATACACATACACACAGCCATACACACAGCCATACACATACATACAGCCATACACATACATACAGCCATACACATACACACAGCCATACACATACATACAGCCATACACATACATACAGCCATTCACATACATACAGCCATAGACATACACACAGCCATACACATACACACAGCCATACACACAGCCATACACATACATACAGCCATACACATACATACAGCCATACACATACACACAGCCATACACATACATACAGCCATACACATACATACAGCCATACACATACACACAGCCATACACATACACACAGCCATACACATACACACAGCCATACACATACACACAGCCATACACATACACACAGCCATACACATACACACAGCCATACACATACATACAGCCGTACACATACACACAGCCATACACATACATACAGCCATACACATACACACAGCCATACACATACATACAGCCATACACATACATACAGCCATACACATACACACAGCCATACACATACACACAGCCATACACATACATACAGCCATACACATACACACAGCCATACACATACATACAGCCATACACATACACACAGCCGTACACATACATACAGCCATACACATACATACAGCCATACACATACACACAGCCATACACATACATACAGCCATACACATACAGTTGCCCTAGCTACTTCACATAGCTACGACATCTTCTGCTCAGTGCTTCACGTGCATTGCAAGAGACAGAGCCTTCATTTGCCCTTCCTTTACCCTCCACAGCGAACTAAGTACACCAATTAGGCAGGAGACAACTACGCAAAGATCACATAAATTATACTGAATGATTATGAAAATATTGGTAGAAGTATTTTATTCTCAGCTAAGATAGAAAACTTAGAGAACACGAAGTAACATTAGTGAATTAATGAAGTAGATTAGATATATCGGAAAGTATTCATTCTCATAGAGGACTACAAAATAAGTGGAGCAGATTATCTGCTGATTGTATGGGTGCTAGAAGCATGAATATGCTTAAAACAAAATTGACCTATGCCTCGGAAGGACAGGACATACAGATAAAAAGTTGCACTCTTGAAAAGCAAAAGTAGGATTCTTATAGGTGTAGATATATAATTTCAATTGTAACCGCATAGTCTGTAATTAATTACAAATGTTATACTGCAATAATTGTAAATATATGTTAATGATGTAGTTATAATATATATTGTGGTACTTCTTGTAACTTTGGAATTGGAATTTATATTTGGAAATTATCGGTATAATAAATTTTTAACCATGGTAATAATGAAGAGAACACATTGAAAATCAAGTGGAATCATGTTCCACGGGCAACAAAACACCAATAGTGAATCAATGTGTCATAAATGAGACATCCTAAATTGTTATGGCTACAGCATCAATGTGCTCACTGGCCTTCCATGGGAACATGATATGAGCATACCACATCAGGGGCCCGGTTTCATGATGCCTACTTAGCCTACGGCACCTATCCCTGTGGCGTAACGCCACTACACCACTAAGTTGTTCTTAATGGCGGCTTTATGACCAGTTCATCGAATACACAGTGCAGTCAGAAGAGCTTTCCAGCAAGAGAGAGAGAGAGTGTTTAGAGACATTTGATGTATAAGACAACGTTGAGTTGTTTGACTGGTATCGTTTCCGTCGGGAGAATATCAGGCATTTAATAGATTTAGTCGGTGACGACATCTCGATAGAGTCACGGATGGGTTCCTTAACACAGACACTGCAAATACTCATCGGATTACGGTTCTTTGCATGTGGATGTTTCCAGCTAGTTGTAGGTGATTTGTTTTGTGTTATAATAGAAAGGCAACCGTGAGCAGAATTGTTCAGAGTTTCAGTTGCGTTCGCCAGGCTGCTGCCTCGTCACGTACGCTTCCCCCAAGTAGACGAGACGGAAGCCATGAAAGTGCAATGTCACCACATCGCAAACTTCCCTAACGTTATCGCCTGCATCGACTGTATACATATTAAAATTGCAACACCATCGGTCAACGAACATGAATATATCAATCGTAAAAATGACCATACCACAAATGTTCAACTGATCTGTGATGCCGATGTCGGGATCAGTGCACGACGCACGCATTCTGCGGGAGTGTCCCATGTTTAATGTGTTCGAGATGGTACCCTGGCCACTGGAAGGATACATCCTCGGCGACAGCGGCTACAAGCTCCAAGACTGGCTGCTCACGCCATTTATCCACATCACAAATGCAGCACAACAGCGCAAACAGCTCAACTCATCATCACTGAAATTTGATTTTCTTTCTCTTTTTCCGGAACCGGCAGTGACACGTGCTGTTGCCATGTTGCTAGCGCAAAAGTGGGAAGGGGAATCCTGGGCATTACACGTTTCATGACGCTAATCTAACCATGTGACAGCTTTACGGGCGTACTTAGTTAAGAAATAGGTCATGCGCACTACTTGAAACCCGCTTTGCTTAGTTTTACGCAACAACTAGGCTATGCAAGAATTGGAGTTTTTGTGTGGCGCTAAGTAACCGTGTAGTTTAAGTATGCTTCATGAAACCAGCCCCTGATACTCAAAGTAACAAGATCTTAGAAAGCAGACCCTGAATGTTAGCCAGAAGAATGCATGCAGCATTGACATATTCATGACACAACACCATTTAATATGTTCTGCTATGATTCTACAATATATTATAATATCCCAAATACTATGTTTGGCAAATTATGTCAATTTTACCTCGACCAATTCTATTTGGTCGAGGTCGAGTGACGTCCCTCGTTAATTTATGTCTATTTATTCAGCATCGTGCACCATTGTCAGTTCTTTATTTTAATTCGTTATTTGGCAGTCGATATAGTACTACTGGTGGTTTGGCACACCAGAAAGTGGAAGGCGAATAATTTGATTTCTCGGCAAGATTCGGCATTATTTCTCACTGTGGTGATAATATGTTGTGTTGTTGATGCACCAACATACTTCAGAGGCACCACCATTTGGACAATTGAACCATCTCAACATTTGTTTGTAAACATTCTCCATGGCGGTGCCTTCACAGTCGATCTGGCACAACAACAATGACGCAACGACTCCCTCCCGTTTCACTATCGGCACGTTCAACGTTGGTGGACTCTTGTCAGCAACGAAACGAGGCCAGCTAAGCAATGATCTCGGCCGACTACACATCGACATTTGCTGTCTGCGGCGGATTTGATGAACGGTCAGGCAACTATCGGCTCCTTGGCTTGCAGTCACAGTCATGACACTACGGTCTCGCCTTCGCTGTTGCAATGCATTTGGAAGAAAGAATCGTGCGCTATTGGTCAGTGTGTGACAGAATCACTGTAATTCAACTGCGCTTGACGATTTTGTCATCTGCCGACAGACACACAAAAGGCTCTTGACAGACTCTCGATCATACGCCAGCACTTTACTCGATAGCGACCACCGTCTGCTCGTCGCAAAGCTCAACCTCAGGCAAATGTTCAACGTTTGGGGTCGAATCGAGAAGTTGCGCTCGGTGAAACACGTTCGCTACAACACCGAGTTGTTAGCCAGCGATCCCTTCCGTGCACAGTTTTGTGACGTCGTGTCGGAAGCACTATCGGAAGTCAATACGAACACGTCAGCTAGTTCGAGATGGAACACGGTAGAACATGTTCTGAAGTCTGCGGCGGAACTGACCATCAGTCGGACCGCCTGGTGGCCAGACGAGGTGTCCCACACTGTGTTGAAATGGCGGCAATGTCAGAAGAACAACGCAAGGTGAAACTATGGCTGCAAAACACTCCAAACGCCATCCGCCGGTGCGAACTGAAGCGCCAGCACAACACAATCTTGCATGCTATGTGCCGGTGCGAACTGAAGGGCCAGCGCAACACAATCTTGCACGCTATGTGCCGGTGCGAACTGAAGCGCCAGCACAACACAATCTTGCATGCTATGCACCGGTGCGAAATAAAGCGCCAGCACAACACAATCTTGCATGCTATGTGCCGGTGCGAACTGAAGGGCCAGCGCAACACAATCTTGCATGCTATGTGCCGGTGCGAACTGAAGGGCCAGCGCAACACAATCTTGCATGCTATGTGCCAGTGCGAACTGAAGTGCCAGCACAACACAATCTTGCATGCTATGTGCCAGTGCGAACTGAAGTGCCAGCGCAACACAATCTTGCACGCTATGTGCCAGTGCGAACTGAAGTGCCAGCACAACACAATCTTGCATGCTATGTGCCAGTGCGAACTGAAGTGCCAGCGCAACACAATCTTGCACGCTATGTGCCGGTGCAAACTGAAGGGCCAGCGCAACACAATCTTGCACGCTATGTGCCGGTGCAAACTGAAGTGCCAGCGCAACACAATCTTGCACGCTATGTGCCGGTGCAAACTGAAGTGCCAGCGCAACACAATCGTGCACGCTATGTGCCGGTGCGAACTGAAGCGCCAGCGCAACACAATCTTGCACGCTATCTGCCGGTGCGAAATAAAGCGCCAGCACAACACAATCTTGCATGCTATGTGCCGGTGCGAACTGAAGGGCCAGCGCAACACAATCTTGCACGCTATGTGCCGGTGCGAACTGAAGCGCCAGCACAACACAATCTTGCATGCTATGCACCGGTGCGAAATAAAGCGCCAGCACAACACAATCTTGCATGCTATGTGCCGGTGCGAACTGAAGTGCCAGCACAACACAATCTTGCATGCTATGTGCCAGTGCGAACTGAAGTGCCAGCGCAACACAATCTTGCACGCTATGTGCCGGTGCGAACTGAGGTGCCAGCGCAACACAATCTTGCATGCTATGTGCCATTGCGAACTGAAGTGCCAGCACAACACAATCTTGCACGCTATGTGCCGGTGCAAACTGAAGGGCCAGCGCAACACAATCTTGCATGCTATGCGCCGGTGCGAACTGAAGCGCCAGCACAACACAATCTTGCCCGCTATGCGCCGGTGCGAACTGAAGTGCCAGCGCAACACAATCGTGCACGCTATGTGCCGGTGCGAACTGAAGCGCCAGCGCAACACAATCGTGCACGCTATCTGCCGGTGCGAACTGAAGCGCCAGCGCAACACAATCTTGCATGCTATCTGCCGGTGCGAACTGAAGCGCCAGCACAACACAATCTTGCACGCTATGTGCCGGTGCGAACTGAAGCGCCAGCGCAACACAATCTTGCATGCTATCTGCCGGTGCGAACTGAAGTGCCAGCGCAACACAATCGTGCACGCTATGTGCCGGTGCGAACTGAAGCGCCAGCGCAACACAATCTTGCATGCTATGTGCCGGTGCGAACTGAAGTGCCAGCACAACACAATCGTGCACGCTATGTGCCGGTGCGAACTGAAGCGCCAGCGCAACACAATCGTGCACGCTATGTGCCGGTGCGAACTGAAGCGCCAGCGCAACACAATCTTGCATGCTATGTGCCGGTGCGAACTGAAGTGCCAGCGCAACACAATCGTGCACGCTATGTGCCGGTGCGAACTGAAGCGCCAGCGCAACACAATCGTGCACGCTATCTGCCGGTGCGAACTGAAGCGCCAGCGCAACACAATCTTGCATGCTATCTGCCGGTGCGAACTGAAGCGCCAGCACAACACAATCTTGCACGCTATGTGCCGGTGCGAACTGAAGCGCCAGCGCAACACAATCGTGCATGCTATCTGCCGGTGCGAACTGAAGCGCCAGCACAACACAATCTTGCATGCTATCTGCCGGTGCGAACTGAAGCGCCAACGCAACACAATCTTGCATGCTATGTGCCGGTGCGAACTGAAGCGCCAACGCAACACAATCTTGCACGCTATGTGCCGGTGCGAACTGAAGCGCCAACGCAACACAATCTTGCACGCTATCTGCCGGTGCGAACTGAAGCGCCAACGCAACACAATCTTGCACGCTATCTGCCGGTGCGAACTGAAGCGCCAACGCAACACAATCTTGCACGCTATCTGCCGGTGCGAACTGAAGCGCCAACGCAACACAATCTTGCATGCTATGTGCCGGTGCGAACTGAAGCTCCAGTGCAACACAATCGTGCACGCTATCTGCCGGTGCGAACTGAAGCGCCAGCGCAACACAATCTTGCATGCTATGCGAGACTAGACAGGCTAGCGTCAGAAGTTGAACATCTCTACGATGGCGCAAACATGTTTCGTGCCGTTCATGAGATGACGAGGAAACCTGCCATCAAGCTACCGATCCACGACGACGCTGGATGGGTTATCTGTAACACAGCCGAACTGAACGCGCGGGTCACCGAACACTTCAGTCGCCAGTTCAGCGATGAAGCCATAGAAGAAGTCAAGCGAGCGATCGGGAAATTGAACAGCGGCCAAGCCAGCGGGCAAGATGGCATACCGGCCGAATTCTTAAATGCACGGCTGGCCTGCTAGCAGACACGATTGCCAAAATTTTCAACGATGCGCTGGAAAAACACGAACCGCTCGACCTAGGCAAAGGTGTGCTCGTATTGATACAGAAACCGGGCAAACCGATAGGTCCACTAACGAGTGTGCGTCCAATAGTTTTACTATCAGTGCTCCGAAAGACAGTCTCTCATCATTCTATCGAGGATCGCACCGAAAGTTGACGACTACCTCGGCCGACGTAGTCTTCGGGTATCATTGGCTCTGTGCTAAACCGCAGCATCAGCACGTATCAATCGAATTCCTTGGCATCGACCTGAGTCGCGCCTTCGACACTATACGTCGCGACAAGCTGCTTGACACGCCACATCCATTGGGATGCCGCAAGGCGTCAGCCTCAGCCCGGTGTTATTCATTGTGTACCTCGAAGTGGCACTCCGTGACCTTTGTTCGCGCCTCCCGACACGTCCACCAGCCGATGCCACCCTACCGCTGGACGTCGAGTACACTGACGACACGGACTTCGTCAGCTCTTCTCGTTCATTCCTCGACGAGATCGAGCGCATCGCGCCAGCTTGCTTGGCGGAATGGTCGCTGACGATCAACGCGTCGAAAACAGAACGAACAAATAAAAGCCGACACGCTGACCGCATTCAGGAAGAGTGGCGTATGACACGCATGCTTGGATCGCTCCTCGGTGAAGCCGAAGACGTCGCTTGCCGAAAGCAGCTGGCCAACGTCGCCTTTCGCAAGCTGTGGACACTGTGGTTTAGACGATCACATCTCTCTACAGCTGCGGCTACACGCATCCTTCGTTGTGCCCGTGATGTCGTACAACATGGGGACTCACAAAATCAGAACTAGATCGTCTGGATGCGTACCACCATCGTCATCTACGCCAGATCATCGGCATCTGTTGGCCACATCGCATTTCCAACGAGGCACTGTACCACCGTTGCCGATGCTGTCCCATCAGCAAAGCTGTCGTAACTGAAAGATGGAGTCTATTCGGGCACGTGCTCCGTATGCCACCAGATGCACCCGCTCAGCGAGCTATCGACAACCATTTCACCGTGGACACAGGTGTCATGACATAAATGGGTCGACCGCGAACGACTCTGCCGACATTGAGCGCTACGTTGCCGTGCCGATGCTCACTCGACCGTGAACAGAGGCGACAATTGGGGCTGGTCATTTAAAAAAAAGCATCATATGAATCCATGGAATTGACCTTTTTAAATTATTTATTTACATTTTTATTACTTTTTAGTGCAATTTCTACTGACTTTTTAACGAATAGTTGTTTTACTTTTTTATCATATGGACATTTTAATTATACAAGTATCTATTCATTTAAATATTTTAATTTATTTATATATCTATTTATTCCACTTCTACAAAGGAACTGTGATGGTATATTTCATGTGGAATGGCACAAGCGAAACAGACGCGAACTACATCACGTCTGCCACGCAAAAGTGCATATAATAATAAATACTATGTCATATCTGGTATTAACCTACAAACAGGGTTCACTAAGTGTGCACATGATGGCTGCATTGGTGATGCTAAATCTTACATTACTATTATTACACTGATGACAAAAAACAACAGTAATGGGTGAAAATAAGGAAATAGCGAATTTTTCCCCATTTTGCACGTTGACCAATCTCCAGTTAACTACGGAATACCAACTCCCAAGAACCGAATTTTCTGAGCTCTTAAAAACATATAACTTGCAGCATTGCCTTGATAAAGGATTATCTGAATAAGTGACAAAATCACTAACTACAAATATTATGATTTGACCGAATTAAACGAGTCAATACACATAACTGATGGACTAATAACTGTTATCCATATCAACTTACAAAGCTCTTTTAAAAACTATAATCTACTCAAAGCACATATTGACTCTATAAATACAAAATTTGATGCAATTGTGATCACTGAGGCAGGGATGAATAACCAAGATAGATGTGCGAATATATTTAAAGAATATAATTTCTACTATCATGGACCATTAGATAACAATAAAGGCGGAGTTGCTGTTTATATTAAGAAAGACGTGTACGTCCACGAACGATTTGACTTAACGCTGTCACAATCCTAGGTTGGACAATTTGTGGCTTGATGGCGTCAGTTTTGTGATTGGCAATATGTATAGACTTCCAAACTATAACACACACGTTATTTCTGATCTTATTGGATCAAACTTGTCTATTATCAAGCAGGAAGGTAAAATCTGTATATGTGGTGATGTTAATATTGATCTTTTACAACAGGACTCGTGTCAAACTAAGATATACATGGACACGTTAATGAGGGAAAACCTGTTACCATGTATCACACTGCCAACAAAAATAACAGATCACTCTGTAACTCTCATTGATCATATGAATATATATCGACCTTTAAGGGTAGTCCCTACCCTAAAATGCCCATATAACCAATATGCCATATCTCTTTTAATACTGAGCATATCATAACCAAATTTGGAGCACTGATTGGAAATGCACGGATGAATGTTATGATGTTTGTAACCAAATACGACACAATTTAAAAAAAAAGTTTCCCACTTACCAGAATGGCAATTAAATGCGTCAAGGACAAAAAGTGGATGACTAAAGGCATTAGAAATAGTATTTTAACAAAGACTAGGTTGTATTAGAAATATATCAATAGACCAAATGAATACAATAAAACAGAATATCGACAGTATGAGAATAAGCTTACAACTATCATACTGCAGGCAGAGAAATCATATTACTGAAGCTTACTCTCACAAGCAAAACAGTCAACCAAGGAATTATGGAAGATATATATGTGGAACTTGTGAATAAGGACAAAAGGAACATGCACAACATTAAAAAGCTGGTCATAAATCATATATATATAACTTAATGACAACGAAAGTATTGTTAATGCAGTGAACCAATATTTCGCTACTGTAGGTAAAGAATTGTCAGACATATTCTCAGGGAAACGAATATAGACAATTTCTATCTGACCCGATACACAATACTATGTTCCTTTCACCTGTTTGTTAACAAAAAGTAGTGATCAATGAAATTAACAAGCTAGCGAATTCTAATGTATCAGGTATTGATAATTTTCCTTCAATTTTGTTTAACTGTCATGCAATTTCATTTGTAAACCTCCGACTTACATTTGTAATTTGTCATTCTCCGAAGCCACGGTACCACGAGCATTAAAGGTGTCAAAAGTAATACCTATATTTAAGAAAGCATCAAGGTGTGAACCATCCAACTATCGACCAGTTAGTCTGATAAGTGTCTTCAATAAAATCCTAGAAAAGTTAATGTTGAAGAGGTTATTAGACTTTATGGATAAAATTATGTTTTGTCCAAACATCAATTTGGATTTCGTAAAGATCATTCGACTATGTTAGCAATTATTGAAATTATAGAAAATATTAGAAATTCTCTTGAAAATGGCGAATTAGTTGTTGGGGTATACCTTGACCTAAGTAAGGCTTTTGACACCGTTAATCACGACATATTGTTGTATAAGCTGGATCATTATGGAATAAGAGGTCATGTATGTAAATGGTTTAGACATTATTTAAGACACAGACAGCGATGTGTTAGCATTAATGGCACAGTTTCAGAATATGCTCATGTTCAAACTGGCGTCCCGCAGGGCTCCATCTTAGGGCCAGTGTTATTTATTTTGTTTGCTGACGATACTAACTTGTTCATTAGTGGAATGGGTGCCAATGATACTGTGTATAAGGCTTAGTTAGAATCGTTTAGTGTCTGGTTCCGATACAATCAACTAACTCTGAACTTGAGTAAGACATGTTATATAATTTTCAGTAGACATGGAACGTGAAGTTGTGCCATTGTTGTTGCAGGGCAGATGCATTGAACAGGTTAACTCAGCCAAATATCTGGGTATATATCTAGACTATAAGCTGTCATGGTCAGAACATATCAAGGATCTTTGTTCAAAGGTGTCTAAGTTATCAGGTTTATTTTATCACATGGCCTCGTTCATAAATGCCGATATGGTCAGGCAATTATATTATGCCTATGTATTTCCCCATATTAATTATGGGATTGAATTATATGGATCGGCTTGTAAAACTAACTTAACTAAACTACAAAATGTATTACTTAAAACATGAACAAAACGTAACCGCCGTGACAGTACCACAGCATTGCATAGGGAAATTAATATACTTAAAGTTCAGGAATTATTTAAACTAAATGTTCTAATATTTGTGTATAAACAGCGTACGAATCAACTTCCTAGTCTATTCCACCAATTTTACAAATGTAATAGTGACTTCATGACCAGAAGATCCAGACAGGAAGAATTATTTCTAGATGTAATTATAGAACTGGAGTGAACTCTTTGAAAGTAATAGGGGCTTGACTTTGGAATAAACTACCTGTAGACATTAAACATTCGAAAACGCTAAATATTTTTAAGCATAAAGCCAGGAGCTTTATAATTGGCAATAATTAAAATTTAAATATAATTATATATTGTAAGAAATTCGCTTGTGAATTCTCTTATATTGGTACAACATCTCTAGCTTTAATTTACGGAAGTCGTTAACCTGAAGCTATTGCAATTGAATGCACTGTATAACCTTTATATACCTAATACAGCTGTATTATGTATTTAGGAGTACACTATGAGTTTGATTTAATTGGCTACCAGCTCGATAAGTTATACTTCTCTGGTAGCCACCTCATCTGTATTACATTGCTCTTGAATTGTGTTGTATATTATCTGGATGAGGAAATTTATTTATTTACCTACACTACTAATGGTTTTTAAAATTCTGTGTGACTTGATTTCTGCAAGTTTACTTTGATGAAGTTTTGCTGCTTTACATATTATATTATATACATTCTATAAATGTATATGTATTTATATGTTATTCTATGATTGTTTTGTGAGTTTACCATCACTAAAAATGTACACAAAGTAATGGTTGTTTACTCCAATGTAAGACAAATGACTTGTGACCAGACTTGGCAGGAAGTCATCATTCATTTGAGCAGCAGTGGTATGTAGTGTACACTTGTGTGTACACCTGTGTGTACACCTGTGCATGTACAAACAATGACCTTTGAAGCACCTATCAATTTTAAAAAGTATCTGCATGTTTGCATTTTGAAGGCTTTCCCACTTCCGCATTTCAATGAGCTTGGTTGCATTTCAAGTCTGTTTGGTGTTTCAATGATATGCAGGTAATAGAAAAGTAGTGACGAGATTCATCACAATGGATTGTTCAATTCGTTATTCTTTTTGTGTGTTTTGCAGTCACTTTACATATTTTTCTCACAACATTTCATTCACTATCAGCAAAGTTCAACTTCAAGATGCCTACTGCCAGATGGCGTGTTGGTGACACAGTAGTTCATCCAACATCACTGTGCAGAAGGACGGCTATACTGCCATCTACTGATCTTGCAGCAGTCGTCTGAATACATTTGCTTATAGCAAACAAAACACTAAGGTAAATTGGCTGCAAAATGTGTAAAAAGAATAACGATAACAGAATCTGTGTCATACACATCAGAGATTATATTATATATATAATATTACGTTTTAACAATGTTGTATTTTAAACGCCTCTGAACAGGTTTTTATATATGGTGCTATACAAATAAAATGTCCTATTATTCTGGTTAAAACTAGAAGCAGTAGCGTGTACACAGGCATGCCAGAGACACGTCACCCACCTTCAATAAATTATGATCCTGGTTAATGGACGTAATTCTGTCAAGCAGCTCTGTCTAAAATAGACAGAATTCACCACATTGATAACAAGAGGCCTCAGCAAATCACTCAAACTTTCGTTCAATAAGAACAAATTGGCAAATGACCCAACAAAGATAATGTTCGATTAAAAGTACATTTCCTACCAAACATTACGTAAATATGCATCGTTCCAGGGCAAACCATATTAAATGCCATTTCTTAAATGTCATGAATGATGTTTCTTAATTTCTGCTAGAACAGGAACCAAACCATTGTCCAGTGTTAAAATGTTGATTCCAATAAACAAATGCAGTATCACCCAAAGCAATTCCAATACTGTTGTTTTCAAGTCAACTAATATTCTAATTCATTGAATAGTGTTTGATTCTGGAATTAAAATCATCTGCATGTATAGAAAGTGGTAGATGGATGGACAGAGAGATGACAACACGCCAGTTGGGGATGATGCAAACAATAACTACTTAAGGTATATGTCTACAAGATTCCAGCATATAGTTCAATTGTATATTACACCATAATGGCAGCTTCTCCCTGCTGATGACGAGATCATCATCCATCAATTGTAATTTAAACTGCACTTTGCATACAATGTGTGAAAATTCATTAGGCATATTACACTACCATGTTGTCTACTGGGTAAGTCCATAAACCCACCTTTTCTTTCTGGTATTTCGCCTCCAAAGCTTCCTTCTCCTCATCCAGATCTATGAACCAAAGGTTACATCAGTAAACTGAGTATACTAATTGACAGTGTTACTCAGATTTATCAATTTCATTTATAAATTATTAGGTGGATGAACTTTATTAGTCATAAAGAGTACAACAGAATTGTTAATAATCTGGGGAAATACCAAACTTGAACTACTCAAAATATAATTAATGTTGAAGTAATTAAAACATAGTAACTGTTACCAGTTTAAGTACACTAGGCCTCCGAAATACCTGGCAAAATACACTGCAATCTCAACCAAATGATGCAATGGTGGCCCTGTTGGTCAAAAGGCCATTAACAGTAATTAATTAGTAATGAACATGTGCTCACTAATGTCACATCAAGCTGATGATTCTGGTGTCTTTAATGAAATATGTGAATACAATCATTAATTAAATTACAACAAGTTGTTCAAACTTTAGATAGTGTGTTCAAAATGTTCCTTATTTAACTACCAGTATTTTAAATGGTGTGTAAACAGCAGGCGCATAGAAAATTATAACCATAAAAATGTGTTGATTTGGAAAAGTACAGAAGAATGCCCCTACAAAATGTGCTGCTCTTAAATGCAGATGCATTTGTTCTACTGGTGACTGACCAACATAATGAACCTTTCAGTCACCTTTCAGTAGCATCTGGCAAGTTGTGTTCATACGAGTCATTGCCATAGCTAAACCAAAAGACTATTTGGTTAAACCGTTTTGTTTTGGCTACAACATTTTTGCCAAAGAACCTTCAATTTGGGGTACAGAAAATATCAGGATCAGACAAACCGCTAATCTCTAAAATACTATATATATAATCAAACAATTAATAAGTCATACTGTCTGTCTTCTATTATTGGTTAACTTGACCTAATCTACCTATAGAAAGAACATAATTTTGCCTGATTATGTGATTATCTGGCAAATGAATGTATTTAGTTTGCTCCACCACGCTGTCCGACTTTGGTCTTTGATCACTAAGCAATCATATGAAGAAGACCGAAACTTTGTTTTATTGTAAACTGAACTCAACCTCTAGTAGTAGGGGTTTATATTCCACATGTCACCTTACATGAGGGGTGTCATGCACCTTTATTGTATTCCCAAATTGACTGGTCAATGGTCATACTGTACACACTACACAGTACACACTCACATGCCATGGGATTGGCCTTGACTAGTTATTGTCTCTTTGATGTATGACTGGACGGTTGACCGACTACAACACCTCAACTGTGACCATTGCAGGGTTAATGTGACCGGTTGCTTTGCTATGTGTTGTTATGTATTGACCATATCTCAGACCATATTAATTACTTTTGATTTGATCAACCAAATTTGTCGACGATTGGGTGATTCATGATTCCGATCAAATAATCAATTACAACTTGGTGTCATCGATGATTGTTTCGATTATAAGAAAATTTGTTTTGAGTGAAATATGTACGATTACTGAATGACCCAAATCCAATGGTGATCTTAATAGTGACTAGTGAGGTTCTACTGTACATACTTAACTACACCTAAACTGTCGTCAGTCAGTGACCGTGTCACAGCAGTTAACTACATCCACTTAAAATTAAATATTGTGTATGGGCAAGCTGCTTAAAATGACATTGTCTGGTTATAATACTGGTCGCTGTCAACTTAGTGATTAAATTATGACGGTTCATTTTAGTGTATGGCCTATTGCCAGTTTTGGCCATTGGGTAGTCAAGTTACTGGTTCAGTCCTCGGTTGGCATACCATTCATTTTAATTGACCTATCCTTCCATCTCCTTCTTTATCTGTTGCCATTAGCACAGGTCTACATTGCTACGAATGAAATATATATATAATTCTTTAAGATAACATAGTTAAAGGGAATAAAAACATATATATTGCTTGAATTCATGTTATATTACATCCTGCTATCTATTTTCACGTCCAAGCCCAAAAAATTCAATGAATTAGAAATTCCACATTTTATGCTGTGCATCCGGACATTTTTGAATATGCATATTTTTGGCGCGGTTTTTAAGGGATGCCGAGATGTGACGTCACTTATGACACACACTCGCATCAGGCCGACCTTTTCCATTCATTCAGAGCATGTTTACAAGGATAGCTTTTGGGTCGAAACAAGCGTCAGAATGAGTTATTGTGCAATATTCCGATGTAATACAAACACTAGTCATCATAGAGCAACAAGCAGTTATCTTACGGTTCCACATGAATCAAAATTTATTCAAAACAACGAATGCGAATGGGCCTACAAGTCGACTAGGTTTCGCCGAGCTTGGGCTCGTTTTCAGAATAATTATATCGAATGCAACCAACGGGAGATAATCTACACCAATAAACATACATAGCAAACATATATTGTATCCAGCTACATAAAATAACGTGTATAATCTCATAATATCACTAGAATATCGATATATGAAGGAGTTGTACAATTTATCATAACAACTTAAATCAGTCAGAGAGTTTCCGCTGGTCCCGCTAGCACTTGGTTAGTTGTCGTTTATTTTACAATCGGGCAACGCCGGTTCAATCCTGACAGCATGCAAACCTTTGATTTTCTTTACACTTGTTTTGTTTATGTTTTCACAAAGTAATATAAACACAATCATTTTATACTATAATGCACTGTTTGTAAATAATTTTTATTTTTTTAGTAATTATTTATTCGCCACAAAAATGAAAATATGGTCATTATATAACGATGTTTCTAAATTTTATTTATCCAAACAAATATAATGTAATGGATATATAATTTAGTAATTGTAAATATATTGTATGATATTATATTGTAATTATAATTGTGAAAACAGATTGAGATCTGACTGGATAAATACAATTTAGAAACATCGTTATATATAATGACCATATTTTAATTTTTGTGGTGAATAAATAATTACAAAAAAAATATTTACAAACAGTGCATTATAGTATAAAATGATTTTGTTTATAATACTTCGTGAAAACATAAACAAAAAAGTGTAAAGAAAATCAAAGGTTTGCATGCTGTCAGGATTGAACCTGCGTCGCCCGATTGTAAAATAAACGACAAGCAATGTTAAACTTTGTGTACACATGGAAAAAGGATTTTAGCTAATGCCTTATTTTTATTTCCTTTATTCCGCCAAGCCTGCCACTCACTAAGGGTCGTTTACAACGTAGTTCTGTCGCATAGCATCGAAGTCACTACTGCAGTAAGGGTTGTCTGTTGACGTCGCGTCACGTGAATTGGTCGCGTCGCAAATATGCTCGCAAAAACCTCATTAATCATGCCAACATCAAATAAGCGTACAGACCTGAATAAGACCGTATAGGCTGGCATTTTTAGTCCAAATAAATAGCCGTACATATATGCTTATTTGGAATGCAATAGTACTACTTAATGAGTAAATGTGCAGCTTTGCCACATACACCAAGAGTGAGATATTAAAGTAGCCCTGACGTCACCCATGATTAATACCCAATCAGCCATTGAACAAAACAACTACACCATTATACATGCCTGTTCTTGTTTTCAGGTGGCTTTTCTTTTCCATTTTCAAACTGTTGTCAAGGCGTGATTTGTGCTCATAGACAACTGCAATGAAAAAATAAAATCTCCAGTTAAAAACATTGTATGCACATTCCCAGAAGTGACAATTTGTGTCAAAAGCCTCCTTTCTGGAGTAACAAAAAATCTACATTTCATTTCCTAAGATGTAATCAGTAATTTAAATTAACTTCTCAAATGGTTTGGTAGAAAGTCCAATATTGTGTTAAAACATGAATGGTATATTCGGGGTGGATTTGGGGTTAACTATCCTACCCCTACATGATAACGCCAATTCCAGAATTGGAGTTGTTTAGAAATTCAAAATGTACATGAACAAAATTGTATTACTTTAAATTTGTGTGTGTTTAGCTGTATTAGATGTATTCACATTTTGACTGAAAAATTATATAAATGTACATGCTCTGCAGACATGGGTTCAATTCTTAATTGAATTGGAATTTATCCTAAAAATGTATGAATTTTAATTGAACTGGAATTGAATAAAATCAAAACAAACTGAATTGGAACTGAATCCCACAAAGTAAGATGAATTGAATCAATAGTTTGAAACGGAAAATAAAGAGACCTGTAGGGACGCTGATTTTCCGCGATTGTGGAAAACAGGAAGAATTCACGGAATCAGCGTTTCGAAACGGAATTAGCCTTTTGAAACGGAAATTCCGCGATCGCAAAAAATGGACGAAATCGCAGTATTTGCATTTTCAAAAGGATCTTCCGTGATCGCGAAAAAGAGCAGAAGCACCACCTCTTTCATCGATAATGCCTTAAGTGGAGATATTTTGAAACAAACGTTTAATATGCAATGTTAATTTATTTTTGTGGATTTGATGCAGGATTTTTTTAACGCGCAAAGCAAATCGTTGCAAAGTGACATGGAGCCTGTGCTAGCTCGTGTCAACCGACATTTTAGTCGCTCTCCTCTCAGCTCTGTACTCTTTCTAGCATATCTATGTCCTTCTTGTGATATGGCCTCCACGCTTGTATATCTAGTGATTATTTGATATCTACAAAATCTATTGACATATTACATTTGACAACTTAATCAGCATCTTTTAACGAGGATCAATGTGACAGTGATCATGTGTCAGAGCCCTGTCAAACTGGTCAGGTAGTTGAAACTTTTTGTTGAGATGCCTGGAGTGGAGGCTGGAACAGTGACAGCATACGGTATCCACGTGCATGTTTAAATTTTGCCTTATTTTAAGGGGTGACCCTGGTGTTTTAACTTTACTTTTATTAGGCTTTAGCTAGTAAACTTAATTTACTTAAGCCTAGGCTAGTTTAGCCAAGTTTAGGTGGATTGTCAGTCCGTGAGTCAGTGTCATTGTCAAAGCCAACGGCAACGGGAGACCCGTCCCATGTCAACAACGCCAACGCCACGGTGAACCTCAAATTCCTAGCAGTGGCATCAAACCATGGCATCGGACATGGCAGCATATATTCTACATTCAATTTAAAAAAAAAAAATGTATGCTTAGTCAAACTGTGGAACGTCAACAACCTTGTAACTGGGCCGACACTGACTCGTGTTGTTGTCGAAGTCGGTCCGCCACTTCTTCGCCTTTCCGTAAACGGGTGTGCAGATCGTGATACGAATAAATTCCAAAAATAACAATAAAAACCACATACAACAACAACGATCATATTAAATCCAAGACCATTCCTCCTCGACATGATTGGAAACTTTTGGTGTTGTCCATCAACAAACTAAAAAGTTGTAATACATCCGAGCGTGCCAAAACTGAAAATCCAACCGTACTGATT